>VWZW01006824.1:462381-540704 GCA_013397115.1 Edolisoma coerulescens
CTGCGGCCGAGAGAGGCTGGCACTGGGTTACTGCTTCTGCTGTGTTGTTACTGCCACAGTTACTGTTGTTGGGTGCCTTGTTGTTTCTGTATATATATATATATTAGTAAAGAACTGTTATTCCTATTCCTCATATCTTTGCCTGAAAGCCCCTTAATTCCAAAATTATAATAATTTGGCGGGAAGGGGGTTTCATTCTCCATTCCAAGGGAGGCTCCTGCCTTCCTTAGCAGACACCTGTCTTTCAAACCGAGACACTCTGTTGCAAGACACGTAAATCTGCTGCTCAGCCAGGCATTGAATGTCTTAACAATCCTTTATATTTGTCATCTTGTGTTTGGAAACACGTGGAGAGCAGAACCCCAGTAGGGTGCAGCCATTTCTTTGCTTGGCATCTGGAATTGTGCTGTGATTTCACGGCTTATTCTTAACCTGAACCATCAGAACACAACTCAGCAGAGGCTGCTGGCTGTTGCTTGGCATCAAAGAGAAATTACATAAATCTGAAGGCTGGGGCTGTTTCTGTCAGAAATGAAGTTTCAGAAGATTACTGAAAATTCATCTGGAGTTGTTGCGAGTGCCTGGGCTTGGGGAGCTTGATGTGCATGTGTCACAAGGGTTATGGGCCCTTCTTCCCACACCCTCTCCTTCCTCTCCTGCAGGCAGTTCTTCCCAGCTCCTTGGAGGAGAGCTGCACAGTCACAGAATATACTGCTTTAATTTAGAAGTTCCATACAGTGTTGTTATTTAGAGCAGGAGATCTCATTTGGATTCATATTAATCAAGACCACTTGAGGTTTAGGTTAAAGGCAATAAATAAACGCAGCTTTATAACCATGGGAAGTATTTGCAACAGTTTTGGAAATTATTTTGAAAGATAGTGTTGGGATAATTAACAGTTAAGTAGTTTTAAAGCTTGCCTTGCAGCCCCTCTGGAAAGCAATTTTGACGTTTAAGAGGATGAGAGATGTTTTCTGTCCTGGAAACCGGCTGGCAGAAGCTCTAGCACAGAGTGCTCTTAAATCTATTTGGGCTAAGAGAGCCTGGCACCATGGGAGGAAGAGGTAAGGACTGGCATTTTTAGGAATCCTGGTTTTGAAATGCAAAAATGTGTGTATTGGTGCCTTCTAGATGCTTTGTTTTATAGGATATACATACGTATGTTTTTATATATGTATATGTGTGTACACATATTTTTTTATATGTATCTGTACAGGCAAATACACCTTTGTGACATTTTCATGCCAGAGTGGAAGGTGTAGAGGAGAACAGGAACACATATTCAGAGGTACCCACAGCTTCTGCTCACTTGCTCGTTCATGACTTGTCCTAAATTTGCCTCATTTACCTTGGGGAATTGGAAGATACAAATTTTGCTCTCTGAACCAAGAGCAGGGGTATCTAGAGGAGCTGAAGGTGGCTGGGCTTTTCCCTGTAGCCAGCAGTAATTTGTTTGAAACATCTAATGAACTTTCATAAAATGTCTAAGGAGAGAAAAAGAAAAGCTCATGTAGGGTTTTGCTCCAGAGGTTTTCTAGGCTAAAAAAGAAGTCCAAAATACTCCTTGAAAAAAGGAAATTCAAGTAACTCTTACTGTGAGATGAGTGAAAATGTACAGACTTGGTGTGTGGGACCAACAGGAAATGATCCAAGTGGGAAGAGTGCATTGCCCTCAGTCTGGGGAAGTGGGAGGAAATGTGCCAGTCAGGATTGTTTTTCAGCACTCCTTGCTCTGCTATTTTGATTGAGCCTCCTCGTACAAAATACGATGCTTCTTTACAGGGAAAAACATCCATTGACAGGGCAGCTCATGGAATGGGAAGCTTAGGGTTGAGTTGAAGACTTAATGAAGGGCTGTTGGCAAGGAGCTGTCTGGGAGCATAAGCTGACTGTGATGCTGCTCAGGAATACAAATTCTTCCCTCTTAGCGAAGGCATCGGGGAGTGCATATGGAATCTCTCATGCTGAGCATGAAAATTTAATCGGGGTGAACGACATCCCCCGGTCAGTAGAAATTAGGGAAGAGGAGCTGCAGCTCATGGCTCTGCTAATAGTGCCCAGCAGCGAGGGGCTCGTGGGGCTTTCACCAGAGATTGTATGTGACGGCATAATCTGCAAGAAGTGCCTGGCATGTTATGATGCTACATCATGACACCTCTCCAGAGTGTTTTCCGTGACTAGAACTTGCTATGAAATGGTGCTGTGCCTTCAAGAGGGCTTTTTAGAATTTGTGAGAGATCTACTGAATTACAGTCTATCAGGGTGAAGCCTTCTGCTGGTGAGACCAGTTGACTGTTGATGTACATAAACAAAGTAAGGATGGTTGTGAGATATAATCCTGATCACCAGAATAAAATGTGAGTATCTGTTACAGCTCATCTTGCTATACAAATCAGTACAAATGTTTTGATGTAGTTATTTTAAAGTATTTTAACTCAGTATTCAGAATATCCTATCGTCAATAATGAAACGAAGGCAAGAAATAAAATATCACAGTGCTGATCTAGCTTTATTTGTTATTTTTTGTCAGGTTTTCACTGAGTTTTCTGAATCCAAATGAAACATTGTCATTGAGTTGTCTACGGTAAAGCCTGTGTCACAGCTGTACATTATTCCTTCTAATCTGTGTTACCTTGTGCATGTCAAGATAATTTTATTTCAAGTTCAGGCAGCTTAATTGTCTGGCTGTTCTCTGGCCCCTTGGGATTTTGCCATTTTCTCTAGTCTTGATGAATTTGCAGTTTAGTGCCACCCATCATGTATAGCTCTTCCTTGGCCACTCCTTGCAGGAAATGTGGTTTAGCCCATCTCTGTATTCAAGGATGAATGCTGGTGTGGGGTTTTGGGGCGTTTTTTTGTCACTGAAGTTGATTACTGTGTGATTGGAGCGGGATTAATGAGGACAAAACGGAGGCAGGGACCACTCACCAGTCCTGGGTTAGGCTCTGGCTCTGGAGCCTTCCTGGAGGAGTTCTTCTCTTGTGCTGACCTTCAGTGAAGCCTCTTGAGGGTGAACTTGCTCTTGTGAAGATTTCCCTCCTCCTTTCCCCATGGCAAGCCAGGTGACATTCTGAGGTTCCTTCCAAGCCACTTCCCAGACTTCTCCAATAAAGCTCCTTCAAGTCACTGTCCCTGGCTTTTGAACGTTCAAGTAACGTGACATTTTCTTTATCCCCAAAACCAAGCACACTGACTTCCCTGACTGAAGCTTAAAATTTCTTGTTTTAACACCTTCCTCTAGTTTCTTTCAAACCCTATCATTAATTAATTCTGATTTCAAACAACTTGTAAGGCTGATTGGTCTGTAATTTTCAAGATCTTTCCAGCGTGTTTCCCACTCTAGCTGGCTTGGATGGAAAATGGAATATTTTTCCCTGGTAAATTGTGAGTAAATCAATCATTTATGGCTTTATATCAGTCAATCAATTATGTTCTTGTTAAGTGGAGAGCAGGGAAGTGTCAGGGGCTCGCCGTGCATCTTGAGCTCTGCCTGTAATGCACCCCTTAACTCCTCACTGTGCAGTGGGTGAGAAGTGACCAGGGCAGTGTATTTACCTCATGTCTTTAGTTTGATATGCTAAAATAAACAGAATTTGTTGCTGCAGTGTGCTGGCCTATTTTGGAGCCCCTTGGTTTGGTTCCCAGTTGGGCCATCCCATGTCATTGGTATTCCGTGAGGGTGCGCGGCCGCTCGCAGGGAGAGAAAGAAGTCCTGGGGGCTCAGGGGGAAATTGCCAGTCTGGGCTGGCTTTTCACTCTCAAACCATTGAGGGAAGCTAAGTGCCATGGTGAAAGTACAAAAGTTTGGGATTTTATCATGTGAAATTGGATTACCTGCTCCTCTCCTTATGAATAAGTCTGCTGTGCTCAGAAATACCAGTCTTGGTTTATGTGCTCTGATAAAAAATCCGTTAATGTCCCTCTCTGAGGCTGTACTTTGGCTTATATAAAATTAGATCCTTCCCACGCCCCCTCCCCATAAGGCACTTAAACAACCCTAAGCGAAGATTAATGTTCCATTACACTTTTGTCGGTTACGTTATAGACTGAAATGCACTGGTCACATGCAGATTGATCTTCTGTGTCAAATAATAGCAAAAATCAATAGTTTTATTTTTCTTTTTAAACCACTGTATCTACAGAAATGCTCATTTGCATCAAATAAGTCCCTTGTTTTATTGGATCTCAGCTGGGGGATCTGTGTGTTGCCCAGGCTGAAGCTGATGGAAAGCCCAGCTTTAAGCCCTGGGATCTGTGAGCACCCACATCATTCCTCCTGTCACATTTTAACTTAATGTTATCATTTGTTCTTTGAATTCAGAGGCCTATACAATATCTTCTTATTGCCTAAAAAGAGAGGAGTCACCGAGCTGTTGGGGTTACAGCCTCAGTTGGAGCTGGTGCTGGCTGACAAACACCCCAGGAACTGCTGGTCCTCGTTTGGCATCCTGGCTATATTTAAAGTTTGGTCTCTGGTGCTTGCTCAGAAACTCACTTTTTGGGCTGCTTAGGGGGGAGTTGTTGGCATTTGGGTATGGAAATCAAAGTGGCTGCTTTGTGTAGATCCTGAAGGTGATCAGGGCTGCCTTCCCAAGGTTTCTGCTGCTTTATTTCTTCATTGGGTAGCTGCTGATTCCTGTTATTTTTGCCCTGCATCCATAGCTGGCACAGGCTGACTTAGCCCATCAAAAACCATCTGAGTAATGTGACTCAGGTCAGCTGAGGACCTTGGAGAAGCCAAAGTTTCTATGTTTAATTCTTTTACCTTTATCCTTTCAACTTCTTTCACCCAACTGGCTGTCAGAATAAGAGAGTTGCTAGGCAACTTCTTCCCTTCTTCCCATGGCATTTCTCTCCTTCCCTGGTGTTTTGGTGGATTTTAGAGGGTCTCTTCTCTCCCAGTAAGCAGTCACTACTTCCCATAATCTTGCTGCGAGGAGGCAGGATGATATTGGTGCAACACAAAGCTGATTTCACCTAATTCCTTATCAAACCTGCTTCTTGTGCTGCTTGGATTCCTTGTGAGTTCCTATGGCAGGTTTCCAGCTAACCACTGGGTCTGGGTGTGTTGAAAAAGCCCTTCTGGGGTGGTGGTGGTGGTGTCATAAATAGGAAGGGCTCAGATGTTACCACACAGCACAGTAAGGAGATGAGGGAGCATTACAGAAAGCTGCGTATCAGAAAGGAAAGTGAAATGATTTCCAGGCAGAATGTCCTGAGGTTTTTTTTTGGTTTGTTTTAAACTTAACAGCATTTTTGGTAAACCTGAGCACTTAGACTTTGCTTGTCTTCTAGCCAAGGGGAAGTGAGAAAAAAATTAAGGAAAACATGAATTTTTTAGTTTTTGTTTCGGCATCTTTTAAAACCTGTCATAGAATCCTAGAATGGTTTGGGTTGAGAGGAGCCCCATCTTGTTCCACCCCCTGCCATGGGAGGGACATCTTCTACTAGCCCAGGTTGCTCCAAGCCCTGTGCAACGTGGCCTTGAGCAGAAACTGGTCACTGTTGATGAACCAGAGACAGTGTTTCTGTCCTTGCTGGTTTTTAGCTTCAAGCTCTCACAACAACGTTCTGGATTTAGCCTTTGGAGTTTTGAGGATGTCCACTTAACCTGGATGCAGTAAGGGCTTTTTATGAGCAGTGACACATGTATTAAATGAGTCAATATTAAATGGTAGATGAGAAAGTAGTGGCTCTCCGTCATGTAATTTTTAATTATAAAAAATGCAGCTGAAGAGAAACAAAGTGAAGAGAGAAGAATCTGGTTATTATTTCTGGGGTGGATGCTTCTCTGGTGCTGTCCTGAGGATGTTTTTTCAGTGGGATAAAGGCACCTTTAAATAGTCTGTTTCAAATATAATTGGGAAGTGTTCAGCTACAGTACTGTAATTCAGTTGTACAGAATTTGCATATAACACGGGGATAGAAAAATACAGTAATAGTGACTGAAGGATTTATGGTGTTTTGGTGCATACTGCTCTGGATGCTGATTTTCCTGAGCCTGGCTTTGTCGATTGTCTGGCAGTGGATGATTTACGGGTGCTATAAATGACACCAGCGTTTACGGTTGTGTTGTTTTCAGTTAAATGCTGTTCTTGGGAACTGGACTCAGTTAAATGGTTTTTCTTACGAATAACATTGAATCAGCTTCCAGCAACAGACTCCTTGTGCAGCCGTGACCATCCCAGGCATGGGTTTGGGAGGGAGGTCTGCAGGACCTTGCACAGCACTGGTTTATACCTGGGGCCCTGTAGCTGCACTGTTTCTAAGCTGGGTTTGTGTGGTGCAATCACATTGCACAACTGGCTCTCCTATTTTCCTTTTTTTATTCCTTCTTCTTTTTAATATCCAATGCAATGTTTTTTTGAATTTAGTCTCAGTATTGCTTTCCTAACAGAATAAAAGTGTATCTAAGAGAGCCAGCCTGGTTTAGCCTTCAGAAACTTACTTCTTTTTCTAATTTTAAAAAGAAATCCTCCTCACACTTGACCCTAAAAGGGGGAGAGAAAGCCTATAAAGATATTGCAGAATTGACTCTCAGGAAAGCAGCTGCTATTTTCATGTGCAGAGAGCTAAATGTGGGAGTGAAAGGCCTGTGAGCTCGAGGGTGTCCAGCTGCTGGATGGCTGCCTTTTAACATGGGATGCAGCTGTGTCCAAGTGTCTCTGTCCCAGGGAGTCACAGACCCTGGGCAGTGGAATGGTCCTTCTGGGCCTGCAGGGCTGGACATGGACACCTCAAGTTACTGCAGTTAGTCCTTGCTGGACACAAGGAGGGAAATAACAACAAAACAAAAGAAGGAACGAAGATATAAATGGAACTTAAGCAACATTGTGTCACTTCCCAAAGTAATAAATGTGCCAGGGTTAAAAAAACTTTTGAGACAAGTCCCTGAGGAAGATCATAAAACCGTGACAACCTTTTAGGGAGGTTATCAAAAAACCCAAACTGATGCTATGCTGTTCAATCAGAGAATCCCAGAACCATTTGTGTTGGAAGGGACCTTAAAGCTCATCTCATTCCATGCCCCTGCCATGGGCAGGGACACCTTCCACTAGACCAGGTTGCTCAGAACTCCATCCCGCCTGGCCTTGGACACTTGACTATAAGCACCTTTGAAATGTGATGTTTTTCATGTAGTTTCTGCCCAAATTACCAGCAGGCCAAAGGTTTGAAGGCTGTTGAGATGGCGTTAGTGATTCTTTGTGGCTGTGTGGGTAGTTCACAGAGGTACGTGTTGTTCCTTGGCCCCTCACCTAGTGACACTATATAATAACTGACACTATATAATAACTAAGGCCCTGACGTGTGGACATTGAATTGGAAAAGGAGCAGTATTTGAACATTTGTATAATAAAGTAATTTTAAGGAGAATCCTTGTGGGCAGAAGGCAAAGGACTCAAAATAACTCCTAGAGGGTCAGTTCAATTGATCCCCATGAGAAAGGAGTTCTGCTTGGAGTACAGTGGAAGAACCTGGAAAATACTTTTGAGACAGTGTTGTCCTCAAGATGATGAAAACAGTAGGGTGGGTAAAATTTTCACTTGCCTATGGATGTTGTCCTCTGCCTTCAGGTGTGAGGGTCCCAGTGTGGGCCAGCCTGGGTGATGCATTTACACTCTCAGAGCCAGTCGCTGTTAAGTCCTTCCTCAAGGCCAGCCAAACAGACCGTGCACTCACGTCCTCCTTGCTTTTTGAAGTCGTCTCAGTCTTTTCCAATCTATATTTCTGATTTCTTCAGGGGCCTGGTATTATTTTGTCCCACTCTCACAAATTGAACAGTGTTGCATTAACTCTTCTTCCCATCAATTTTCTCCTAATGAGAAAACCGCACGAGCATCTGCAGAGCTTTAGCATGTTTGGATGTCTGCTCTGGCCTATTTTGACCTGGGTTTTCCACATGAATTATGATCCTGTAGCCATTTGTATTGTTCTGACAGTACAATTCTTAAATAAAATTACATTACATTTCAATTCCTACTGATTGTATTCAATGGTCTTTGGAAGCCTTTTCAATTATTTAGAATACATTTTTTCTCTGCTCGTATAGCTGAGCAGAATGTGTATTTTTTCCTTGCTCTGTATGGCTTTTCTCCTTGCTCTGACTGCTGTGAGGCTGTTTCAGCTGGGCTTTTCCCCTCCTTCATGTGTTGATTTGGCAGAAAAATGCCAGTGTGGGCTCAGCAGCGTGGCTGGGCGGCTGTGAGAGGGCGTGGGAGAATGCTCCATTTGCCCTGTGCTTTCAGGATGATTTCCTCCGGCCTGCCCCTGCTCAGTGATACACCTCTCACAACTGCAGCTCATCTCCCTGCATTCAGAAGCTCCCCACTCCCACAGCTGGACTGACGTGTGACCCCCTGCTCCTTCCTCCATGGGTTACATTCCACATGCTGCCTAAAGGGAGTTGGAAGCAGGACTCAAAATAGTTTTGGGTGGTTCCTGGTTGCCAAGGTCAGCTCCAGTTTCAGTTTTTGGTGGTGAACAGCACAGATGAGTTTATTACCCTTCATTGTTCCTGCAGAGATGTGAAGGCGCACGCGTGCTTTGCAAGGATAACTTGTATTATTTAATGCCATCTGCAGTCCCTGCATCCATGCTGTGCATGCAGGAAGCACTGGTGTGGTGTTTGCATGCATTGGTGCTGAATCTGACCCGGTATCTAACCAATATCTAACAGGCCTTTCCTAAAGGATGCTGTGTGTCCCTTTGCTTCAGGTCTACAGGGGTTTTGCTGAGCTGGGATTCATGGGTGAGGTGTAAATGCTCTCAGAGTGGTTCTTAAACCTCGTTATATACCAAAAATTGTTTCATCGTTACTATTCTGCATGGTATTTGGTTTAAATAAATTCAAGTGGTATCCAGGAAAAGTTCACACCCTAAAACAGAAAGTTGTGCTTTATACACGATTGGTTTCAAATGGTGGGTTTTGAGTTTAAACAGGTCCCTAAACTGTGCCTCAGTGCTGAAGAGCACTGTACAGGTGTAAGACATGCAGAATAGGACCCAGCTGCCTATACACAGAAAATTATTGTGGTCACTTTTGGGAAATGTTACATTAAGTCAAAATACAGAGACAGGATGCTACCAGCTTGAATAAGATATAGGTGGTTGAAAAAAGACAGAAGCTGGTTTCTGTGCTTTAAATCCTAGTGAGGTCTGTTGCTTACTTGGCTGGTCCTTGTCATCAGTGGGAGGAGAGATCTGCAGCCCTCCCTGCTCCTGTGCCACTGATCCAGCTCTGCCCTGGCCGGTTGTGTTTGAGTTACAACTGTGTTAACATGAACTGAAAATATTGCAATTGGTTTTGGCTAGTCTGTTGCTCATTTATTTATATCATAGGCTGAAACATGCTTTAGATCTTATTTTGTGAATATCTAGACTTGGTTATGGATGTATCCATTCAGCATCTCGCCATGGAACTGTAACTGATGATGTTCCAAGACTTTTTTTTTTTAAATAAAAGAAAGGGGAAAAGCCCCTGCCCAAAGCTGGGACTGGAGTAAACTCCTGAATCTGTGTTGAAGGAGTAGAGTAAGGAAATGTTTCTGCCTCCATCAGGGATGTCCAGAAGCTCCTGTGCCTGAGTGCTGGATGGGGAGGTGGGATCAAAGTAGGGAATAGATCATAACAGATTTTACAGGAGCAGAACCCAGTTCCTCTCTCACCTGTGTTTTTCCAGCTGCCTGTTCTGGGCTGGAGGTTTGTGAAGCTCTGCTGCTCAGAGCACAGCCTACTTTCTCAGCTCCCCTCTCAGATGGGGATTCCTGGGGATAACCTGTGGGATAGGGTATGAGATTGGATAGGATATGGCATAGGGCTCTTGGATCAAACCATACCAGTGCAAACATTCTGGTACCGTGGCCTTCAGCACCAAAAGTCCTGTGTTCTCTTCCTTGATGCTGCAGAGTTACCCTTCAGAGCAGAAGGGAGCAGTCAGTAGTGTCATTTTGGGAACACAGATCGCAGTGTGCTTCCCTTTCATTCCTGGTTGTGCCATTTCCATGGGACTACAGTTAGGAAATCATAAAAAAAAAAATGCAGTAGAAATGCTGAACCCTGTGCAGTTGTTCAGAAGAGCTAAGAGTGAAGTGAGCTTGCTTTGTTAGCTCTTATCCTGAATTTTACCTGCTGATTTTTAGCAAGATTGCAGCTGTCGGTTCAGCCATGGAGGAGGCAGACGTGCATGGAATGGGTGCCTGTGCTGGGATCGCTCCTCAGCAGCCTGGGTGAGTCACCTCCTGTGGTTTTGAGCAGCATCTCTGCACTTATTCTGTCATTTAAGTGTTAACCAGGTTAGTGAAGAAAGATCTGTTATTTCTCTAGCTCATTTGCAAAAAAAAATAGGCCCCTTGAAACTGCTCCATCTCCTAATTGCACAGCAGCAGCAGATGTGCATGTGGCAAATGTTTCCTTGCTGCCACATTAGCAGCAGGTCCCCGGCGCCTCAGCCCCTTGGCTTCTGCGTAGCTCAGTTGTTCTGTGTTAAGTTTATCCTCAGTGGTGCATAAAGTAGCTCCTGCTGCAGCTCTTTGGATGAAAAACGCCTTGGAAGTGAGGTGGGGGGCGGGTTGTGGGCTCTGTATGGATGCAGAGACATCCAGGGACATCCAGCCACCCCTCTCCAGGTTGCAGCTGCTTCCATCTTCCTCTGTGGGCAGGAATTTGGCCCAGACAAGCTTACCAGGGTGCAAGGACAGGTCTCCAGGTGGAAGCTGGAAGCTCACAGTGTAACTGGGGAGTGTGTATTCAAGGCAGAGTCAAAGCAGTTTCCCGAGGTGAGGTGGGGTAATTCCGTGCTGGATTTTTGAGCAGAGAGGTGAATTCCTGCTGTGTATGTGTTCATCATTCATTGATGGAGCTGGAGATGGAGGGAGATGCTGGGGTCTGTCATCTCATTTGTGGATGTTTTTAAGGATTTTCTAGGGAATAACCAGTCAACTGACTGTGGGGCTTTTTGTTGTAGAGCTGTTGGGACAGATCAGTGGGGCTAAAGGGAGGGGAGACCCTGCAATTGCAGGCGTGTGATTATAGGTAATTGCATTAGGACCCATCTTGGTGTGGTTATTTCTGCCTCCATGGTGGCACACAGGAAAGATTAAGAAGTAGTTTGGGAGAGAAATCAAAGTGTGGAAGAACAAAGAATGAAGATTAGACATTCAAGTCTTAAAATTCCAGGTCTTCACTCCCGCTCTAGTGGGTGGTATTAGATCAGTGATGCTTTTCCTGTTGAAATAAAGAAGTATGTGCTTCACATTTTTAGGAGAGGCTTGTTAAACCACTGCTTTTTCTGGGAGAGGGGCGGTCCTCAGGCTCAGCTCCAGGCCAGAGTCAGTGTTATTTGGAGATGCATCCCCCAGCCCTGGTGGGAAGAGGAGGAATTCAGGAGAGCAAGGCTGTTTTTTCAGTGGGGTAATTATCTCTCAAGGTTTTCCTCCAAAGTAGTGGGTCTTGTTGATGAAGTGGCTGCAGCTTCTACATCATTTATTTTAGTCTGATTTGACATGATGGTGGTGACTGCCTGGGTGTAATGGTTGCGTCTTTAAATTATTTTATTAAGGCAGAGACAGGGGAGTGAGTCTTCAAAAGGGAGATGATACTCAGACCTGTGCTTAGACATGTACAAAACATTGTATGAATCACTGTTCCTGTACCTCAGGGCCCTTTACTGTGTCCTGCTCAGTAAAGCACATCTTACTCTTAAACCATCTTACTCTTTATTTCTGAAGACAGAAATAAAATTAAATAGGAGAGCTTATTGCTGGCTTTTTTTATACTTTAGAGGTGCTTGGGCTACCTTCCCATTACAGTAAGTGCTGGAGATTATTCTTAGATACACAAGAAAGTCATGTACTGAGAATTGAACCTGGCTTTTCCACAGTCCTGTCTAGTGTCTCGCATCACATCAGCCTGGGCTGCCACCACCAGCACTGCATTTTCAAAATCTCTTTGGAAATAAATCACAAAACAATCTTTGTTCCTTGAAACTGGAGGTTTAGGAAGTGACCTCAAGGCACCTAAAGTCAGTGGAAAGGTCTTGTTGCTTTTAATCAGATCCCTTATGGTGGTTGCTGGTGGGTTTTCAATTACCTAGTGTTGACTGTAGTCTTTTTTTAGTATGGGGCAAGGGGAATGGCTTCAAACTGCCAGAGGGCAGGGTTAGATGGGATATTGGAAAGAAATTCCTCCCTGTGAGGGTGGGGAGGCCCTGGCACAGGGTGCCCAGAGAAGCTGTGGCTGCCCTTGGATCCCTGGCAGTGTCCAAGGCCAGGTTGGACAGGGCTTGGAGCAGCCTGGGACAGTGGAAGGTGTCCCTGCCTGTGGCAGGGGGTGGGACAGGATGGGCTTTGAGGTCCCTTCCAACCCAAACCATTCTGGGATTCTGTGAACATCTCTCTGTCATGTCCTTCTAACAACCACAGCAATCTCTGCTGGAGAAGCAGGAAATATTTAGATGTTCTCAGCATGTTGTCACATTGCCTTATTTTTTTATGAAAAGTGCTTGTTTTTTCTGCAAAGTACTGAGGATAAATGTCCTGAATCTTTGGAAATCTGGTTGAGTAGCACCAGCTTCTATGTTAAAGACAAACTCTGGTACCGCTACTGGTTTGGAAGAGGTTGTGCAGATGAAATATGTTTGAAAAGTTTGGGTTCTCACCTGAAACAGGCCATCTCTGTGTGCAAACAAAACCAAATATTCTACAGTATTGCCAGCCAACTAAATCTCATCTATCTTCAATATTTTGTCTCTTAATTCTCATAGAAAGAGGGGGAAAATAATTAGATATTAGAACTGCATTCTGTAATGGTGATGGTAATCCTTGTATCACTACTCCTAAAGTATCTGAGGGTAAAAAAAATTCAGAATGAAATGTAATTTTCTTTGGAAACAGCAAAAATGGTAAGTTGTATGACTGGCATCTCTTGTGCTGCTGGGCTTTTCACACTGATTTTACTTTAACTCCACCCTGTGTGAATGAAGAGGATGATTGCAGTGCCATTCCCGTTCCCTTCCATATTTGTATTTTACTCTGTGATGTTTGAAATCTTCCTTGGATTTACTGGTGGTATTTCTCCTTAAGAATCTGAGGAAGCAGAAGATGTTCCTTGGAAGTATCATGTTGCTGTTGAGAGCTTTTCTATTTGGAAATCACTTGTTGCTTTAATATATCAAAACCCTATGTATTGGATCAGCAGAAATGCTGATTGCAAACAAAAGAAAAGAAAATCAGCTAATTTTGCTGATGAAAAAGGTCATCTAAGCCTCAGTTTAAGCTGAGGAGCGAAGGCTGTCCTGTAATTAAACTGATGATATGAATTAGTAGAATTAATTCAAACCAGGCGCTCGCTGTTGGGAAAAACGAGGTAGATGAGCTTCTCTGTAATGGTGGGTTTTTCTAGCTGTCTAGTTGCAGTACCCCTGTTTTCTCTTGGAAGAGGGGTTTGTGCTGAGTGCAGCTCCCCAGGAGAGGACACTCGGCGGCGGCCCCGTGGGACTGGGCAGCTGGGCTGGGTTAGTGTCACTGCTGGTTTAGAGTAAAGCCACGGCGCGTTTCCCTGTGCTCCTGGTTTTACAGCATGGAGCTGATTCCCTCCCCTTCCAGGCAGTCACTGCTGAGCTCACCTGGCTCTCTGGGACAGCCTGTTTCCAGTAGGAGGCTGAAGTGTGTAATAAACACAGGACCTGAGCATCACAGGGACAAACAATTCACAGAAGGGCAGAAAATGCTTCATTTCGTGGCTTTTTGGACCAGTGGGTGAAGGGAGTGTGTTCCGTCCGTGGCTCCCAAGGAACAGAAATTACCACTCACTTTGACTTTTCTTCTTCCCCTTGTGCCACTGGAAGATGTTGCTCCAGAGCGTTTGCACCTCTCCTTCTGCTGTTCATTTAGCCCTGCTCATTTAGCAAGTATTAATTTTCAATATAACTGCACTATTCATGCCAATTTGAATAATTTGAAGAAGGAGAAAGAGACCTTATATGACACATTTTTTAAAATCTTTTTTTCCTTCCCTCCGAAGGCCATTGGTGCACTTCAAAGGCAAAAGTGGTATCTTTTTGGCTCTGAAAATGCCTTTTGGCTGTTGAATAAAACCCAAAAAACCATATTTTGTGGTGGAGGGTAGCTGAGAAAGAGGGATGTAGCAATGGAGAAGTCCCAGGTGCTAACTATACCAGCAGCCCTTGTGCAGGACAAATTCAGAATTCATTTCTGCTTTCTTCTTTTTGGGAAAAAAAAATGAAATGGAAATCAAACAGGCCTATTTCTTATAGGAAATAAATGCAATTAATAGCAGTAAGTTAAATCCTTGAGTTCTGCCTGGAACAGGTTGTTTCATAGGAAAAGCCAGTGTGGTTTTTCTTTGTAGCTTAGGTTTTTTTTCATGGTTGCATGAAAGTTGTTGTTTTGATCTCTTGAGCATTGTGAAATTTTAACCTGATTTCCTGTGTGGTCAACACGGAAAGGAACTTTTAGATGTGTCTGCAGCCTGAAGATGATGAAAGATTGGTTATTTCAATGCAATAAAGATGAAAACAAATATACCTGTGGTGATAGAAGAATTAACATGCATTTGTTGTAAGACACTGGAGGTCCTCCATTTGTATGAAGTGTTTTTGGAAGCAAGATGTGTTTTGTCAAGGATGCAGCCTTTGACCGTCATAAATAAGAGGTGAGAGCGTAATGAGTGGATTAACAAAGTGTTGAAAGAGTTGGTAAAAGAAATAACACATCGTAGACATTGCTCAGAAGAAAGAAAAAAGGAATTGCTTAAGGTTTCCAAAGGTAATTTCTATTCTAAGAGTTGAGCTCCCCTGTTTTTAGCTAAGAAGAAACCTGGGGTACAAAGTACAGCATCTAAGAGTGTCTCTAGTCTTCTCCTGACCTGCGTGTAAGATGTTAATCCTCAACCTGCTGCATGTCATTTGGGGGTGGTGTAGACACTTTTGATCTGCCTGAGAGATTTTTCTCACAAGCATTTTGCAGATCGGAGCCTGCAAATTGCCTCTCAAATCTTGATAATTAGTGATGGTGGGTGGTGAACATGAACTGCAAATGGTTTGAGGTTTTCTTCTCCTTTTTATTTTTGGCTTCTGAAAATCTGTGTGCCCCCAAAATGCTGTGGAAGACAAAAGGAAAAATTACACTTGTGCAGAAGTGGGGGAGGAGGAGGAGGAGGAAGGGATGTGTTGTTCTGCTGCCGTGTGAAGTGCTGTGTTTCACATCCCCAAAGCTTCGCCAGGCATCCCACTGAGTGAGGACCAGCCCCTCACTTCTGAGTGATTCCCAAACCTCATCACTGAGGGCACGGGTCCTCAGGCAGGGGAGGTTTCCCGAGGCTGGAGAGCATCGTGCTGCCCTGTACCTCAGATTTCATCCCCTGTAAAATTTAAGGCTGCTTTTCTCCCACTCTGTTCTTTGTAGTAAATCCTCTACTATCCCTGGGTTGTGTTTAAGTATCTGTGTCCAAGTGTCTCACAGCACTAAGTTAACAGCAGTCCAAGGAACATGCCTGGAAATGTGTGTTAGACTCACCTTGGAGGTCATTTTGCAGGAGCTTTCTCAGCCCAGTTTATTGGCACCAGGAGAAGTTGCCTCCATAACCCAACTATTAATTGTATGGCTTTTTCAGGTGCTGCTGTGATTGCTGTTCTTTAATGTAAAAGGTGAAACTTCCAGTTCTTGTATTCCCATCTGTTTCCTTTAATCACAGCGTGCCTTCAAACATGACCATATTTTTAGATGTTGATGTGTGCTACCAAAATGCTGCAGGAGAGATTTGACCGTGGATATTTTTTTCTTTTCTCCCCCAAAGAGCTTTATCCTTCTGCATTCCTATTCTGTGTCTCCTTGCTCCTGATTGTTCCTGTACCTCAGTGGTCCTGGGACCATCACTGTCCTGGGCACTAATCAATAATTAAGTATTTTGCAATTTGTTGTGCTGCATGTTGTCTGTATAAGGCTTCACAAAAAAACCTCCCAAAACCCAACCTACTGCTCCTCTGTGAAATACATTTGTGTTTTATTACTAAGCAGCTGTTTTCCCTTTTGTAAATGGTCCCTGCTGAGAGACAGAAAAAGAAACAGGAAAAATAATTGAATAAGGCAGGAGCATAATTCATTCAACAGGTACTTCTGTGCCTGCAGTTCTGCTGCTCAGAGGTGCTGAGCTGTGGTGGGCAGTGATCCCCCATGGACAGCCTCCTACCTAGGTCTCATCCAAACACCTCCACATCCTTTCCAGGGTTACATCAAGCCTTCCCTTGCTCCTTTTCCCGTAGTTGGCCACACCCTTTTCCCTGGAATAATACTACTGGTTGTATTTTAACTCAGAAGTCAGTGTTTTCAGGCTCTGTCTAACTGGAGGCTCCTGCTTTTCTCTGAAATCTGAAGCAAGGACTCTGTTGGTCATGTTTTCCCCCTCATTTGTTTCAGCTGGTCCATTAAAAGCTCTTGTCTTTAACCAAATTTATGTCCTCTGGGAAAATAAGTCCCCATTTAGTTTCTAGCCCAGGTAGCAGTTCCCTTTCTCAGTCTGCTGTTTCTCCTCCATCTCCCACACACCTGTGTGTCTTTACCTGTCTCCAAGCACAGCGTGGCTGATGCTTTAAATCCCTTTGGATCCTTGTTCCCCCCCAACAATGAGATGAAGATCTTAGTGCAGGCTGCCACTTGGACACATGAGAGGATGAACTGTCAGCTGTGACCCTCCCTGAATTGCAAAAACTGAGGAACTTCCCTGGCTCTATACTGACTTTTCTAGTAAAATCTAGAGGGGGGGGAAGAAAAAAGTTATGTAACTATATAGGGTTAAAAAAAATAGCTCCAGAGGGGTGTGCTCACTCCCTTCCACTAACAGCATCAATACCTGGTGTAAGTTGCCCAAAACACTGGCTGCCCCATCCCTGGAAGTGTCCAAGGCCAGGCTGGATGGGGCTTGGAGCAACCTGGGATAGTGGAAGGTGTCCCTGCCCATGGCAGGGGTTGCAAGGAGATGAGCTAAAAGTCCCTCCCAACCCAAGCTTTTCTATGATCCTATAAAATCCTGTGGTTTGGGGTAAGTAATTAGCTGTGGCTAACGGGGAAGAGAAGAATGGGGCAATGAGAAACTCAGGCTCAGGTGTGCATATATAGGAGAAGGAAAAAAAGGAGTAGAGCATGTCGGGGGATGTACTGAACATAAAACTGCACAGGGGTGACAGGGAGGGGTGGCTGCTGAGAGCAGGGATTAGCAGATGTACATTGTATGTTCTAGAACGCCCTCGCCAAGTGGGGAGGAGCACTGCTCTGTGCAAAGAAGGGGGAAGCTGGCTGTGAGTAGGAGTTAGAGGTGGTTCTGCCTCCAGAGTCCTTCTCCTTGTTTGGTGAAAGCCACGGGCTGCAGTAGCAGACATGGAATCACTCTGAGCCTGGAAGCCACATCCTCAATTCTGTGGCTTTGGGGATGGGCAGGAAAATCCCTCCGGAGGCAGGAGCAGAGCCCTCCTAGACCATGTCCTCGTGTGTCACTGAGCTGCCCAGGCATGGGGGCAGGTGTGCTGCCAGTGCTGAGTGCCCAGGGAAAGGAAACTCACGATTTCCCTTGCGATTATCCATTTCTGCTGGAATGGATACTGCTGTGTCATGGAATGCTTTGGGTTGGAAGGGACCTTAGAGATCACCTTGTTCCAGCTCTCCCTATCCTAGATAAGAGTGCTTGTCTGATGCTACACATAAAATTCTTGTGGTCAGTGTGGAGCAAAAAAGTACATGCTCAGAAGTAATGGATTAAGAAATTGTGTGTATGATCTTATGATATAGCTGAACTAAAAAACTTGGCAGAAGGGGGATTTTCTCACTTTTCTCTCTTCTGGAAAGTTTGGCTGGTGGAAAGGCAAGCCAGGTCATCTCACCAAACTTTGAGGTAGTTTTTGTTCCAGTGCAGAACCATTTAGCAATAAACAGTTCATGGATTTGAATTTATTTTTAACCTAAAATATCACAGTTCTGGATTCGATTTTTCTTTTCCCTTTCGTTTTATGTGACATCTGGACTGTTCAGGGAGTGTTATTCCATCATAAAATGGGGATAGTTGTCTTTTTGAGCGGTGGAGGTTTTATGGATTGAGTAGAATAATGAACATGTAGAGAAAAGATAATACAGCTGGCTATCGCCTTTCACATCTGGGAACATAAGATCTTTAATTTATTTAGAGGGCTTATTTTGTCTGAACACTTGCAATTAGCAGCTCTTAATCAGTAAAATGCTTTGTAAGAAATCTGGCTTGATGGGTAGATTAGTAAAAGGAGCAGAAATTGACAGTTTCTTGTCTCCTCTCCCAAAACCCTCTGTGTTCTGTGGGAATAGCTGGCTGGGTGGGAAACAGATCTGTGTGTTGCTTTCTTCAAGCCATGGATTAAAGAATCAGGCTGGAAGAGGCTTTGAGTTCAACTGCTGTGCTCTGTCCCAGGGTGGGGTGGAGATACCTTTTTCATGACCTGCCTGTACCAGATGTGATGGAATATGGTTTTAGCAGCCTCAGGCCATGGAGGCTGCGCCCTTGTGCTCCTCCTCACAAACCCTGTTTTTTATCTCCTTGAAGCTCCCCATGTAGAGGGTACCCTGTGTGAATGTTTTCCTCTGTCTTTGGCCGTGTTTAGGTGAAAGGGACGTGAGAGCCGAGCAGGAAGGTGGATTATTTCTGCAAGGATGAGCGGGCGTCGCTAGAGATGATCTGTGGTTCGGTCCAGCTGGAGCTGTCTGAATGAAGCTATGGGCTGTGCCTCTGCCAAGCATGTGTCTACTGTTCAAAACGAAGAGGAAACTCAGAAGGGCAAAAACTACCAGAATGGAGATGTGTTTGGGGGTGAGTGTTGCAGGATTGTCTTTCTCCAGCACCATGAATGTTCTGGAAGGTGTATGTGGGAGTCTTGACCTTTCACGAAATATAAAGTAAAATGCGTGTTAAAATACATCTCAATGATAGAGCAGTTGGCCCATCCAGGGGAGGGTACCATGACACTTGAAACAGAGGTGAAATCCTTAGTGAAAAAATAACATTTTAAGTGATGTACAGTACTGCACTGTCTTTACCTCCACAAATCCTGGAATAGTTCAAAGACTACGAGTTGCACGACCCCTTCATGTATTTCTGCATGTGTCTCTGTTATATGTTTGTCACTGGGTACCAACATAATTGACTCATTTCCTAAAAATAAAAATCTGTTCAGTAAGAAAAGTAACTCCTCACTTCTGTTGTCCTGTAAAGCAATAAAACATTAGTTCTGAAGTCCTGTAGCAAACAGGATTTGAAGGTACAAGAAACTAGAAACTGAGGGATTTAGTGGTACTGGGAAGCTGGGAACATGGGATGAAAACATCTGTTTCGCTGTGGAGACTGGTCTGTGATCCAGGTCTTGTGCATCTGGAGAGGTAAAGTGATAGGAGATAAAATCACAGTCAGCTTCACATTTTTTCTGCCCCAGTTTCTGTTAGTAAACACAAAGTTGTTTTTAGATAAAGATGTAAATCTTTAAATACAGTTTTTAAACTGTCAGGAATTATCTGAAAGACTGTTGAGAAATGAAATTTCTAGATCTGCCTAGATACCTGCCTGAAAGTTAAGTCAGCTGTGAATAAGCTGCCTTGGTACTGTTATTCTTAAAACAGGTGCCTTGGTACTGAGTACACCAAACCTCCCTGGTGTTTTTTTCCAGCTTTTCTGAGGGCTAGCTTGCTCTCCCAGTGGATCCCAGAGGTGTTACCTGTAGTGAAAGCAGTCGTTCAACAAACTTCAGGACTGTTCAGTGCTCCTTCTCTTCCCTGGGAGATGCTGGGTTTGGAATTGTGAGCTCAGTACATTGCTTTTGTTTAAAATAGGCTTTAAGTGCTGTCATGAGCAGAAAATTCTATCAGTTGTGTGAAGGAGTTTGAGTTTAGATTTTAGCTGATACTTAGTGAGGGAGCAATTTTTGGCAAAATGTGACTCTCAGTCTTTTTTTTTTTTGTGGTGGTTTAACCACATGCTGTGGGCCAAAGACCGTAAGTTTAACACAGGAAACTTAAAGAAGCTTCTGGAGTCAGAGGATCAAGAAGACTGAAGGGATTTTAAAAGGCTCCCATTTATAGAGCTGGACTGGTATCAGCAGTATCATTTAGCTATTCTGGGATCCATCTGAGGGCTGTTAATCGTTCCCTGTTTTACTGTCAGGAGTACTGCCTGCTGTTCACCATTTTCTGGCCCATGCTTTAGTTTAGGTACAGGATTTGTCATTCCTAAAGATCTGAGTCCATGACTGGTTCTTTCTTAGCAGAGTTGGAGTCTGACTTAACCTGTGGAATGGTAACCATAGAAGTCACATTTTTCCCTTGCTGGTGAAAGACAGCTTCTAGGTCAGGAATTGGGTGTATGAGGAGGCTGAGCAGGAGTTCTACAGATCATCCAGTCCCACCCCCTGCCATGGGCAGGGACACCTTCCACCAGCCCAGGGAGATCCAAGCCCCATCCAGCCTGGCCTTGGACACTCCCAGGGATCCAGGGGCAGCCACAGCTTCTCTGGGCACCCTGTGCCAGGGCCTCCCCACCCTGATGCTGCTTTTCTTATTTCTGGGAAGGGACAGAAGTGTCTCACCCAGCCAGTGGCCACGAGCAGAGTATCTGTGCTGTCTGTAGGGGCTGAAAGTTCCCTGCAGGATGATTAGGCAGAGCTAAACCAAGGTGAGTGGCAGGGAAATGAGGAGCCAAGAGGTGATGGAAAGGGAATTAGAGGTTAGTTTTTGGGGAGGAGGCTGCAAAGTAAAGGAAACAGAAGTCAAGTGGGGTTAGAAGGTGGCTGATATGTCAGTAACACCCTGAGAATATCAGTGAGCATAAACCATGCTGCGCATGGACAGTGAGCGTGGGCAGTGTTGGCAGCTGGGGACTAATGTGACATCAAGTGCCTGTGCAGAACTAGCAGGGATGAGCTCCATGGCTGTGGTAGCCACATTGCCTCAGATGTTTCACAAGGGGAGGAAGTCCTGAGGGATTTGGTGCAGCAATGAGAGGATTAAAGGAAAAGAGCAGAGTGCTGGTGCTGCCTTCCCTGGCAGGCGGTGGGGTCTGAAGGATGTGACTTACAGGAATTGTCCCTCGCTATGTGACAACACCCAACTGGAAACACTTCTCCTTCCTTCCTCCAACACCTTCCCCAGACAAGCTGCAGGCAGAAAGAGTCAGTAGTAAGGATTGTACTTTCCAGTTAAGCAGTGTTTGGATTTTTTTTTTTCCCATCAGTAGTTTTTACTTGACTTCAGATGTCACATTGAATCCAGAGAGAATTTTCTGAGCTGCTCAGAGTGGTGCAGTTCTGCCTTGGCTCTTCCTCAGAGCCTCTGGATCTTTTTTTCTTCTTTCCTGGTGGGATTGGTTGCGGCCAAGTCTATTGACTATAGGAGAGATCATGTCTTCTGAGATTTTTTTTTTAAACTTTTAAAAGTCACTGCAGGTTAAGATTGATCTTCAGTACCCTATTTCTTCCCCAGCTTTTAAGAGAAAAGCCAGGTGCTCGCTGTGAATTTGAAACCCTGGTGTTTAAAACTGAGAAACCCATCGTGAAACCCATGAATTCTGCAAGGACAAGTCCTGATAAATGAAACCAAAACATAAAAATTTCCATGCTATCCCAAACTGTAGAAGCCATGCTGCGTTTTGCTGTAATATATATTTAAATAATTGAGTTAGCAGGCCTATCAAAGGAGATGTTCTAGAGAAGACTGAATATAATATGATTATTATGTCTGTTGGTCTCTAATGACTTTAAAATCCCTCTAATAAGGATAGTAATAATAAATCTTCATTTATTCGTCATTCCACTTCAAAGCTGATTTCCAGGGCAATACATAAGAACTATAATATGTAAATACCAATGAAGAACAAAATGCCATGATAGAGCCTTGAGCATTGTTGATTTCAGCATATGTTTTAATAATATAACATCTCTTGTAGATTAATTTTATTTGTGACTTTATAAAAAATTATGGGATGTTTATTTGGGGGGGAGGTTATTGAAGTAATTCTCTCTGTAAGAAAGTAAAGGGTAATGTGATTTGGGAAAAAAATATTCTAGAATCTGTTCATTAATCTGAGAGGCTTAATGCAGATGTTTCCATGGAGCTCCTTGGGTGCTTTGCAAAAGGGGGAGTGAACATGTCAGGTAGGAATCTTCTGACAAAATGGGAATATCTGGCTGGGATTTCTGTTATTAAGAGGCGCTCCAATTGCTAAACCTGTCTAAGTAAAGCTGAACACAAGCACAATAGGTTATAAACCAGTTTATCTCAGAACAGCTGGGAGAAGGCTAGGAAAGGAAATCTTCAGCAGTAAGGTGTTGTAATGAGATTGAAAAACTGATTAATGCACAAGGGCAGGCTGAAGAGGGCTTGGAGCAACCTGGGCTAGTGGGAGGTGTCCCTGCCCGTGGCAGGGACTGTGATGAGATGGGCTCTAAGGTCCCTCCCAACCCAGACCATTCTGGGATTCTATGATAGTATCTGATTGCTTCACAATCTCTAGGGCCGTTTTCTTTCTTCCTTTGTGTTTTATGGGATTGTCTCCCTTCTGTTCATCCCTGTCTTGTGACAGGTATTTCCTTCCTTGTCTCTGCCGTATCTCATCCATGTGGTGTCTTAGTCTGCTGTCAAAGACAGCAGAACCCTGACTTAGTTTGAAGTAAATTAGCCAAATTGCTAACTAATTGAAACCTTTAAAACATGCCCACTGTATGCAGAAGGAGAATAACAAGGGGGAATTGGGACTATGATTTACCTTTCCTAAATATGCATTGTCATCTCCAAAAATACCGTGTCCAAACCTTTGTAGAGATTAGTTTGCTTTGAAGGCTCTTTCCTTAACAGGCCAGAAGTATCATCTTACAGAAAACTTCAGTCTTGGGGTGTTGCTCAGGACAATTTGAAATATCTCTAGGCCTGGCAAGACTGTTCAGATGTCCTTAATTAGTATGAGATAACTTCCTAAACCCACCTTGTTCCGGTACACAGAATTCTGGAGATCATCTGGTCATTTGAAGTGGGGAAGTTTTCAGGTGAAATTTTCAGTGAGAAAAATATCTGAGAAGTGTTTTCAGTGAATAACACCTTCCTGTTGTTACACCATTATAACCTCTCTCCCTTCCCCTCAACTGTCAGGGAAAAAAAAAGCTGAAATTGAAAAAGAGAAGTTCTTTATCCTGGAAGACATCGTGGCCATCCTCAGCGAACTGAAGCTGTCTGGAATGCTGTAGCTTGAGCAGCAGAACTTGTGCTATGTCAAGTGTAGTTGTGTGCTGGGGTCAGAAGGTCTCACTACACCCAAACACACAACTCCCTTTGCCTGGCAGCCTTTATTTGATGGACTGTGGTGCTCAGCTGATGAACACTCCACGAGGAGCTGCTCCAGCTCATGTGGCTGTCCCGACATGTTCTGCAGTGTCAGCTCTTACTCATTCTGGGGACAGATGCATAAGGGGACCAGCCCCATGCTGTGTCCTAATTCCATACTTTGAGACTATAACTTCTTTTAAAGACATTTTCAAACATGAAAAATATTTCTGGTACAATCACAGGCACTTGTTCTTAATCCAGGCTCCATGGAAGTGAGTGGCCTGTAGGTGCCCACTCTCTGAAAACTCAGTCTCAGGAGTCTAAAACTAAATATCACTGTGAGTTTCAAAGGAGGAGATTTTCATTGCTTAAATTCAGACTCTGGCTGAGCTCCTGAAAGGGAATGTTGTTCATGGTTTCAGCAGCTCCTGTGGTAAAGTAGGTCTTGCTGCAGTGCTTGAAAGCTAAAGAAAAGCAGATGAATGAGTGAGTGCATTGCAGCAGAGTGCTGAAGTGCACGAGCATCTTCCAGAGTTGTACTGGACTCTGTGCTTTTTAACTGCTAGAGGGCAAGTTTAGAATAGGGATTGTGAAGAAATTCTTCCCTCTGAGGGTCAGGAGGCCCTGGCACAGGGTGCCCAGAGAAGCTGTGACTGCCCCTGGATCCCTGGAAATGTCCAAAGCCAGCTTGGGCAGGGCTTGGAGCAATGTGGGCTGGTGGAAGATGTCCCTGCCCATGACAAGGGATGGGATGGGATGGGATGGGATGGGATGGGATGGGATGGGATGGGATGGGATGGGATTATCTTTAAGGTCCCTTCCAACCCAAACCATTCTGTGATTCTGTGATTCTCTCTTTCCTTGCTTTGTTAGCAATTTGTTGATAGCCTGCTTCTTACCTAAGTAAACAGGGGGCAGTCCTAAACAAGTGTTTCGGGAAGTCAGAGAAACCAACAGAATTGTTTCAGGAAGTGAGGGAAACCCTACCTATCTTGGTTATGTTCATGTGGGAAATGTAACAAAATTGCATGTGTTATCTAGGTTTATGGTGTATTTGTGTAACTCTGAGAACACCCTTGTTAAGTCAATAATTTATGATTTTATTACCATAAGGAAGCAACAGAGTTCAAAGAAAATCAAAACAAAACCAAACCGCACCCTCAGGTTTTGTCTAGTTATGTATTCATGATCAATATTTGCAAAGAAAGTGTTTTCCACATGAATTAAAATTGTATTTTCACCTTTTATGTATAGAAGTGGCTCATCTTTATAGCTCTTGGAAAAGGTGCTGCTTTTACAGAAGAGGGAAGAGGCTGCTCTGGACTATGGGTTGGCTCAGAGTAGTAGCAAAACAAGCTCTTCCTCCCTCTCCAGCAAGGAAATATAGATACATAGAGATAAAAAGAATACAAGAAGAGCAGTCCCAGGCATGGCAATGAGCCAGATCCAGAGAATGCAGTGAGGAGCACCAGGAGACGAGGCTGGAGACAGGGAGAGGTGGGAGAGAAGATACCTACAACATGGGGCTGAGGTCCCTCCGGGAGGTGGGACCAGAGGCAGGACTAGAGACAGGCAGACCTGCTCTGGCAGGGACTGGAGGCCCAAGTCTCAGCAGAAACAGACCTCCTGGATCCATGGGCAGGAGATGCAGGTGGATCTCAAGGGGCTGGTTGTGGCCTCTCAGTGCACTCAGGACTCTGACAGCAGCTATCCATTAATTATGGCCTGTATGTAATGATGGTGACTGAAATAGTTCTCCCTTCTCCTACTCTTTTCCCCATTTTTTTTCCCGTTGGAAGTGCAGAAACTCTGATCTGGTGGTCCTTAGGGGTGAGATCCAGATCTGTGGAAAGGTTCCTGCAGGCTTCAAGAAGGTACCTTGCCTCATTTGGCAAGATTGGTTTTCAGTGTTTTCACCCATCCAGCAGAGAAGAAAACCAGTTCAGAATTGATGGGAGAGTAGCTTTTTACATACCTGGGTGCTGGAAAATTACTTAATTGTAAATGGTCCAAGCAGTAGAGCAACAGTGTTTGAAGATACTTCTCTGTGCCTATTTGGAGTTCTGTCTCCTATTGTTTCAATTCTTTCCTTTGAGAAAAATAATCAGAAAGGCCCTAAAAGAGATGACTTTCCTGAATGGATAGAAGATCTTTGCCGTGGAAAGGTTCCTACCTGAAAGAGAGTTGGTCTTAGAACAGGTATCCATAAATTAGTTAGACAGCCCTTGCACTCTATAGTGACCTTCCTCTGGTGGTTAATCTTCTTGCACTGTTGTTACAACCCCTTGTCGTGGTATTAGATGAGGGAATTATTCTGCGAAGTCATTCTCCTTAGTGGAAGGGAACTGTTTTTATCCAGATCTTTGCAGTGCTGGGTTTGGAATGATACACATAGAGTTGGACTTGGCACTTTGAGTGGGGATTTACAATACAGAGACAGCAGGTGAGCCAAGGTGGAGAAACAGTTGATATCCCTGTTTTAGGAGCAGAAATTAATCACGGGCAGGTCATCACTTCCCTGCTTCTTATTTTCATGTGAGCTGTTTCCTTTGGCAAGCTCCCCGTTGGCATCAGAGCATCCAGAGAGCGACCAGAGGGCGGGGGGCTCTGAGGGACCCCGAATCTCTGCAGGCTCTGGAATGTGGGCAGAGGGAACGTGGTGTCATTCTTGGGAGCTGACCTTTTCTCCAAGCCGCTTAGCTCCATGGAGAGTCCAGTCCCAGCCCATGCAGATGAAGTGCAAGGGGTGTGCATTTCACAATTGCATTAGTGGGCTATAAATAGGGCCATACATCCGCCTTTGGCACTGGCTAGAAAGGAGCCAGGATGTGTTTTCTGGCAGCCTTGGTGCTCAAGGAAATCCGTTTATTTTATGGTACAGACACACTTAGTTTTTCACTTAACCTTTTAAAGACACAATCTCTGGCATTCATTGCCTACCTGTAGGTGCAAACAAGGAAAAATCATGGTAAAAATGCCATATACTTTCAATTACTGCAGTGTTCCTTTAGCTCTTTTCCAAGTGTGTTATTACAAATTCGGAGGAAAAACAAAAGCAAGAGAAAACCCCAAAGCCTGAAATGTGGCCAGAAAATACTTGCTCTGGGGAATAATTCCCAATTCCCCAGGTCAGCCTTGTGTAGCTGCATGGGTGTGTATTCATTTCAGCAACACAAGGCTGAAATTTTTAAGGCTGTAATTTTATAGTAGGAAATATCTACTGGTAGAAATAGCTGTTAAATACAAAGAAAAAGGTACCTGACCAGTCAGTATTTGTGTACCTTTGGCATACACAGCCAAAGGTGCCTTTATAGGATAGAAGAAGTGAATGTAGAAGGCATTTTTCCAGTAGGTAATTCTCCAAAACACTGTGCCATCATGATATTTTAAATAAATCTTACAACCAAATGCTCTCATGTTCTCCTTGGTGAGAGGCCCGAGACTGACAGTGCTCTGTCTTGAGCTAGCACCAGAAAAAAATGGGAAAAAATGGAAAATGTTAGGATTTCTGCCTCATGTGCTTGTGAAAAACAAAGCCTGGCTTCTGCTGAGCGGGTGTGATTATGCCCTGCCATCCTCCTTTTCTTGTTACCTGTATGAGCCGGGGCTCTAGCAAAAAGGATCACATTTAGGGTGCTTTTAAATTCTGTATTTCCTTTCTGCTCTTGTCATGGGAGCACTGCAGGGGCTGTTCGGGCAACTGGGGTGCAGAGCTCTTCATGTTCTGTGGTACTGGGAAGGAGCATGAAGTCACCTTTGTTTCAGGAGTTGTGGTTTCGGGAATGAACTTGAGCTATTCAGAGGAAAAAAAAGGGGGTGTAGTGGTTTGGTTTTTTCCACTGAAGTCTCCTAAGTTGTGTTAAAGGTTGTATTTGTTACAATTACATGCATTTTATCCCCTGTATTTTGTTGTCAAGTGGTCGCAGCCCCCAAGGCTGCCAGAGCTCCAGGAGCATTTGGACAATGCTCTCAGGGACACACAGGGTGGGATTGTTGGGTGTGTGTGCAGGGCCAGGGGCTGGATCCATGATCCCGGTGGATCCTTTCCATCCATTCTATGATCCTCTGATTCCATGATATACTGTATTTCTAACTGTAGGAACTGCGTGCATCTGGAGATCTTTTTAGCATGAAAGTACCCATCTAATACAAATGCTCTAAGCACATATTTCTTATTTTGATTTTTTTTTTTTTTAGCTATTACTAAAGTCTCTTTTTTCAGACATCAGTATTTTGCTTTCTTTTAAAAAGTGTTGCCCAAAAGGAAGGGGAGAAGGCATGGAAGATCTGTAGCCAGAGTAAAATATTAATCTTTCCAATAGGTTACTTTTGGAGCTGCTCGATGGTCTGTAAGGAAAATAATGTAATTAACTTCTGTATCTTTTGCATCTGGAAATGTGTGCTGTATTTTATAAATCAAGTTTTTGTTAGATCTCCCCTCTTGGTTTAAAGAAATTCTGACAGTGAGGAGATGTTACTGGTTCTGGGTATTTATTCAGTCCCTTCCATACTGGAATTAATAAAAATGAAATAGCCACTGATTTACAAATACTCTTTGAGGTCCATGAGCAGGGAAAATTTGATAGCCTAATATTAATAGAAAAAAAGTTACTATGCCAGAAAGGGTATGAAAATCCATTTCAAGTCATACGTTGCGGGGCAACAATCTCATTTAATAGCTGACTGATTGAGAATGGCATTGCCTGTTAAGGAAAGAGGAATTGGCTTTTTTATTGACAAGGAAACTGAAGGCACCTCATCCTGTATTTGCAATAACAGGAGATGTGTGATGTTGAGGGTGTGGAGTGGTAACGACTTATTTTCCAGGGAACCCTTGGGGCGGCTCCGTTCAGGAGAGGTTTTGGGTGGATGGATACCTTAGAGGGGCTGTAAGGGGCAGGGCCTCCAGTGCTGTATGAGGGATGCTCACAGAAATGGTCAGTTAGGTATTTTTCCTGGAATTGAATAGTCCCTGACAGGTTCCGTGCCAAAGTGAGGAATGTTCAGTAGAGTACATAGACAGATGGGGGGTGGAGGAGGGTCAGCAGAGACTGGGAGTTTCATTAATGACTCTGAAAAACCTGAAAAGAATTAAATATTTTGTGCTTGGTGGGTTTTTTTAACTTTCCAAGGGAGAATTTCAAACCAGAGCAGTGAAATGGAGTTGATGGAGCCTTTCTGAGATGGCCGTGCTGTGCTGTGTTCAAGGCAGCCTGGATCCAGACACCCACCTGGGGGCTTCATATGAACAGTCATATTTTCAAGGCACAGACCCTTTGTTTTCCTCCTGTCCATTCCTTTAATTAATCTCTCTGCTGCTTATTTCCTCTCCTGATTTCATTGCTCAATTTGATCTTTTTAGTGGGCTAGATAATTGCATTTACTGAGTATCCTTCCTGCCAAGCACCGTGGCTGTAATCTCTTCCACCTGAGGAATGGTTTCCTTTGAACAACCTGGCGTCTGCCTCAAAGTTATGTGTTAATTAAGTGAAAACAAAAAGGTTAAAAAAAAGTGTCTGTGTGCATATATATATTTATACATATATGTATATATGAATTATATAGTTTCAGCAAGCAGAAATCTGGGTAGCTGAAAGATAGTTATGAGTGCACACCACCAGCACTGTTCTTTGGCTTTGTAATTACAGAGGAGTGCACAAAAGTCTTTAATTATATGATCACATGGCAGGTTTTTTCAATACCATCTCACATATGGTGTTTCCTCTGATCTTGAGCACAAAGACGGTATGAGCAAGGCAGAAATTTAGCATTAACTGCTAGTGTGTTTAGCATTGACTGGATTTGGGGATGTTGAGGTTGGATTTTAAAATCTTTCCTGAGATAATGAAATGGCCTCTGAGGCTGTGGTTCCTCTGACCTACCTACAACTAAGGTAGACCTGGCAGATACAGAGCAGTGGGCCTGTGCCCCTGGGATAAGGTTAGTTAAACCCATTCTTAATTGGTAATGTGATAGAAAATTGTATGTGCAACTCCAGTTTTCACAGGACTTGGCCTATATGACAGCCCAAAACGCAGAATAGCCTTGGGGACTTTTTGACCAAGAAGAAACCAAGTAGTGGAAGGAACCAAGAAGAAAAAACAAGTAGAGGAAACTAAGAAGAAACGAAGTGAAGGGAGGAACCGAGCAACCCCCTCCTTGATTCGGCTGCACATCTCCTGCTGTGTCAGCTGGTGTACAGTGGTTTGTTTCTGCAAGTCACATACCAAATTTGAAAATTAAACCTGTGGAAACAAGGGAGCTAAATTATGGCTTCATCATCACCTGCCACCTTTAAACCGGGGTGAAAGCAATGCGAAACCCCAGGATAACCGAGCTGAGGCACCCGAGGAGCAGCAGCAGCAGCACAGGAGTTGGGACGGCGCCTTCTCCCACAGGCAGACATCAGGCTGGGAGAGGACAGAGGTACCCGAGGGATGGAGAGCTGTGAGCGATTTGCAGCTCTGGAAACTGCTGACAGCACTGGTGAGGGGTGGGTTAATATGGCAATGTGAGGGTTTGTGCTTCTCCAGCAGCAGAGATCAAGATCATGTCCAGGACAGTTAATGGAGCTGTGTTCTGTCAGACTTGTTGGCCTCGGGGATTGCTGCTGGAAGATGTCATGGTTTGGGCCTGCAGAAGGGAGGTTTGATAAAATAGAAGGGAAGTTGCTAAATTTTTTCAGGTAGGCATCACCCTTGAGGGAGTTAATGTTTCACGAAGCGCTGGATATGCCATGGGGCTGCTGGATAGCTTAGAAAAGTCTCACTCAATGTCCTTCCAGTTCTGCAGGAATCCTCCATTTAGGGGCTGGCTTTTGTTACACTGAATGTCTCAATCCCTTTTCTTCCTCCAAAAAACCAGCCCTAGTGGTCACGTCTGCCTTGTGCGGAAGCAGTCGTTGGCGTTTCTTGGGTACATGTTAGGGTTGTGTAGGAAGAAGAAAAAATGCTTGAGGGTGGTCTTTGCAGATGTGCTGCAATCTGTGTGGTGTGTTGATTTTTAAAGAGCTGTTCTGTCAGAGGATTTAGATTTTGTTGGCAGAATTGATGTGCTGTTCATGCACCTGTTCTCTGTTTAGTATCTGGTGGTGTCCACTGCCTCGAGTCCCAGCAGTGGCTGTATTTTTAGATTGGATTAAGGTAAGGTAAATTAATGTGGGAAATCTGAATGAGCATTTTCAGATAATCCTTTGAGTACAATGGGTTGGCTTATTTCCTAAGCTATTTTTATTATTCTATTCATGTTAGTAAAGCCATGATCACTTGGATCAAGAATTGCCTGTGAATTGGTAGCTTTGAGGGTTGGTAACAGAGCAAGACAACAGGCTGCTCACCCAGTGCTGGTTGATCTCTGATGAAATTTCACTCCCAGCCCATATCCAAGTGGATCAGAAACCCACCCCCACAGCTGATCAAATGCTTCAACCCTGTAGAATCAAATGGACCGTAGAGCTGCTGCTTTCTGCAAGTGCTTGAAGCTGGCTTTAGAAGATAACTTAGATATCCTCCATTTCTTAATATTTAGCTCAAGAAACATGAAATTGCGGGGTTTTTGCAACTACTTTCTCTGACTGTTGACTTTTTCTGGGATTTTTGACGTAACTTCTCTGGTATCCAGGCAGTTGATACCCACAGAAATAACAGAGATGGAATAATCTAAGTAGCTGATCTCACCCTTCCAGTGCTCCAAACCAGATGGACACGAACCTGTGGCACTCAAGGCTGATGACTCAGGTGATGGAAACTGCAGCCACCCAAGCAATCTAATTCTGCTCCTTGACTGTCCTGGTGGTCTGTGATTTTGGTTTTTCCCCTGCTATGTAGCCTGGCTCTTTTTAGAGCAGAGCCCACCGCTTCTCATGGCCTCCCAGTGCAGCTGTGGATCTCAGTGTGTTCCTCCTTCCCAGTGGCACTGGAGATGGGCTCTGGGAGAGCTGCATTCGGCTCCAGCATCCCAGCACAGGCAGGACATGGAGCTCCTGGGCCCAGTCCAGAGGAGGCCATCAGGATGATCGGAGGGATGGAGCAGCTCTGCTGTGAGGGAAGGCTGGGAGAGCTGGGATTGTTCAGCCTGGAGAAGAGAAGCCTCAGCGTGACCTAATTGTGGCCTTCCAGTACCTGAAGGGAGCCGACAAAAAAGATGGAGAGAGACTGTTTACAAGGGATAGAGGGACAGGACAAGGGGAAATGGCTTCCCACTGCCAGAGGGCAGAGTTAGATGGGAAGGAATTGTTCCCTGTGAGGGGGGTGAGGCCCTGGCACAGGTTGCCCAGAGAAGCTGTGGCTGCCCCTGGATCCCTGGAAGTGTCCAAGGCCAGGCTGGATGGGGCTTGGAGCAAGCTGGGATAGTGGAAGGTGTCCCTGCCCATGGCAGGGGGTTGGAATTGGATGATTTTTAAGGTTCCTTCCCACCCGAACCATTCTGGGATATTTGGCATGTTCTGTGCTCAGCATCTAAGTGGCTCACCTGCTGTTCTGTGTTTCAGTTAAATTGCATCAAAATCTCTTATGGTTCTTAACAAATATTTTTAGAAAAAGCAATTCAGTCCTTTATCTAAATATAGCTTTGAGCTTTCAAGCCTTTGGGAGAGGGGAGCACGTGAAGCTTTGATCCGTGGCATTCGCAGCAGTAGGAGCACTTTCTGCACCTGGCAGAAGTAAGTACAGTGCAGAAGAATTTGTTAGACAGAAAGCTCCTATTTTACAGAACAAACGTGTGGTTTAGTATGGACGAAGGATAAATCTTGGCGTGTCGTGCAATAGAAAGGCAAGAGAGACTGCAGAAAAATATGTGGCACAGGAAAATGAAGGTGTGTTTAGAAACTTCCCTCTTGGTGGTATGACTAAAGTACCACTCACCTCCTTCCTGATACTCGATATCTCACTAAAAATAGAGGAGAGGCTCACCCATCATCCCTCTTGAAGACAGTGGAACCAAATCTGTTCGTCCTTAGATGTCTGAAATGGGAATGCAGTGTAAATCAGCATTTTATTTATTTATTTATTTGTTTGTTTATTTATTTATTTATTTAAAGGCTTGCTGTTCAACCAAATATTTCTCTGAAAGTCACAGTGACCCCAGATATATTTGATGAAGTTATGCTTTTTTCTGGTGTTTTTCTTTTCTTTAAACTGAGCCAGAATTAGTGTAATTACCCATATTCCTGTGGTAAAGGCGCTTGCAGCCATGTCTGGAAGTGCTGAAGACATTTTTCTCATAGAAACCACCCCAGTTTTGTGCCCCCCACCCAGTAATTGTTTCAATATTCTAAGTTGATATGCTCATTTATCACTGAAATTGTTATTAATGAGTGCTTTTTTTCTTTGTCACATTGCCATGGCAACCGGGTGACATGTTTGAGTGGAATTATCTGTTTCCAGATGGAGATCTTCATTCATAAGATTTGCCTGCCGAGAATTTTTGCAGCATATTCAACTTCAAAATTCTTCCTCCCCATGCCTTTCCACAGTTTGGAGTTAGAGGCGTTCCTGCTTTCTGGTTTATATCCTGTGATTTTGTGGTGGGTGTTATGCTCGCAATATTTCTGTCTTTTATTTGTGGTTCATTTATGTTGTTTTTCTTTTGATTTAATTGAGTTGCTTTTCTTCAACTCAGGATTTGCTGTGACAGTCCTGTAAAGCCATTCCTCCCCCATATGAGTTATTGGAAATTTTTTCTTTTTGTATGATACACCACACAATAGAAGATGGGACTTGACTTTCTTTTTACTCCTGAAAGGACCAGAAGGATGTATTTCTCTTTATATATGACATATCACATTCTGAATGATAGTGTCCTAATTTTTTTTATCATATTCACTGCTTGATTTTTAGTTCTATACAAGAAAGAAGCATGAATATGTTTCACTTTTCTTTTTCATATAAAACTGCCTTTAGGAAAAAGACCAAGGTAAATATACATAGAGTACAGATTTCCTTTATCCTGAACTTCTTACAGTTTTAAAGGTCTTGTTGGCTGCCAGACTTAATGATACTGGATCTCTATCAATATTTCAAGATTTCTCTGGATTTGTTTCTGATCACTCAGACCAAAATACCTCAAAATGCTGTGTTTACTTCAGTAGAAATCAGAAGGTAAAACTCAGAAGGTGATTTTTATCATCCTTTACTTCTTCATCTTCAGGTCACTCTTACCTTATTGAGCAAAACTAGGTTAGCAGTTTTTTGCACATACCTACAGGAAAGGCATTAAGGGCCCATTCATCCAACCTGTCTTTAATCCAATTTTCATGTTCACCTAAAACTATTAATGACCATACACCTCATGATCTACCTCAAGGTCTGTCTGTTGCTTAAACATCCCTTCTTTTGCACTTGCAGTGCTTTCACGCTGGCAATGACTTTAGAACAAGAACAATCTCATAAATAGCTCAGAATCTGTAGTTTCTGAACGCCTTACCTCATGTGTAATGTATCTGTATTTTGTCTTCACCTAGTCAAAAAAAAATCTGTATATCGTTGTGTCCTCCCAAAAATAACATAATGTGTGCAAGACTCATCTTCTGCAAATAATGATTTGATTTTAATTACTAAATTTAGTATATTTGAAATAAAGCATGTTGTCTTACCTGTGAATAAGGTGTTACTTCTCTGTTACACCAGCAAGCAGTGTCCTCCCTAGCTATATAATTCTTATATGAATATAATTACTTAGCTGTTCTTTTCCCTTTGAAAGTGGAATCATATCTATTTATACCTCCTTCCAGCAAGAGACTACTCAATTCTAACAAATGTTACCAATGTATTATATCAGTGCTCCTTGTTTTAAGGGAAGTATTTTGCCTGTTATAGGGAGCTGGGAGATCTGATGAGTAATGATGTTGCTTCAAACCTAATGAATCTCTGATCTGCTCCCTTCATCTCTGTGTGTAGCTGATAAAACAGTTGTTGATGGCCCAGTTATTAACCAAAATGAGATTGATCCCTGGCTTTCCACAGGCCGGTGCTGCATTTGCCTTTTGGTCTGATCTTGGTGCGTGCACCGCTTGCTCAAAGCCCCTGGGTCTGCTGGAGCTGGGAACTGCCAGGCACTCCAGGCTGTTCATCACTCCTTGAGGCACTGGAGCCTGAGTGCTGGCCACTCAACCCCTTCCCCAGTGTGCCTCATCCCAGGAGATAATCTCTTGGCCTTTAAGGCAGATCCTCAGCTTTAGATTGTGTCAAAGCTTTATTGCTTTTTGAGATACAAGCAGAGATTTCTTTTGCTCAGACACATGCCATCTATTAGAGCCAGGACATTTATATTAATTTTGTGAGACACTTTCTATTACAAGGCTGATTCTGCCAACATCTGCAGGGGCTTTTGCTTTGACTTCCTGATTTTTTTTAATCTGTATCCACAGAATCCCAGAATGGCTTGGGTAGGAAGGGATCTTAAAGCCCATCCAGTGCCCCCCCCCTGCCATGGGCAGGGACACCTTCCACCAGACCAGGTTGCTCCAAGCCCCGTCCAGCCTGGCCTTGGACACTTCCAGGGGTCCAGGGGCAGCCACAGCTGCTCTGGGCACCCTGTGCCAGGGCCTCCCCACCCTCACAGGGAAGAATTTCTTCCCAATATCCCATCTAACCCTGCCCTCTGGCAGTGGGAAGCCATTCTCCTAAGGAGAAGGTGGATTTCTCCAAAATAGGGTTTGCTGTTTGCTGTGGTGGATTCAGATTGTCCAAAAAATGTTATGAAAAATGACTGGTTTATTTTTGGAAACGTTCTTGCTGCTGCTTATCTTGGGCATAAATTACCCAGGTGTCTGCACTTCTGCAGTTGGTAGGATGGAGGGGAGAGTAACACCACCTGTGCCAGAGATAATTGAATACTTACTGTATTATCAGGAAAGTACTGAAGTTTACGAACACCGTTGGAAATATCTCTGGAAATATCATAATAAATCTGTGCAAAATTCTTTGCCACCAGTTCAGAGCTACTTGATGCATCTGGCAAACAATGCAGCATTTGAAGGATCTGTGCCCATGTCCATTGTGAATTTATTAATTGCATTTTTTATCTCTAAGAAGACTCTATCCTATCCAGGTGTATCAAAATTTCACATGTCAGTCTGATTATCCTGGCTATCAGTCAGGGACTCCTCGGTGCCCTGGCTGACTTGTTCCAAGGAATGATGCCAAGGAAGCACCATCCTATACCATCCCCACAGGATCAGCTGCTTGCCTGGCTGTGGTGTTTGATCACAATTAATCTCTTGGAATAAGCAGCAGACACATTTCAGGGTTATTTTTGCCGTGGAACGTCAGCCCCTCCGTACCTTCCTCATTTTCCACAAGGCTGGGCTGAACATCCTCTCTCCTCCAATGCACATGGACTGGCTGTGGGTTGGGAAATGTCCTTTGTGCTGCTTTCTCTTGCTCATCTGTTTCCTCATTCAGATCCCTGCGTCCCTCTGTGGGAGTTTGATGCTTTTTCTGCATGTGGGTTTTATTGCTAATCACAACAGAGAGCACTGAGGCAGGGAGGAAAATGTAAGTTAGATAATTGCAGTCAATCAAGTACTTCTAATTCTCAGGCTTTATTGTGTTCAGCCCTTTTGGGTTTATGAATTGTCACCTCCAGACCAGCTGAATTACACTGGAAAAAAAGAAAAAAACCTCAGAGTTGTTCACATTTACCAATCTAATAGTATTCTCTTAAATTCTTCCATCTGATTTGAGGCTCTGCATCTGAGATGCTTCTATTTGATGGATTCAGTTTATTCGAACTCTATAATATAAAGAAAACATATAGATGTGGACTAGACCAAATGCAAAACCATGATGTATTTTTAAAGATAAGATTGTTTTTTGAAACAATTTTATTTTAAAAATAAGCCTTGGTTTTCAAAGCAAGGCTTATTTAACTTCTAGGCTGTGGTTAACAGTTTCCTGAAAATAACTTTGTCTAAATAAAGTTGATTATTTTTTTAACAATATAGTAACCCAGAAAAATCTATTTGTGCTGTTTTTCCCTTAGTAAGTGAGAGAAATTACTTGAAAACCCAAAGAAAAAGAGGAAAGTTTGTGCAGTGTCTTCTAATTCGCCAAGGTTTTTTCCTTTATTCCAAGTGTACTGTGTCTCATTTCACTTTGTATTAATATTTTCCACTTTTGTGGGATGAAGTTTCTCTTCTGCATTGTTTATCCTGGCTGGAGGAGGGTGGATGTACAACTCTGGGTGTTTTTTCTGGTAGATTCACGTGCTACAAAGATAACCAGAGCAAAAAGCCACTGAGCAAAGGCAGTGTTGGTCCTGCAAGAACTGGATTCACAGGCTGCAGGGAAGAATCATTTTTTCTGAAATCCCATCTTGTCCTACCAAGGAAAAAAATCCCTTTATTGGAGCTTTGGGTTTACTGTGGTATAGCACCTGTATGTTAGATAACATTTCCATGCTGGCATTAGAGCTGGGAATTCTAGTATTTGAAGAGCTGATAAATATTAAGGACAAACCAAGAATCTTTTCTTACTTACTTTCAGGCAGAATTTCTATCTGGGTAACGTTCATGTGCAGGAAAAATGGTGATTGGTGGGGGAAGTCAGAAGAGGAAGATGGTCATCATGGGGCCTTTTCTCCAGAAATCATTCTATGACTGTGCATTGTGTCATTAGGAAAAAAAAAAAAAAAAGCAAAGTGGTTATGGTGTGGGTTGGCTTTTTTCCAGCTTTTAACATAAGTTTTCAATAGCCTCAGTCAGCTTTGCTGTGCAAGGAATACCCATGAGCAGACTCCTCTCTGGAGTAACCACTGTACATGGCTTGTTGGTCCACTGAGAATGAAAATCCAGGGAGGGTGCAGGAGCAAAGAACTCGTTTGTATTGAACATATTAAACAGAATACTAGGGATTTGGGAGAGAGTACACACCGAACATCCCTGTTTCCTGGTGCTATGGCTATCCTAGACCAGAGAGCTACTGAAATTCTTACTGAAGCTTCAGGCAGGAAAAAGTTCCATTGTATTAGTTACATGTAAGCCTTTGAAAAGATACACATGTAATTTTTAGTTGCTTTGCTTAACTAGGGTCTATTCTAGTCAGCTGTTTTGGTTTTAGTTTGGTTTTTATCCCAGCTGCTGAACTACACTGGTTCAAAAATTTTTTTTCTTTTTTTTTTTTCTTGGTGCTCAGATGAGTATAGGATCAAACCAGTGGAAGAGGTCAAATACATGAAAAATGGGGGAGAAGATGATCAGAAAATAGCAGCCAGGAACCAAGAAAACTTGGTAAGGATTGAACTTATCACTTCTCTAATGAACTAACGTGGCTCTGCTTTTGTAATGGAATATGCAGCGTGCAGCACCCTCCAGCTCCGGCTTACGCGCGGCAAGAGGATTTTCTCCAAAATGTTGTGACTCCCTGCAAAGCTCTCATGGAAGGTGCAAAATACGACTTTTTCCTGCTTGTCTTTCTGAATTAAGCTCTACTTGATCTTGGAGTGAGTGCCTCCATGATTTTAAGTCGCTCCCCTCCCTTGCAGATCCGAAAATACGCTTTATTTGGAAATGTGTGTGTCTGTGTTACAAACAAGCTGCCATTAAGAAAATGACCTACTTATGTAGATATTATTTGCTCTACACTTGCTGGTTTTCTGTATTTTAAAATTCCCAGGGAAGGCAGTTTGGAGCAGAAAAACCCAGTATATTCATAACACAGCAGTCACAAAAACTGTGTGTTTCTTTTGCCTCGATTTGAGCAGTTTGCCAGCTCGTAGTTCCACTTAAGGGAAGGCAATCATAAGTAAACTCTTAGGAGTAATTGAAATAACTAAGATACTGTTGAAACAGCTTAAAAATCACGGTTGAGTCACTTCTGGCATTTCTGAGAAATTGTTTCTTTCCTTCTAAAGCTGAAGGACTGTAGGTTTTGTTACTGGCTGTCTGGGGCTTTGCCCAGTTGAAGTTTTTAAAGACATCCCACGATTCTCATAGTTGGGTGCAAGTTTTCCCATCTGGTTCCACTCATTCAGTGCAGCTTTTCTTCACGTAGGATGGTTGGGTTTTCCCCCCTCCATCTGTAGGTCCAGAGGGGAAACATTAGCAGCAGATTCCAGTGGAACCATAACCATTATCATCAGGTGAGGATTTGCCATTATTGGGTGGCTGTAGAAAAAGCCACTGTTTGGGATTTTTTGATTTTCATGAAGATGTGAGCTCCTTCAACCTGGCTACTTTATATTCCCTCTCCTAGACACAGATACTTACATTACACAATTACAGGTGCATTCCTGTAGCAAATGGAGTTTATTTTGCTGTCCTATCCTGTGGCTGAGCAGCAGGCAACACGATTTCTTCTTCAACCTCCAGATCAGCTATTTGCTACCTGCAATTTTGCATTGCTGATGCTCCAATGGGCGATGCAACTTCAGCTTGGAGCAGGACTTAGAGGGGTTTTTAGAGGTTTTTAAGAGGTTGTTGGGGTGTCCTGTGCAGGGCCAGGAGTTGGAGTTGGTGATCCTTTTGAGTCCCTTCCATCTCTGGATATTCTGTGATTCTACGTTAGATTTTCGACTGGCCTTCAGCTGTAGTTAAATGAGAGTATTTGCAGAAGGTGCCATGTCACTGGAATGGCAGCAAGGAAGAGCTCAGGAAAGCTCAGCTCTACTGGGGTGACACAGTTGCTGAAGCTCTATTCAAAACTAGCTCCAGCTATTTTGCATTTAGGTTGATGCCTGCTGTCTTGTAGCACCCAAGTGTTCGCCTGATTAAATGTGGGAAGAGCACAGTGCTTCTTATTTTATTATTGGTGGGTCATGTTTGATGGGAGCAGGGAGCATTTGTTGGAAAACATAACAGTAAGGATTTGGAAGGCTGATGTAGCTCTTCTCTGTCATGTTTATCAGGAGGGGGGAAAAAAAAGGCACTAACACAAGAAAGTCTTCAGCCAGACAGGATGGATATGCTTTAAAACAAAAACTGTCTTGCCCACCAAAAAGGCTTTCTTTTCTTTTTCCTCATCTTACTATAAGGAGATTACCTTGTCTGTAATATATGGAGCTTTTTAATCCTGGGAATTGTCAAGTCCTCATCACTCCTGGGTTTTTTAAAGGGGTTTCACTGTTCAAGTTCTCCTTAGTAAACATGTTTTAGTTCAGTGCTTAGAAGATGGGTTAAGCTAGCCATCACTCAGGCTTTAATTTCCTTAATGTGTGAGAAGTTGGCAAGCGCTTACATAATCCTGCCTTCTCATCAGCCATTTCCAGGCAACTGAAATTTTAGGAACAAGAAAAGGCGGTGGGAGAATCAACCGGCCCTTTTTCCTCCTCTCTTGTTTCTTAATCCCACATTTCTTTATTGTCACAGGGCTGCAAATTCACAGAAACACAGCCCAGATGAGATGTGTAACCTCAATGTCTGGGAACTGCTCTGGGTGGGTTATCTTATCCCCTGATACTGATGCTTGAATTATGTTATTCAGATGCCATTGAATTTTTTGATCCCATTATCATTTCTGTTACTTTTTTAAGGTATTTTGAAGTTTTGCTTAAAAAAAAAAAAAAATCCTCAGCTCAAGTGAAAATAAACCTGCTTTCCTTGTAATTTAGGCTCTTTGATGTGCTGCCATCTCTGCCTTTGGTGCTGCAGTATTTCTGAGTCAGGGGGAAAGAAGGTCACACGAGTAGATGAAGAGAATGGGAGGACATGGCAGTCACCAGGGGAACTTTTTATTTCACACTGGGGTGCTGTGGTCCAGAGTCCCAGGCTTTGATTCTGCTTGAGGAAGAGCCAGAGAAGGGCTGGTACAAATGTGGGTATCTGTGGGAGAGATGAGGCTCTGTCAGTGAATCACCACCTTCTCAGCTTCAACCTGAGGCTTAAGCAGGGCTCAAAACTTGAGCAGGTCTGGCACAGTAAAGCAGAAATGCTCCTAAGACACAGTGCCAACAGGAATGGCTGTGCGAGGGCTGTCTGCCAGGGGAAACACAGGATGCTCCATGGGAAGACATTTTCTGGCAGAATTAAAGGTCCCCTTGGATTAAAATGTAGGCTTTTGACATAAGGGGGGAAAAAAAGAAAATAAGAAAAGATAAACTAAGCTTGTTTTCCTGCCGTTCCTTTGTATCCATAGGCCTGATTCACTTCTTTAGTCAGGTTGTTTCTCCAGTTCTCCACCTGCCACTGGGATCTCTCTGCTCCTGGTTTCATGCCAGGTACTCTGACACCTTCCTGAGCATCTCCACCCTCAAAACGAAGCCAGAGTTGTTGCACTTGAGCTGACAGTCCCACATCCTTGTAGCCTGCAGGATGGGAATGGGATGTAGCAGGCTGAGGCACTGGAGAGCTGGGGCTACACTGGGTGCTGTCCCTGCACCCCGTGCTTTGGTGGCTGCTCAGCTAAACCAGGGATGTTTGGTGTCAGATCAATGAAGAACTAGTAGATAGGTGAAAGAAGGAAGTAATTTGTCCTACATATTATGTTTTTAAATCACAAGTGTTGGTTTGTGCATATTTATATATATGCACACATATAAGGAAACGTGGAAGCTGTGCTAATTTTCATGTGACATGGTGCATAGAAGGTTATGTGTGTGCTATTATTTCTGGAGGTAAATGAGCAGCTGGGATGGTTATTTGTGAGTTCAGAAGCAGAAGGCCTGGCCTGGGATGGTTTATTGGGATCCTGGGCTTTGTCTCTGTCCCCAGCTTGGTGCCAGCGTGCCCCATGTGGTGCTGAACTCCACCGTGTGTTAAAACTAAACTTCAGCTCCCCATGACTCCACAGGGGCTCTACAAAACCTCTCCTGCATTTCCTCATCTTCTTGGGGCAAGGTTTTATGATAAGCCTTCTCCAAAACAAAGGGAGTTTTGCCAGCATTGTGTCTGCCACTCAGCAGATCGGGATGGGGTTTTTTTGGCCCTAAGTATTAGCAAAAGGTAATGGTGGCTAATCACATGGATTTGTCACTTTGGAAAGCTAAAATGCCAAAACTCAGGCAGTATTGATATTTTACAAGCAGGTATGACTAAAATTATTAACACATTAATAAAGATCTATTAACTTTTTGTTTGGAAAGGACTGTTTAGCTCTACATCATCATGTTATACAGATACAAATATACTGTATATTCAAATATACAGAATACAATTACTTAACAGCCTTTTAAATACTGTTAATAGGGCAAATTTAATTGTCCTCATTTCCATACTCTCGAAGCATTCCTGGCTTTCCATTGTAAAATATTACTGCCAGAAAAGGTAAAATGAGAAGGTGTGTGATATTCCTGCAGCTTAGCATTGCTTTGGCAAACTTTAGAATCTGGATCAATTTTCCTCTGAATTGGGCTGTCATAATACAGATATCCCTGAAAATACCAAATCCCTAAAGCTTCATTTCTTTTCTGTTGTGTGGTTATCTTGATATTTATTGCAGTTCAGGTTTTGGATGTTTTTATAACTTTTATTCATCCTTTTCTGGGCTGCACTGGCACAAAAGGCCACTTACTGGGATTTTTATGCTTTGTTATCCAAACCCCCAAAACAATTAGATATAATCCTGCATTTCATCCTGGAGCTCCATAGTGAAATTGCATGTTAGAGCTTGAGATGAATTCCTGCTGGAGCTGGGAGAAAATTGCCTCTCTGTTGCTCTTGCTATCTCTCACTCCACCTTTAATAACAATGTTTTGCTTTTTGTTTTACTCAATTTCCACAAATTTCCACTCCACTTACCTGAAAATGTAATTTTTGTCTCTCTCGAGCTTCTCAGCCCAGCTGCTGTTCTCCATTTATCACCCAGCTCCACATAACTTGGAATTGCAAACCCCCTGCCTCCGTGACTCTGTATTCAACACCAGTTATCATTTTCTGCAGTGATATGTTTAAAGTAGGCTGTAATATCTGATAGCTGAAGTGTGTGGAAATTAAAAGCCTGGCAGAAAATGCAGAATGAAACACCTTAATAACTATGTAAAATGTAATATGTGAAAGGGAAGACCCCTATTTAAATACATATATTATACACAAGATGTAAAATGCATGTTATAGATACATCAATCATAAATATTTTTGATATGCAGTACAAAGATTGGTTGATGTCGAATTCCACATCGATTTAGGAAAATGAATTTTAATTCTATTACCAACCTGCCCAATCTAGGTGCTAAAAAAACTAAATAAAAAAGAAATAAGCCACCACTAAGTTTATTGGGGGTATTTGTGGTGTTTTCCTTTCTACAGATGTAAAATACCACAAGGGCAAATTTAAGCACAGAAGTATAATTAATTTGGTACTTTAAAATACTTAAAGCCAGTGCTGCTTATTATTGCAAGGTAGGCTTTGAATTGCAGTGTTTTAAATGCATAACTGCATATTTATCTCAGCACTAGTGCAGTACTGGTGAAGAGCTTTGTAAAAACTGAAGTTAGCACATATTAATGCATATTCTAGTGTGAAGATTTCTGGCTCTAATGTCCTAATTATTTATTTTAAACCATTGTGCTGTGGCAGTGTTTGAGAACACACAATTTCAGGATAGAACTTGCTCATGCTCTGCTTATAAGGGGAAAGAAATCAGAAATGTCTGAGAGCCTTCAAGCCCTTAGAAAGAAGAGGTTTCCCTGGGTTTTGTCTATCTTGAAGAATTTGGGTGTGTTAAATCCTGTGCTTGCCCCTCGTTTGCTTTCTTTGCTGTGTGTGACATTCTCCAGGAGCCCCGTTCCACCAGAACAGGGTCAGCTCTAGTACAAGTGTTGGGAAAACTTCACCCTGTTGGTTCATTATCCACTGTAAAGGATGGATTTATATATTTTTTTTTTATATATATAAAGAAGGAGCTAGTAATTTCTCTGCCTCTTCCCCTCCCCCCTTTTTCCCTTCTGCTTTCAGATCACAGAATCCCAGATTGGTTTAGGTTGGAAGGACCTTAAAGCCCATCCAGTGCCACCCCCTGCCATGGGCAGAGACACCTTCCACTATCCCAGGGTGCTCCAAGCCCCATCCAAGCTGGCCTTGGGCACTTCCAGGGATGGGGCAACCTGGGCCAGTGCCTCACCACCCTCACAGGGAGGAGTTTCTGCTCAATATCTCATCCAACCCTGCCCTCTGTGAGTTCGAAGCCATTTCCCCTTGTCCTGTCACTCCAGGCCCTTGTCCAAATTCCCTCTCCAGCTCTGTTGGGACCCTCTTTAGGTAGGGGATACCAGTACATATAGATGTAGTGTATATTTATATATATGTATAAAGCCTCAGCTTAATGAAATAATTCGAGATGTTGTTGATTCTTGTGCTGGAATCCAGGCAGGGTGAAACCCACAAAAACACACAGCAAAATGCAGCTTGGGTCATTGTGGGAGGGGAAAGGAAATTGAGATGCCCTTTTTCTTTGGTTTCTGGGCCATAGGAGTGCTGAAAGGACAAAGTGAGCATCACCAGGTGTGCATGGCGATGGGATAATGTGCAGAGGTTCCTGTGCTGTTCATCCACACAGCTCCTGTGCCGCTGAGAGCTGGGAGAGAGAGCTGGGAATGGAGGGCTCCAAGGCCAGCCTGCTCCCCCACACGTTTTCCCACAGGGACCGGCATCCACTTTGCCCAGATGCTGTGTCAGCCAAGCCCCAGGGCCTGCGGCAGCTCTGTGGGAACAGGTCCCACAGGTTCCTCACAGCCCAGCGTGGGGCTGCTCCACATCTGGACTCTCCTCCCTCCACTTGAGGAAACAAACCACAAACAAAAGGCGCCGCTCCAAAAATGCAGCTACAAACTCAGTGAGTAAAGGGAAGCCAGGGATTAAAATTCAGATGTAAGTAGATGAAGGAGGGAGGGGTGTAATACCAAGCTCCTTCTGCCTGAGGTGGCAGGGTTCACGCTGGGATAAAGGAGGTGGGTGGGCTGGGCACCCCTGGCCCCTTACCCCGGGCACCTGCGAGGGCAAACACGGGGCTTCCTCCAGGCAGAGCCGCTCTGAGCAGCGCTGGGACAGAGAGGGCCAAGCAGGGGCTGGGCCCCACTTGGGTAAGGTGCATTCCAGATCCATGGAGGAAGACACCTTTATAGTTCTGGATGCCTGGTATCCCATCCCTGGAAGTGTCCAAGGCCAGGTTGGATGGGAATTGGAGCAACCTGGGATAGGGGAAGGTGTCCCTGCCCATGGCAGGGGGTGGGACTGGATGGGCTTTAAGGTCCAGTCCAACCCAAACCTTTGTAGGATACTAAGAGGAATTTTACATTCTACTTCTATAAGATGATACCTAGAAAATCCCCTGGGAATATATAGTATTTTCCTCCAGTGTTTGTTGACAGGGTCTGGGTTGGCACATTTTGCACTGCATGCCATCTGAGGTTCCCTTTCTCAGAGAAATAAGAATTATACAATCATCCTTTGGATTTTTTTTTCTCCAGAGTCTGAGATCCTAAGTGAGTGCTGCCCTATCACTATCACTACTAAGTAATTACAGCATTTCAATTTTCATAACCCAGCCTCTCCAGTGTTTATTGCAGCTGAAATAGAAGTGCACAGAAAGGACACTGTTACTGGAGCCAGTTATTTTGAACACTGTGCAATTAGCTCATTTCCATATTGCCCATTTCGTTTCAAATTTACATTGATATTCTTCAAAGAATGGTTTCTCATAATGAATTTATGACAGTTTTAGCTCATTCCACTTACGGGTCACTGCATATTATATAGACATCAAAGTAAATGATTGCACTGGGTATTAATATTCTTTTTCTTCTGGATTCCATTAAAATTATTCTGGTGAAGAAGTATTCATTTTTCCTCCAGTATTTAATTTTGAAAATTTAGAAGATAAGTGAATACCATTAATAAGTGTTTTTAGCAAGTCAGAAAATCATAAAAATTGTTGTGCTCTAGATGCGTTTCTTCAGACCAGACCTTGTTTCCTTCTTCCCCCTCTGTTGAATAAATCTGCATGGTGCCCGATGGAGAGGTAGAATGATACAAGTTTTCAAGCTCTTGATGAATGTGATTTTAAAGTAGAAAGCTTAAAAATATATAATTGTATTTCTTTCAAAGTGTATTAAAATCATAGTGTCCAGGAGCAGCATGTAATTGCAGGCTTGATGTGGAGAAAATGTAGCAGTGATGGGCAGCTCTCAGGAAGATGGTTCAGGACCAGCCCACGTTGTTGATGGGAAAGGATTCTTGCAAAACCTGCAGGGACATTCCTGCTGTCACTTGTGGAAGCAGGTTGTTTTTCATACAGATTGTGTTGTTTCCATGCCTGTATCATTTTAACTGGTGAGTTTCTGCCTGGGATTTTCCCCCCTCTCGTTCTTTATTTAAGAGTTTCTTCCACGACTGTGAGGACTAGGAACCTTCAGATTCTTTTTTAGTTTGGGGTTTTTTTTTGTTTTGTTGGTTTGTTTTTTTTTTTTAAGGAACTTGAGTGTCTCCACACATGCAGAACTGAAGCTTTAAGAAAGATGAGCTGTAGGATTTTTTAAGTTGTCAGCAAGAGAAGCTCTCTGTATCCTCTGTTTTGGTACTTGCTACTCAGCAGTTGCCTAGTAGGTGTTAATTATTAACTCTGCTGTTTTGGAACAGAGGATGAGGCAAGATACAGGCAGAATGGAACACGCAGAAATACCTAAAATCATCAGAAGTCACTGATAGAGACTGAGGCTGTGAATCCAGGCAGCTGCTATGGCCTGAGAGTCCCAGTTTGGAGTACTCCTGACCACTGGTGAGCTGTGATCTCCTGACCTCCTTGTGATAGTGCCAAAGTAGTTCAGCCTTTCATCTGTTCACATTTAATTATAGATATTATGTGGGTCTGCTCACACTTGCTTTTCAGGGACTCCTTGAGTCATGGTGGTTGTGGAGGAAATGTAGGGCCCAGGATTTCCATATCTGGTGAGGTGCTAATTTCAGACTGTTGTGGAGCACGGAGATAACAACAAATTCATCTGTAGGCACTTCATTAGATGTTTACCCGTGCAGCCTTTGTGATCTCTCAGTTCTAGTCTGAATACAGTACTGCATCTGGTAAAGGGGGGGGATGTGCCATTTTAGACCCCAAACCAATACAGATGTGGTGCCTGGGGAGGTGGTTAGTGGTGGCCTTGGCAGTGCTGGGTCAATGTGGCTGGACTAGTGATCTTAGAGGGATTTTCCAACCTTTGTGATTCCATGAATTTATTAATTTTGGTGTGTTGAAGCTGAGGTGAAGCCCTTGGAGGGGTGTGACTTTCAGGGCTGGTTTCAGGCAGATCCTTTGTACAGTCAATGTGTTTTGGCTGAAACTTGTTTATACTGCAGGTATTTTTTTCAATAGAAAATGTTTTCTTTTGCAAACTTATTCTAAATGATGTCTTTGAAGAGCAGTTAAAGGAGGTGAACTTGAAGCCGGACAAATGAAAAATGTGAAGATCTCTGGCACTGAGTTTTGGGGAGCTAACCATAAAATTTCAGAAGATTTGGGTTGGAAGGGACCTTAAAGCAGTCCAGAGCCCAAGGAGGAACGTGTGTTATTGGGAGTTAAGCAGCCATCCCAGGAATAGGTTGGAGGGGTAAAGGAGGAAGGGAAAAACATGACAGGAAATGGAAAAAGGAGCAGAAGCACCACAAGGAGAGGTGAGAAGAGACTCAGAGGGTTCTGTGCAGCCCTGAACTTCTCTTCTTGCCATGAACAGCACATAATAGCAGCGTGTTGCATAATCCAGAGTTGTCATTATTTGAAAAACAATTTTCTAACTTATTTTTTCAAACAAACATTTTCAACTTTGAATTTGCCACTATTTTTTAAAAGCCCTGTTGCTCCTCTGTTCTGGGATGAGAAAATCAGAAGCTCCCAGTCCACTTCGTACCATTATTGTTTTGAAATAACTTGGATTTTGTCTCCTTTTTTGCACCAAAAATGCAATTTTTCTTCACAATCCAATCCACATGAGGCTTTCTTTATCACCTTAATTATTTTTAGCTTGGTTTTTTTCCCTGTTCATCCTGGTTATTTAGTAAGAGATGTTAAAAAATACCTTTACAGGCAACATAAACTAGAAGATCCAAGAGTGAGGAGTCCTCCCAGGAACACAAGTTGTAGCAGAGAGCACTGGTTATTTAACTAAGCTTCAAGTGGACGATGTCCGTTGTACTGAACAAGCATGAAATGTTACTTTCCTGTTTCAGTAGTCACTGCTTTGGTTAAGTTTCCACCTGTTAGGCAATTTTGTGCTCACATCATCCTGGAGCAGGAACATTCCCACCACTGCAGCCAGAGTTTTGTGTTTGCTTGCTCCATATTTTAATTGTGCTTCACCACTAGATGTGAGCAAAGGTGGGAAATGTTTCACATTTGTCATGGAGAAGATGATGTTTTGCTCAAAATCACTTGAAACTGTGATGAACATTTTTGAGTGGATTTCTTTTCTTCTTAATTCTTCCAGGGAAATGCGGGGTCTGGGCAGGGGCTGGGCTACCCAGGCTTAGGCTTTTTGGGATGTGAGGGCACACGTGGGCAGGAAAGATCTTGATTGAATGGTGTCTTCTCCAGAGAAAGGGAAAGAGATCTGGAGGCAGCTGCCGGGGAGGCTCATTAGCTGTATTAATGGGTCCTTTAGCTCTTTAGCCTTAATTGCCGTGTGCTCAGGGTGGCAGGATTGGCAAATCCAGGTTTCCCGGGGACCTGGCGTGAACTCACTGACCTGTGTGCGTGTCCTGGGAGTGCTGGGAAGGGCACAGCACCCTCACCTGCTGTTGCTGCTTGTAGCAGGATTGGTGAGAAACGACACGGATTTTAGTTTTAGAAGAAAAAGGAATCTTTATTTAATTTTACAAACTGGTGTATGTGTTAGTTTTCGAGAGTGGCACAAGGCCATTGGTTTCTGACCATCTAGCTCTTTAGAATGATTGGTTAGATTTCACTTTAAAAACATTTCTCTGGTCAGTATGACAACAACTTGCACTTGCAAGATAAGGAAGATAGTTTACAGAAACTCTTAACTGCTTTTCAGCCAGTGTCTGTGAGAAAGTAAAGACTTTCTCACAGACAAAAGCAGAAAGCTGGAAAATCTCTCTACAACTCAGCTTTCAGCATCTACAATCTGCACCCTGCCCAGGGGCTCTGTGCTGCTGGGGTGCTGTGCAGCCATGGGGTGACCCTCAGGGAGCAGGTGAGTGAGCCAAGAGGGGGGATTTGTCCCTGATGGTGGATTAAAGCAGGATGGGTGTAACCTCCACTCACGGATGGGGAGACTGATGACATTCCTGGTGTTCTTGGGGTGTTGCTAGTGCCCTGTACAGCCCCCCCCCAGGAAAAGGGAGCTGGGCTGCCTCCAGCTGAACTAGAAGTGCTTCTGCCACCTCCAGGAATAAAACAGTGAATGTATCCATCCATCTGCACTGTGTATTCCTACACCAGGGCTGGAAGGGGCTCAGCCTCATCTGTTTTTCACTATCATTTAGCTTTTGGACTTCGGTTGTTTCTCTTTGATTTTGTGGATAGCCAAGACCAGCTGCTCTGCAGGCAGCTGAGAGACACAAATGTGTGTTGGAAGGGATTTCTGCATTTCAGCTGGTGGAAGGAAGAGTAAGAAATTGGACTGGGAGAAGGGGAAACAATGTAGGATTATAACCTTCAAGAGTTCAGGATTTTTTAAAGTAAGAAAAAATCATGGACAGAAAGAAAACCCTTATGGAAATAAGTTTATGCCAGTAAAGGCAAGTACTTTGATATTCTGAAAAAGCTGAGCATATAATTCAGACTCTTGTGCATACAGAGTTTGGAATTACATGTAGGTATGTTAAAAAATCTCCTGAATAATTAATGAGTAATTTCTAATGGAAAGCAGTGCTTTATACAGATACTAAAGCAGTACAGGTACTATTACAGATAGTAAAGTAATACTGGCCTAAGTTAAATGCAGCTTCATGTTTGTTCTCACTGGGAAGAAAAACCTTTTTTTTTTTTGCTTTAAATTGTTTGTTCCTTGCTCCTGGAAGAAGCAGTGTTGGAGCTCAAACAGAGCTCTTGGTGCTCTGCTTTCATCTCCCACACTTGGTCTGTGTGGACCATGAGCTGCTCCATCTAATATGTAATCTTTCCACAGGATACCATCAAAGACAGGCAGCTTTAAAAAAAAAAATTCAAGCCGACAGATAATCTCTGCATGGGAACACAAAGCCAGTGCTTCTTAATAATGTAATCATATTATAATTGTGTGTGTGTATATATATTTAAATGTAGTTTGTATTGCAGCAGCACCTGAAGGCAAGTGTTGGGAATCAGAAGCAGCTGCTCTGCCTGCAAACACAGCAAGAATGGGCTCACATATTACCAGTTCTTCCCCAAAATTTCATCCAAACGAGTACTTTTACTCTGAAATCCTTGTACTTCCAGGAGAGTGACCTGGGGGGGAGTTTCCAAAGCCCAGGGTGTTAAAAAAAAAAAGGCACAGCCTGATGAGGGGAAAGTTGTGTGACAGAGGGGTCAGTGCTGTCCTCTTCCCCCAGTGTGGGCCTAGAAGAGAGAGGGACCTGGGTGAAGGGTCTGGAGTTACAAAACTGAGGGGAAATGGCCTTAAACTGCCAGAGGGCAGCATCGGATTGGATATTAGGAAGAAATTCTTCCCTGGCCCAGGTTGCCCAGAGAAGCTGTGGCTGCCCCATCCCTGGAAGTGTCCAAGGCCAGGCTGGATGGGGCTTGGAGCAACCTGGGATCGTGGAAGGTGTCCCTGACCATGGCAGGGGGTGGAATGAGATGGATTTTAAGGTACCTTCCAACCCAAACTGTGATTCTGTGGATATTTGGATGTTGGGCTCCATGGTATGGAAGGGCAGTTTGGGTGGGAGGGAGTGCCGTCAGGCTGCCCATTTTCCCTTGGTTTTCTCCTTGCCTTTTAGCCTTTAAAAGAAACAAAGCTGCTGTGAGAGGGACAGATTTGGCTGTCAAGTATGATGGAAACCAGAGGATGATTTGCTTGGAGCAATGCTGGTAGTGTGGCACTTCTGCTGAAATGCTGTGGGTTTGCCAGTCCACCCTTTCCTAATCATGGAATCTCAGGCTGGTTTGGGTGGGAAGGGGCCTTAAAGATTGTGTAATGCCACCCCCTGCCATGGGCAGGGACACCTTCCACTATCCCAGGTTGCTCCAAGCCCTGTCCAACCTGGCCTTGGACACTTCCAGGATGGGGTGTCAGGCAACTTCTCTGGCATCAGCAATTTCTTTGTAGACTTGGAGAGCACGTTCCCTTAGCCGAGCAATCACCTGAGCTAGGCACAGGAAGTCTCAGCCTTTTCAGGCGACTGCTGGGGCTCTGAAATAACCAGCTTCAAGTTGCTTCATAGTGTCTAAGAGCGAGTCAAGGTCAAAACGTGCCTTATTTTTTTTTTTTCGTAAGGGCTTGGCTGCATGCACAAGTTTAGCAGCTTGTGTATTTGTGGGATTTGTTACTTCTGGAGATCTCCCGGCTCTCTAAGTCACTGCGTCCTGCCCAGCTTTTCCAAAGATTAACATCTGTATGGGAATGCTGCCTCTGAAGTGTTTACACTCATTTCCTTCCTGGGGAAAACATTCAGCACTGAAATAGGGCTTGGGTGACGGCAGATGCGAGGAGACGAGGAGACGGTGGCACATCTTTCCAGAGTACAGCTCGTTCTTAGCTGGCTGTGTATGGACTTCTGTGCATCCTCTTTTCCTTTTCTTCACTAAAAAAGCAAGCAGAAATCTCTTCCTGAGCTGAAGGCATCGCTCATCCTCGCAGTAAACCCATCTGGGGCTGGCCACCGGCCAAGCCATCGCTCGCTGCAACCTGCACACCATGTAACTCCTCTAAGAATAGCCCTGGTGCTCTTTAAAAAAAACCCAACAAAATAAAGAAAAAGACTATTTTAGTGATGTATTATCTTCATCCCTTCTGTAAAGCAGTGGAGTTTGGAGGGGATTTTTCCCCCCACACCCGTGTCCGTTGTTCCTCCCGCAATGAGCTGTTGCTAATGCCGAGAAATATTTTTGGACTTAATGCAGTGAGTCAGGGCTTAGCCATAAATTGGTCATGGGATGGAAGGGATTCAGATTGTCTGTTACCAGGGTCTGGTTTCAGCCATTTCAGAAACATGAGCAATTTCTCAACTGATGGTAATTAGACTCATAACTCTCTCTGAGATGATCTAAGGCGAGGATTAATTATAAAAGTTTCTCGGTGTTAGAACATGTTTCTTTAGTTAAAGTTTGGCATGCTTTCATTTTATGATGAGCAGGAAAGAATGTTCCTCTACTTAAAATCTCTAAATACATCATTCTGTCATGCTATGTAAATACCCATATTTGTGAGTGTATGTAAACAAATCTGTTCAGTGGGAAAAACACATAAAAGGCCCAAGCGCCAAGAGCCAATTCAAGGGCTCATGGAAAGGACTTGCATATTCCTTGTGGGCCTGGTTGGGTTTTGGAAGCTGTTCTGGCTCCACTTGATTTCTCACTTAAATAAACAAACTATAGTTGTTTTTTCTATCTTCGTTAAAAAATAAGTGACCTAAGTGCCCTGATGTGCTTCTCCTTTTGTCTCCACAGACAGGGGTTTTGCCAGGGCCAGCTCAGTGGGTTCTTGATGGAGCTGGGGATCCAGTAGTCCCATGTTAAACCACCTCCTTTGGCTGTATTGCCTTTAAAAAGTTTGTAAAATTGTGGAGTGTGAAAAGAGCCAGTTCACATCAACCTCATTGGTTTGCCTTTTAGAAAACCTAAATAAACGTGGTCGGATGGGCTTATGGAAGGCTTGGCTTGACTTGATGGCATAGATTCACAAAAGGCTAGATGGAATGACACATCTTCCCTGTGTTCCTTATTTTCCTGAGGGTAAATTCCAGCTGATTCTCACAGCATAATAACAGAATATTCCCAGTTAATGTTTGAAAAACTTGCCCAAGTTTTCATTTTGTTCACTTTTTTATTTCATAACCCTATTTTCTTATGATTAAATCACATACCCAAATAGTGATGTCTTTTTTTTTTTTTTGCCATCCTACTTCTGTGAGTACTTTAGAAGAGAAGCGATCCAAATCTGGCTCCTTGGCTGCTGTGTTTGAAGTCTTTTTTTTCTAGAAAAACATTGCATTAGCTTGTTCTTAAGCTCTGAGAACAGAAAATTGTTGGGGGGTTTTTGCTTGTAATAAATTTAGACTTCGATTCATATCATAGGTTAATGTTTTTAATAACCTGACACTCCAGATCTCCCTCACTTTATGGCCTGCACTTATGACTCCTGCATTATGGATGCTGATGATTACTATGAGAATATAAGTTATTGAATTGATTTTATGATGGTGGCATAGAGCATGAAGCTGAGTTCACTTAAGGAAATGAAACGAGGCAAACAGACTAAAATATTAACAAAGTGTTTTGTGTCATGGTGGGTGATTTGTAATTCATTGAAACCCTTTTGTGAAGTGGTGCTCCAGCGTCACTCGCCCTCCAGTCCTCAGTGTCCCCAAACTTGGCCCAGTTACCTTTGAGACAAAATCTATTGGATCCACTTTGAGTTTACAAGTGCTGACAGATTAATTTGGAAAGACAGATTGCAAACATGCATCATGGCCCCGGTCTGAGTCCTAGTAAAGTGATGTATGGCTGGTGCAGAATGATAAAAATTCATATCAGGGGAACAGCTTAATTAACTATTCTTGATTAAAGTAGTACAGTATGTGAATTTAATAGCTTGTCTTCAGAAGCAGAATGTGAAATCATTTATTACTTTGGTGTACCTTGCTGGCAAATAGGGAGCTGCCAGCGGTTCTTTGTGATTAATTGAGTTTAGAGGAACTTAACACTGGGGTGGGAGATACCAAATAATTATTCTGCTCTTGCTGCAAGCTCATTGCCTTACATGAATAGAGAAGTTGTCAGGAACAAAGTTGTAGGAGTGGCCTGGAAAAGGATCGAGAGCTGGAATAGGATTGATAGAGAAGGGAAGGTGTGTTGGGATTGTGAAGGATACAGTGCAAGGACTGGAATGCTGCCATCAAACTGTTAGTTAAACATGTTGCCATCGAGATCCCCACGTTACTGGTCCATTTGCGCATCCTCGTGGTCCTTGGGATGGTTGTAGGTATGGAGAGGAGGAGAACATTGTGTCTCACTGCTGTCACCTTGGAGGCTGAGGAGCTCTAGTTCATGGAGTATTTTCTCCACTTCACGTGGTGTCGATGTTATTCTTGTTCTTTGAGGCTTTCCTGGTGCCTGTAGCCAAGTCACACATTCCGCAGCCATCCCGGCTTCTAAAATGTGTCAGGATGAGGCCTGGCTTGGTTGCAGGAGCAGGATACTGATGGCTGGTGTCCAGTAAGCTTCTAGATCCTGTCCAGCAGAGCTACTGCAGAAGCTGGTGCTTCCATGTTGGTTGTTTCATTATTGATATATCAATATATTATTGTATCCTGTTGGTTATTTCTGCCACTGTACTACCTAGGACTTGGGCCTTGTTGGAGTGATTTCCTGACTTTTTCAGGACATCTCTCCAAGTTGTCCAGATAACTCTGAATCCTGCAAAACTGAGTCTTTCCTGGCTTGGTGCTCTCTGTGGTTTTGGAAAGCAGTTGTAGTCTCCAATTCATTATTGTTCATCATCCCAGTTCCTAGGGCAAATCCAGCTCCAGGACAGATACCAGAAAAATCCTACTTGATGTATTCCTCCACTTTTAACAATGTTCCATTGTAAAGTGGAAAAAAAAGCTAGCTTCTTCGCAGCCAGCTTTGCACTTTGGTATTAGTCAAAGCTTAGATTCAGCCCCTCCGATCAATTAGCACAGACATGTAAGTAGTGAACTTTTGACATCATTATATTATGTCAAAATGAGCTTGGAGAAGGGTTTTCTCATCCTCTTTAAAATAGTACACAAATCCTGCTTTACATTTCTTTCAGAGTCAGTACCTTCAATATATTTACATGTGAACTCATCTGAAGAACTTTCCTGATTCCAATCATTGACAGTTTTCAGGGCATTTTTTCACTTTAAGTAGGTAAATATTCTAGTTGGACAGCTGAGCATTGCTGCTGCTTTACAGTAGGGTGGGTGAAAATGGGCTTTTAGAGCAGCTATCCTGGCTTGGAGGCTGGGCATCTGCACACCTGTGACTGAGCCAAGAAGCAGAATTTGGGTTTGCTTGTAATTTTTTCATGATCCAAGATGAAGAAATAGGGTTCCTAATGTTATCCTAGTTTGTTAGATTTGTACGTGGGATTTACCTTGACTAGTGTTACTGAATGTCTGGGTTCTGAATTACACAGCAAAGAGGTTTCCTTAAGAGATACTTATTCCCACTGGTGTCCTTCTCCTGGGAGCAGAGCTTACTGCAACAGGTGGGCTGGCTGAAATGAATAGGACTGCCTGTGGCTGAAGATATTGTTCCCTGCAGTAAAGAAATATAAAGCCCAAACTTCTTAAGGGCATGTCTGTGTCAACACGTTTTCCTTGGAGACACATGTGTGGCAGAAGCTGCTGCTGCAATTACACCTCATTATAAGACACCATGTTTTGTATTTTATGAATGCTTTGAAAAAATTAGCAAAGTCCAGTGTGGCCAGTGAACTCAAATTGCCTGATGATGCTGTTCTATGTACACAGTGGAAAAATCAATCAATTTAATCCAAGGTAAAGCTGTCTGGCTCTCCAGAGGAAGAGGCTGCCTCGGTTGCTGGGGGCTGGAAATCATTGCCTCACGCTAATTGAGTAACATCCAGCAGTTGTAAGGCTGAATCTTCCAGACTGGTTTGACTCACCAGGGCCGAGTATCTAAATGAAGTGTATTTGTCACACTGCAGTCCTACAGGATTAAGAGTGCTTGGATTTGTTTGATCTGATGCATTCCAACAATATTAAATAAGTTCATTTTTTATTGTCCTTTGCGCCTTGTATTATTCTGGCTGTAAAAGTCCAGCATCTTACTTTTGGGAAACTGAGCTGTGATATGACAAATATTTCTGGCCAGTATTTGTAGCTCTGGCAGGGCTTGAAGAATTCTTGGCTGGCTTTTCCAGTAGGCTGATAGCTGAGACCAAATATAACAAGAAGCAGAGTACTGCATGTAGAATTAAACCATATTACTAGTTATTATATTATTTTTCTTGTCTCAAAATTATTCACTGTACTCTGGTTTTTGTGATAAATAGCAACTCTACAGTGTTTAAATCAATACTTCAATGTTAAAGAATTTTAAACAACACTTTGAGAGATCCTTTTGTCTTTCAGCAAGATAATTATGCTGCAAAATTTGCTTTCCTAAATCATTTGGGAAGTCCAGTTTATTGAATGTTTGGGATGAAGGACTTATTCGTGATATATCTGTGGTTCCTCCTCTGCAGTCTTCTTTGTTTAGTGTCAGACCTGAGTCAAATGGCCATGAATTGTGGCTGCCCCAGCCCTGGAAGAGTCCAAGATCAGGTTGGATGGGGCGTGGAGCAGCCTAGGCTAGTGGAAGGTGTCCCTGCCCAAGGCAGGGGGTGAGACGGAATGAGCTTTAAGGTCCTTCCAACCCAAACCACTCCATGATTCCAAACTGACTGTGAAGTTGCACTCTTAATGACAGAAGGACTTGCTGAGAGGAAAATAAATACCTTTAGATATTGAAAAATATTCTCAGAGCATGTAATGTGTTATTAATGTTGGCCGGAGTTTCTGGTCAGTTCAGGAGAGCATGTGCTGAGTGTCCATGGTTGGTGGCTGTGCAGTTCCCTTGGGGTCCAATGTGCCTATATTAATATTAATTGAAAGCAATTTTAAGCCCCAGGAATTTGGGGCTTAAGCTAAACTCTGAATTTGAGGATTATCAACAGACTACCTAATCATCTAAGCATTTGTCTTCCCAGATAAGTCTTGACAACATCCTGAGCGTTCCCCGCACCCCAGCTGCGGAGTGAGCTGCTTGATGTGCCCTTTCAGAAGTGAGGGGACAAGGGAGAGAGCTGAGAACCATCCCAGTCTGGGGCTGGGCGATCGCAGATCACCCTGCTTGGTGCTGCCAAGCAGCAGGAAAGTCCATGGGAGGGCTGGAGAAGAGAGCCCATGGACACAAGAGCTCAGATTTGAGGCAGGAACTTGGGTGAGCAGCACATGGCAAGGCCTTGCGATGGCTGAGGTGAAGCAGCGAGCTATGTGCACAGTAACAGAAAGACTTTAATGATCCTAGAACTTAATTAGGATGATGCAGTGTTACCACCTGCTTATTTATAGGTATAAGTTTAGGCCATGTGTGACTCTTCATTTAGAAGAAAGGAGTACAGGAGCCTTTGGCTGAAAGGAACATATTTCCTTCTGCTGATTACACTCAGATGATCGCTGTTGTTTAAGTGAAGTTTAAACATTATAAAATGTGCCCTCATCTTGTGATCCCCATCTGCTGTCCGCCCTTCCTTTCTCTGCTGAAGGTTATTTCAGCCATTTTGCCAATAGCACAGGATGCTGTTCCTGTGGTGGGCTGTTCGCCCATCATCCCCCTCGGCTTTCCCTCCCCGCAGGCCTTACCCAGCTGTTCTAAACAGAATCCCTCCTGCATGGAGTCATTCCTGTTATCATCGTGTTTAATAACTGCAAGATAAGTCTTCAGCACATGCTGGAAGAGTTGTGCAGGCTGTGATTCAGGACAGCAGTGAATGGGCCTGCGCACCATTGAGCTACAGGGGATTTGGGCACCTCTGTGACATGAAATGGGTCCTTGAAGGGCATTTAAGCACCTCCATGACATGAAATAGGCCTTTAAGTGCTTTGCAGATCCAGGAGCAAAGTGTGCCAAGGTTGAAGTTTACATGAGGAAAACCGTTAATAGTGAATTTAGGCACATGTCTTGTTATGGGCATCCTCCATCGCATCCCAAAGCCTCGGTGATGTGGAAGGCTGTGCTCTTTGTGAGGAGTCAGGGAATCAGAGCAGGTCTGCATTTCACTGGTGGGGGAAACACATGATCCTGACACACATTTTATGCCTCAGTTTGTTTCAAAACTGCTTTTGCAATCCTTCAGGTTGAGAAGTTTGGGTTTGTCAGATTGTTAGATTTGGCTGCTAAATGCTAAGCGTGATGTTTCCAGTTTTCTTTGTAAAGTTATATGATCTGTTTGTTGGTGTTTCTGATAGAGTTGAAGAGCCTGCTGGAAGGTCAGGTGTGCTCCTTGCTGGGTCTTGGTGTTCGGGGTTTGGTAGGTCTCTAGTCTGGTTTTAAGAGTTCATGAAGCCTGAGGCAGAGAAGGGCCAAGGGAGGGATTCATATCACGGGTCTCTGCTGTGGGTTGTTCAAAAGGTGAAAGTTTTATCAGAATGAATGATCTAACCAGGTCTGTGCTTGAACATAGGTACAGGATCTCCAGAGTGCCTCGATCACCATCTCTGCTGCTCTTCAGTTTGCAGAGAGATGAACAAATGAGAACTATTAATCACAGCCAACTGATTTTATTTTCAAAATGTATTTTATTAGTTAATGTTTTTAATGGCAGTCAGGGAAGATTCTTGTCCTGATGCAGCTGCTGTGCTTATATGGCTCACAGTGTTATAAAAAGGCAGAGGGATTCTGGGGCTTGGGTGACTTAAATAAAATCTATTTTTGCTGTTAGGATCATAGCATTGACATGGTATATGGTTTGAATTAAAGTTCTCACTATCACATTAAGATTCAACAAGGAGTTAATTAAGTGTAGGGAAGTAATTGAATGCTAATAGTACAACATTGCAGTGAAAAATGAGGCCATATCTCCATACTAAACTCTTAGTTTTCTCCTTTTTGTAAGTACTGTGCCTATGACCATGCACTGGAGTGCACTTCTGACTCAGGCAGAGAGCTTTCATGTTTGGGACATTCTGGTTCATCATTTTTGAACATTCCTGTGATGGGACAGCCCTGTTAAATTTTAGAGTTGCTTATCTTTTCACTCACCTCACTTGAAAAGAAAATAGAGCTTGTGTTAAAACTTGGTGTCTGCAAATGGCTGGAAATCAATGTATAGGCTTGGAAGCCAATTTTGATTAGATAGCAAAATTGAAATGATTTAAGAACACCTGTTTTGCTTGTTGCATGTGATCTTGGTTAATTTTAAGAAGAGCTGGTGGACTGCGAGTCACAGAACATGTGGATTTTTTACTTTCTGATACTTCTGTTAGCACCAAATTGTTTTGTTCAATATTTCAAGCACTGAGACAGGAAGACAGACCATCCCCACCAACTTTTTTGGCTTGAGAGAGATCTTGAGCACTGTACCACAAACGTTTTGTAGCCATTAGAGAAGGTGAGCTGAGCTAATTTCTCCTTCAACATTCTTTTATCTCATGTTTTTTTGAGTCTGAATGCATAGTTTACAGGTGCTCCCTGTATCTGTGGTAGGTCAACCTCGCTTGTTTGAGGTAATGAATTAAAAACAGGAATAAAAAAAATATATATGGCAATGCACGTGATCCAGCCTGACTTCAGAGGGGCTTTAAATACTGTGGCCAAAATTGGAAATGTGCTCAGTAGGAGAGATGTGGGCAGATGGGGAAGAGCCAGAGGGGAGTGACAAGAATAGGACGCTTAGCAAACGTAAGCTGTAATGGAAGATGGAAGGAATTGATTTGTTTAGCCTAAAAATACAGAAGGAAACGAGTCACCCGATATAGAAAAGGTTGCTTTAAAAGGCACAACAATCATTTTTTCTCCATGACTCCTGAGAGAGGCAGGAAGGCATTGGGCAAGGATTAAAGCTGGGTAGTAGGATAAACGTTTGAACTTTCAGAGAAGTGGCAAAATGAAAGACTGTTGGGAAAACCTGCGGGATAGGAGTTTGGAGAACAGGTTAGACAGAAATCTGTTGAAGTGGTTTGGGTACATGCCCTGGGGCGGTGCAATTGGGTGGTAATTTGAAATATCTTCCTTTTGTGATGGTTGATACCAGGTGGAGATCTCAGGAGACTGATACCGTAGGGTTTCACAACACTATTTCATGTTCTGATCAAGGAGACATTGAAATTTTGTGGGTGAACGACGGATCCATCCCTGCTTGCCTGATCTTGCACAGCATGGTATCTCCTTTTCCATGGCCGGTCGCTCCCAAGGGAGCTGACACCGTATCCCAGCCCTGGCTGTGCACTGCTGGGGCTGATGGACACAGCCACCCCGGCCTGGCTCTGACCGTTTCCTGGAGGAAAGATCAGCTGCCTTCTGGAAAAGGAGGGCAGAGCTCTAATTTTGAGTCTTTTCCATGTCCTCTCCCACCTACTAGGAGTGGTTTTTTGGGAAGAGGGGATGCAGATGAGAGGATGGAAAATCAGAGTGGATATTAAAGTCCTTAACAGGCATACAGTCATTTTGGGACTCTGAAATATTGGTCATCTTAGGTTGATAGAATCATAGAATTGTTTAGGTTGAAAAAGACTTCTAAGATCATTGAATCCAACCATTAATGTCCTAAATGTTGGACTTGAGTATTTCCAGGCCTGTAATTGAATTTTAGGCTAGGTCTTCTCCCAGTATTGGTTTGGATATCTTCTAATCTGCATCAGATTCACCCTGAGCATCAGAGCTATATTTGTACATCCTCATTGGAATATATTGGTGCCTCATTTAGCCAGCACTTAGGAGTTACATTTATTTATCTGCTCTTCTTCCAGGGAAACTTAGAGGAGATAAACACTTAAAACCCAGGCTCCATTACTGATTTAAATGGCTTATAAAAATTTTAATCTGTTTATGATTGTCTTTCATTCTGATGTATATGGTTTCTCTTCTCAGTATTACTCTCAGATAAATGTGTTGGGAGAATCCAGACAAAATCTATGCTTATATAGCTGAGGATTGGAAACTCAGTAAGCGAGCAGGCCACTACAGTCTGTGTGAAACAATAATCATTCTTTCTGCTGTTCAAAAGTAACTGCTAACCAAAACAAGGAGAAGATGGTACAAAATACACAGATCAGATGTAAGGCTTCTCCTGCAGCCCTAATGCTTCTCGTGTGTGTCATAGTACATATGTGATACTTAGTAATAGTCCAACTATTATGTCCTTTAAAATGCACATTTTACCCACACGTGCTGAAATTTGCCATGTAGCAAGAGCTGTTACTTCGTTCTCTTGGGTCTTAAATCTTATGCCTGGTGCAAATTTGAGAATTAATGCAAATAAAGCAGACATTGAGAGGAGCAAAATACAGACATTGAAAATATGTTCCAGCAAAGGCATTTACATAATTGAAATTACTGAAAATCTCAAAATTAGAGCCTTGGACAATGCTGGGAGAATGAGAGCTTATTGTAGGGAATTCTTGCTGGTTTGGAACACACAAACCCTTCCTGAAGCGAATGTATTTGTATCGCTGAGTAGCACCAGTCTTGGTTTTCTGTTATCTCACTTCTCAGGGTTACCTCATTCATAATTTCTTGCTACCATTCCACTCCGCTTACATATAGCTTAACAGTATCTTTTCATTTGCACCTCATCTTCTAATTAGTTTGGGCTTTCCTCTTAACTGGAAGCAACAAACCCAGAAGGACTTTATCTTTCACTATTTTCCCTTGTTCCATCCTTTGTAAATCCCAGGTTAGAACAAGAGAGGGAAAAGTATCGTCGTAGAATCGTAGAGTGGTTTGGGTTGAAGGAACCTTAAAGCTCATCTCATCCCATCCCTGCCATGGGCAGGGACACCTTCCACCAGACCAGGTTGCTCCAAGCCCCGTCCAGCCTGGCCTTGGGCACTTCCAGGGATCCAGGGGCAGCCGCAGCTTCTCTGGGCACCCTGTGCCAGGGCCTCCCCACCCTCACCGGGAACAATTCCTTCCCAATATCCCATCTGTCCCTGCCCTCTGGCAGTGGGAAGCCGTTCCCCCTTGTCCTTTCACTCCATCCCTTGTAAACAGTCTCTCTCCATGTTTCCTGTTGGCTCCTTCAGGCACTGCAGGGCCACAATGAGGTCACCCTGAAGCTTCTCTTCTCCAGACTGAACAATCCCAGTTCTCTCAGCCTTTCCTCACAGCAGAGCTGCTCCATCTTAGGTGTATCCTGCTGAATTCCCTGTTAAGAGCTGGTTAATGGGACACTGTCATTATCCTGACATCTAGGAGGATGTCAGTGCACTTTATGGAACTGCTTGGATATAATAAGAAAAATGTAATAAGCATAATCTGCCCAAACCAGCAGTTGACAGATCAAAGCCAGTGACCAGCTTAACTCCAGACTCTGCAAGAGGAAGCACCATCACTGTGTTGTTGTTTGCAGGTGGGGGGAACCAACTTCTATTTGTAACACCTCCTCAGAGTGGCTGTTTGGTCACCATCATTTCCATGAGCCCATCCTGGAACGTAACTCCAGACATTGTATGAAGGCAGTGAGGGATCTGTGCACATAGGGAACGTCGGTCTTGGTTTTGACAGCACAGGAAGATCTCAGGAGGCTTTGCTTGCATGTGAAGGCATCTCTTAGGGAACTGATTTTACAAAGGGTTAAAGTAGAGCAGGTTCCAAAAACAGGCTGAAAAAGGCCAGTTTTGGCACTAGAAAAGCAGCTTAAGAAATCGCTACAGCTGATGAAAATGTAGGCCCAGCTATTTAAACAGGGCACGCCTCCTTCTCTAGCTATGTTCTCTCATATGTGTTTGAAGGGCGTAAAACTCTTCAAAACCATCCCAGTAAAAGCTCTGCAAAACTGTGGTCGCTATAACCCTCCTACCATTCCAGCAAGGTACCTTCATGGAGCAGGAATACCATGACACCTCGACTCCCTCTCACACCGTTTGTCCCTGACTGTAAATGTTTCACAGACTTCACCCAGTCCTGTTGTTTCATGCTCAATGCCAGCTCTTTCTGTGTTACTGCACTTGGTGGAAAACAGCCTTCAGGAGACACGCATTAAGAATTGGGAGTGTGAGTAATATCTACATTTACTATAAATAACTGTATTTTTGTGAAAGCTGGATGAGCAAGAGAGACGGAATAGTTGATGACACAGGCTTAATAAGCAGAAAATTATTTTTTTGAGCCAGGTTTTGTTACCTAGGGTGGCTCTACAATCCAGAAGAGCAACATACCTGCAAAAGTGCAAGGTTAGTTGTGCTTTTTGTTGCCAGGTGCCCTCTGAAGTTTCCTCAAGAGTCAGCCTAGTCTTCCAGGTCATCAGTAATGGAATTTTAAACTTTTTTCCATCTATTTTTTATTTGCTAGATAAAAGTTTCAACCACTTTGATGTACCACAGCCACTGAAGATTGGGTGTGTTAATGAGAGCTGGAGAGCAGGTCACCTTTCTGCCTGTAGCATTTTATTTGCAGTATTTTGGATATCTTTTGATGTAAGCAACTGTTCTTCATGCTCTAAGGCACCTTGCCACCTGGATTTCTGGGGCATACAGCTGTGAGGGACAGTTTTCAGCCTCCTGCCAAGTTGTTCATAGAGGGGATGTTCCTCATCTTCATTTTGCAAATCCCTTCCTGCTGGCACTCCTGCAGACATGTCCCTTCCTCCGCTTCCTGCCCTTGTTCTTTGGGTTTATTATATGGATGGGGAGGGCTCCTACTGCAGGAGCAAGGTAATTTCCCATTTGACCTGAAACTTCATGCACCTTTGGAGACTGGTGTTCTGGCTCTATTTATCTCTGCTGTGCTCATTTTCTTATCCTGGCTGACCTTTCGGAGTGCTGCGGAGGCTGAAGGAACCCGAAAACCCTGATTGTCAGGGCAGCGTAATCCTCATATTTCACAACAGAGGCATTTCACCAGTGATCACACCTCTTGTTTTCTGTAGGGGACACCTTGAGGTTTATCAGTCTGTCTGCAGAAAGGAGCTTTGAGATAGAAATCCAGATTTTATTTTTCTGGACCTTAGTGTCCCAAGCTATAAAGAACCACAAGGATTCACACATGTGGGGTGATGAAAGCTCAGAGCTCTGAAAGGGAGCAGGATGGCAGGGTGCAGGGAAGAGTTTCCCTGCAGGATTTATTGGTAGTACTTATTTATGTGCCTTATTTGTAATTTCATCTGTTTACCTGCCTTAATTTCCTGTCATCAGGCCAGCTGCTCCCGTGTCTGCTTTTCACACAAAACTGTGGTGTTTGGCTACTCGACAGAATTAATTGGAGTTACTGTAACTAATTAGTCCAGACTTTTTAATATTGACTAGGAGAAAAGATGATGAGGATGTCTAGAAAGCTGTAGCCATTAGACTTAGTAAATAAATGCTCTGTGAAAACCCTTCAGTGGTGGGAATTGCCCTCCTTTTTTTTCCTCCTGCTTTTCAATGAAGTCCTTCATCAAAGCTCAAAGGCCACTGACTTGGGCTGCGGGTGAACTATATTTAGGTACTGCAGGAGAAGCCTTGCAACTCACTCCAGAGGGAGCTTTTTCCTTCCTCTTCCTTTATTTTTTCTTCTTTTTTTTTACCCTGACTCTATACTTTCAGCTGGATTTTTCTGATTTTTGAGCTCCTGCAGCTTGAGTTGAGTGTAAAGGGCATGTTAGATGTTCTTCTGAAAATAATCCCTTCATAGTTTTTAACCTCTCAAAAGCATTTAAAAAGAACTACAAATGTGTTACTGCGCCACTGTGCATGTCCCTGTGCATGACTGGTAAATAAACACTGAAAGCACCATTCCCTAGTTTCTCAGGCCACAGCAATGGAGGCCTTTTGGTGGGCTGCAGAAAGCTGCTCAGGATTTACACATTTCTCTTTTTTTACCTGTTTTTATCCCATTTTGAGTAATTTTTTTTTTTTTTTGTGCTCTACGAATCCTGCTTTTCCATACTGCATTCCAGGAGCTGGAGTTGCTACAGCAGAATTTCCCAGTAATTTCCCTGGGAAGGAGGAGCTCCATTAAGTAGCTGGTTTCAGGATGAGGTCTGCCCTCTGGAACACATTTTGGATCCTTGATGAAAGCACAGGATTTTTCCCTGCCAAGCCTGGGTTACACTCCCTGCGTCACTGCAGACTCACTGCGTGATGCTGGCTGGGTTTGCAGTATCAGATTTTTTTCCAAAATAAATGCCAGGCACTGTGTCTGCTGCTGCCTTCCCTTTGCATGCCTGAATGTCTTCAGTCTCTCCCACTGCTGCTTGGGGATAAAACTCAACAAACCTACTCAAAAGTGTTTTTTTTCCAGGGTCTGATTATACTTTTATCATAGAACTAAAGGCTGGATGAGGTTGGAAGAGACCTCTGGATGTCATCTGGTCCAGGCCCATGACTCAAGCAGGGCAATCTAGAACCTCCTGCCCAGGGTCAAGTCCAGACACCTTTTAGACATTTCCAAGGACAGGGATGGGACATGATGGGCAACTCCTTCATGCTGGGCTGAGGAGATATTGACCTGACACAGCAAGAGTATTTATTAAAACATTCCATTTAAGACAAGGTTTTTATTATGAAATGTGACCTTGAGCTTCACCCAAATGCACAAATAACAGCCGTGTTTTCAAGTCCTCCCTGTGAGGACCAAGGTGCTCCAGGCAGCAGGACAGCCAAGGGGCTGTGGTGACAATGTCTTTCTTAGGTGTCTTCTCACCACAAGAATCCATTCCTGCCTGGGTGCCATGAAGGTTAAATTCACTGCTAGGCCCTGGCTCTAGTGTCCAGTGTATGTTGTGGGGGTGATGTGCATCTGGAGCACTCAGGCTCGTGGTGTGGTTCTGGGGGTGTCCTGTGCAGGACCAGGAGTTGGTCCTTGTAGGTCCATTCCAAGTCGGGATATTCCGTGATCCTGTGAGGCGCTGCCCGGTGCTTGGTGTGTGCGCACTGAGCTCCTCCCCAGCCCAGCTTCCAAAGCCCGTGGTCAGATGGGTCCATGGTTTTCATCATCCCTCATTCCCTGTGTGGATACTGAGAGGAGGAGAACGGGCTCCTGTGTCAGCACCACCCAGCGTACACGATCCATGCCGTGCCCAGGACACCCTTCTGGACTAGATGCCTGTACACATTCTGGCACGGGTAATGTGATTTCTCTGATGAAATAGCATCCAAGAATAATCTCCTTTGACTAGTTATCTGAGATTTTTCTATGCTTGGTTTGCCCCTTTGTTATAAAGTTACCCTAAATAACATTTTCAGGGGGTTTTGCTTCCAGGTAGATAGAGAAAAAAAGAGACGCTGTCTTTCTGCCAAAGGACAGCACCAAAAAATGAGCCCTTATGTACATATAAAGCAAGGAAACTCAAGTAAAATCTCATAGGTGAGTGATTCTCCCTTGTTCATCCTGATGGATCCAGACAGCCCATGTGAGATGTTGGTACCCGAGGCTGGTGCTCATGACTGAGCGAGGTTACAAAGCGCTGGGCTGGCATATTGAAATTTTACATCTCATCGTTCAGTCCCTTTCTAACTGATGCATTTGGTTCCTCCTTTTCAAATACAATTCTTTTTAAGAATAGTTTATGGTATAAAAAGAAAACAAATACTTCATTTTTCTCCTAAATTACTTTAATGATGAATTGCGTGGGTCTAGAAAGCAGTTTAAAGGTGCTGTTGGCTCCTTTGAAAACAAGTGTCATCTTGATATAAATCAGGAATATTATTTTATAAGGACTGTTAGCAGTTTACCTGAGTCCATCTGTGGCAGCCTTACGAAGAGAAGCAAAATACTTCAAATGAAGTTCACATGTCTCTAGAAATGGGTTTGTCAGAGGGGAGGCATCAAGGGAAATGTTGACAGATATTTAATTATAATGGCAGTAGTGGCTGTTGCTGTGTTAATAGCATCTGGCAGCAGAGTCACTGCCATCTGTTAGTGCCCTGAAATCCTGGAGATGGTGCATCCTTTATGGAGGAATTAACAATAATTAACAAATCTATCACATGAAATCACCTTGATTGGATGACAGCCTTACCTTGATAATGATTAATTGCAAAATAATGGGGAGTAAAATGTCCACTGTTCTCCTTTTTTGCTACTGCTGCTTTACAAGTGCAGCATCCTGGGGGATATCCTTTCAAGCCTGTGGTTTGAGGCAGCATTTACTGCATTTATTTTAAATAATCCTTATAAGCAGAGCTAGATTAAAACCAAACTCCTGCATATTCATTTCGATTTGCAACAGATTAGGTCTCTAAAATCAGTTGTGGTTCTCTTGGTGCATGGTAATTTATTTAATGTTAAATAGGGAGAAAATGAGGTTGGACTGCAAGAAGTGACCCTTCAGCCAAAGTCGAGTCAGTCTGGAAGAACAATCTGACTGCATTAAAGCATTTCAAGGTGTTTTTGTTAGCTTAGTATTAGAAGCCAAACCATTAATTTCTGATGAGTCAGTTTGTCTTCAAAGTGATACGGAAAAAATATTCTATTTGTTTTCATTTGGAAGAATTCTTTTTGAATACCTATTTTTATCCAAGCCAATATTTTGATCAGTGCAATGAAATATTGCTACCATAAATAAGAGTTATAAACAAAGTGATGAGCCAATTTGAGACCTGCTTGGGTTTTATTTTTCTCTTAACTCTTCCTTTTCTGTCTGTTCCTGCTGAGCAACAGATGGAGAAGGTAACATACTTTTTGCTTAAATAGGAGAATTGTAATAGATAATTGAGGTGTGGTAGTTATCAGGAGCAATAGGTGAGAAAGAGTAAACTCTGGAATCTTGAAGTCAACTAAACAGGAATTTTATTTCTCTTTTCCCATGCATGTCAGTTATTATTCTGAATATTGCTCTGGGACCCACAGGGAGAAGGTAACATACACTTTTCTTTTGTCTTTCTATTTGTTCCTAAGTGCCAGAAGTTCTTTAGGCTGCGATTTGGGCTGATTCCAGCTCCTGTTAGAGCTGCACTGACACAAACCACGAGTAGAGGTGTGGAAAGCTGAGTTTGTGCTGCCTTGATTTATCACAGCTCCCAACACAGGATCTGTAGATCAGAGTCTTCCTTTCCCCTTCCCATCCCATGGAGTAGATCTGAGGATAAAGGCTCACCTGGTGCAGAAGGGTGGGGTTTAGCTGATTTATGGCTTTGGCGTCTTCCCCATGAATATCTTCTCCATGAGACCCATCCCTCTCTTTTTGTTTTGCTTTGACAGCCACGTGAGTCAGACATGAGCTCATGGGTTGTGTGTCTGTGTACACACGTGTTCATCACAACATGTGCATGTCACACCCTCCTAGCACTGTTAAAATTAGAAGATGCTTTGAAAAAAGTGATTTTGCCTTTTGTTCCGCTGTTCTGGCATGATAGCACGAGATCCTGGGCAGGCAGTGGCTGGTGGGGTGTAACAAACACAGACACCCTTGTTAAGGCTTGGAAGAAGGGTTTGTTTCTCTCTCACTGCTATTTTCATGCAAGGCACTGTTCCCTGGTTAGGAGGATTAGAAGATATGCATTAAACAGTGTTAAATATGCTGAGGCAGTTGATGTTTACAGCCCTTTTAGAATTATTCATTAAAGTATTAACGGCTAGACAGCCTCCTTTTTTTTTTTATTAAGTGATTTAGTAGCCCTCTCCAAAATCTTGTGTGATTCAGACATTCAAAGACTAAATAAAGCTAAATAAAAGCACCAAAATTATCCACCAAAACACTGATTCTTGGGTTTATGTTTCTTAAATTGCCATGGGTGTGACATGCCTAAGAAAGACAGAGGGATTTGTGGAGCGGGTGAGCTCTAGGATTTGACTCAGACCTCTCCCATCTGCACCACCAGCAGCTTTCCCTAACACATGGCACTGGGAAGATCTGGAAGGGGCCGTATCCATCTGAAGGATTTTGGAGATAATAGATATGTGTGTGCACTAAGTTTTGGATTACAGAAGCTCGTGACATGATGATGAGGTGTTACCAAGCAGTGCTGGCTCTCAACTCTCTCTTTCCCCTCCCAGGCCTTTCAAAAGGTGTTTTTAATGGTTCTAGTCCTCTGCAAAGGACAGGGTTGTGTTCTTGTCTATAAACACAGACTGGTTTGTCTTGGAAGGAACCTTAAAGCCCATCCAGTCCCACCCTCTGCCATAGGCAGGGACACCTTCCACTGTCCCAGGTTGCTCCAAGCCCCATCCAAGCTGGCCTTGGACACTTCCAGGGGCAGCCCCAGCTTCTCTGGGCACCCTGTGCAAGGGCCTCCCCACCCTCACAGGGAACAATTCCTTCCCAATATCCCATCCATCCCTGCCCTCTGGCAGTGGGAAGCCATTCTCTGTGTCCTGTCACTCCAACCCTTGTCCCAAGTCCCCCTGCAGCTCTCCAGGATCCCCTTTAGGCCCTGGAAGGGGCTCTGAGGTCTTTCTGGAGCCATCTCTTCTCCAGGTGAGCACCGCCAGCTCTCCCAGCCTGGCTGCAGAGCAGAGGAGCTCCAGCCTGTGGAACATCTCTGTGGCCTTCTCTGGACTCTCTCCAGCAGCCCCACATCCTTATTTTTGGGATCTCCAGAGCTGATTTGCTTCCTTGGGCCCCTTGTGCCCAATTTTGTGGCTGAGCAGGTCACATCTGCCATTGCTGCTCTTCACTGGCAAGTTTGACATGTGCTTCCTCCTGCAGACAGTTCCTCAATGCTGATGTTTCCCCCTCTGTTCTGGGCCAGCCTGTGGGTGCTGGGTGACTCTAGGACTGCCTTCCCAGTGCTTTGCCTTGCTCTGGTTAAGGTGGAGGCTGGTGTTGTTATTGATTTATATGAGCACCCATTTTCCATGGACCTCTGGAAAGTTACTGGCCAGCACGGAGATTGATCCCTGGATTTTACCCAGTGACCCAGAGGCAATTCCGCATGCCACCAAGCCCAGGGCATTTAAAAATTGCCCACCTGGGGTCATTTCATCTCTTGTGTTACCTTTAATTTCATTTTTGCTGAGCTTTTCTCATTTGGTTGTGCATGCAGAAGAGCTTGGACCCAGCCGAGTGTGACACCCTGATGACAAATGCTTGTCACCCTTTGTGTGCTTAATAAATACTGATGCTGTCTCTGTTGTGTGCTTTTTGTGTGTTTCAGGAAAAAAGTGCCAGTTCAAACGCAAGACTTAAATCTAATAAAGAGATCCCAGGATTAGTACATCAACCCAGAGCAAAGTAAGTTCAATTTCTGTTGTTTAAATCATCATACAAATAAACATGGGGTTAAGCAGTGTCTGTGTGGTTCACAGTTACTGCCTAGCAAAGACCAAATGATGACTCCAGCAGCCCTAAAGTCATGCTGAGTTAAGTACAAGAGGTAAGATCACCAGTGTCCCAAGACTAGGAAGCATCCTCTCCTTTGCACAGCAAAGATGCAGGACTTGAAAATAGGTGAGACGCATCCTGTTGTGCCTGACAGAAGATCCTGTGCTATTTCTCAGCTTTCTATACAACTTACAGAGAACAAACTTCTCTATATCTACTAGTGTTCCTAAATATGACTGAGTCAGTCCCAGGGAGGTTTTTGCTACCTCCTGGTTTGGATTAGCAGCTGCTCTGCCTGGGACTGGGAATGGTCAGGTTGTTAAGATGAGGGTTGTTCTGTAGCTGTGAGTTCTTCCCTGCTTGGTTGGCAGTTCTGTGCCCATACTCTGCCTGGGGTCAGTCAGTGTTACATGAAATATTTGCCCTTGTGGCAGAGCTGGTTATTGATAGTTGTAACTCATTTCTTATCTAACTCAGTGTTACATTTTAATCACTAATTGGCTGGAAAATAACAGATTACACGGAGCCACATATTGGGTTCGTGAAGAACAAGTGATAAAGGTTTGTCATTTGGGTTTTGAGCACCAGTGGAAATGCTGTTCCTTGTGCCCTGCCCTCAGGGCACTTGTTAACTTAAACTTGCTGTCTATCAAGTGCCTTGAACACAATTTCAAGTCTGGAAACTTTTGATTATTTCCTAATCAACTGACAGTGTAATTCAGTTTCTTTTCAAAGGGAGAAGCTGAGTGCTTTGGATGTAATTGAAAAGAAATTCATGGTAGTGTGGTGGAGGTAAAATCACTCTTCAGCAACACTGTACTTCATTATTGTGGTTCAGTCCTTCCCAGCAGGGTCAGAGATGTATTTAAGATGCTCTAACATGAGGCTAATTACTCTGAGATAAAAAAGGGGTGTTCTTTTGGTGGGTCATCTCTTGGTACATCCACAACAGAGGAACTGCATGGGGCCAGGGCTTCATTCCTTCATAAAACTCTAATTTGGAAAGTCCCTGCAGAAATCAGAACTGACCAAAAAGCCTATTTTTTACATTGCATTGACAGAGATAAATATTTCTGTCACAGACCTGCAAAAATAAGGAAACTTTCCAGAGAGGTGCAGAATGTAATATGAGGTTGTTGGGTAGATCCTCCAGTGTTTGCCCAAGGCTCTGATGTTTGCCCGACCTACCACTGCATTTCTGTTTATAAAGTGGCTACATGTGTTTGTGTTGCTAATTGCCAAGTCAGTAAATAGCTGTTATCATGTACAATTTTTTTTTTCAAGGTTTATTTTCTAAAAGCCACGACAGTACTGACTGCAGGGTGGGGTGGCATTGGGTGGAAAAGGGCTGCTCAGCTGGAAGAGCAGAAATGAATAGAATAAATCATTAGATGCATCTTAGAATACTGTTCTCGTACAATGGATGTTACTTCTAAACAAAACATGGACTAAGTACCAAATTATAAGTTCTTTTACAATATTTTGATGTCAGCTGAAAAGTAAGATTATGAAGGCTCTTCCCCTTGCAGGAAGGTTTAGATTTTTCCATCCAGAGCCCTGGACTCTAAAACCAGGGGGTGTAGGGAGCCAGCAGTCGCTTTATGAGGGTCTTTGGCTGAGGGAGAGGGGTTGGTCCTTCCTCTTTACACACAGTCCTGGTACCTGCCACACCTTCAGGACTTCCCCCTGCACCCTGCCCTGATCTCACAGGCACTTACTCTGTCCATCACCAAACTCACCCCGCTGACACCTTTAATGATCACCAAGTACCCTGGGACAAGTTCATAACTCAGGGAGTGACAACAGCCTGAAGCATAAAATGAAAGTGGTTACTTCAGACCAGTTTCACCCTGCCAAATCACAGGCTGTCAGAATGGTTTGGGTTGGCACATGAAAAATCAGCTAACCCAACCCCCCTGCCATGAGGAAGGACACCTTCCACTAGACCAGATCTGTGGGATTATCCTGTGGGAATTTTCAGGGATATGACTACACAATACTCCTTTTATTTTCCACTGCCTTCTTTTAGTTTTCTTATGAATTATGGTTGGAGTGAGTCACTACAGTATCATCTCATTTTATTAGAAACTGGATTTATGATGTTGCGAAGGCAAGACTATTTTTCAAGCACTTGCCTACCCAGAAAGGGCTGCACTGCCCTAAAATCCCTCTCCAATGCACCTGAATATGCAGGTGATGGGGTCAGCTGTCCCAGATAAGCATCTCTTCCCCATCTGAGGTGGAGATGGGAACCTGAGGAACAGGCAGACAGCTGGGGACAAGAACTCCCTCAGCCACTGAAAGGTGAATTGTTCCTGCTCCTGAATCCCCAGCTTTAGGTTTTAATGCCGTTTCTGAGCCCTTCTCTTGTGAACTGAGCTTCATTTATGTCCCACATAAGCAAATCTTTGTATACATTCAGCCGACAGCAGGGAGGGCTCAATGCTGAGCTTTGTGGGGAAGTGCAGCCTGTTGTTGGGCACTTAGGGAGGGCATTAACTCATCGCAGCTGAAAGGATCCCTCTGAGGAAGAGGGGATGGGTGGGAATCCAGCAAGCCGAGCCAGCTTTCTGTGCTGGGGAAAATCTCCAAGAGCTGTATGTCCTTCTGACTGTTTGGCATCACTGTTGCCACTGGCACCAGTCCCCATCCTCCCTTTTTTTGCATCTTTTTGTGTTGCACTTGAGTCCCTGGCACATTTCCCCAGCCCCCTGTGAGCCCGGGTGCTCCTCCCTGCTGCGGGGCCGGAGGATGCTCCAGCCTCACCTTCCTGGAGGGGTGTTACTCGTGCAGGAAGGAGGCTCTCACCATGCACCTACATAAATAAACACCCCAAATACCACCTGCCATCCGTCCTCACCCTTGTGTCCTCATCCTTTCTGGTTTTAGCTTGCAAGTTCCCCATGGGGAAGGACCTGTGGTCTTGTGTGACCATCAGCGTTTTACAGACAATGAAAAAAGAGTGTTTTCCAGCCCTCTTTACTAATGCAAAATCATATCACTTGAGCCTCTTGGTGCTGCAGAATTAGTTGAAGTGAAGGGTCTGGAGCACCAGGAGTGGCTGAGGGAGCTCTGGGAGCTCAGCCTGGAGAAAAGGAGGCTCAGGGGGGATCTTCTGGCTCTGCACAGCTCCCTGACAGGAGGTTGTAGCAGTTGTCAGTCTCTTCTCCCCCGTAACAAGTGGCAGGACAAGAGGATATAGCCTTTAACCTCACGTTGTGGGTGTCTCATTCTGAGGTGGTGAGGTTGGCAGTCCGGAAAACCTCCTGTCCTGACAGAGAGGGGGCTCTCAGTGGCCCAGGGAGAGGCACTGGGCTATTAACTTCCTGCAGTCAGCCTGGATAAAGGAGCAGTCTCCTCTGGATGTATGTGGGTCCCAGTTAGCGCCCTGAGTGTTGTGCATATACACAGAACTAAATGCAGTCATTTTTTGTGGGCAAACAAAAAAAAAGGAGGAAAAAAAGATTAAAAATTGACGTTTTAGATGAAAGTGTAAAGTGATTTATTTTTCGCTGTGGTGGAAGCTGATAGCTGGGCCCCTCAACAACCCTGGGCTGTTTTATAATGGAAGAAATCCTGTTGGTATTGATACTGTTCCTTTGCTTTCCAGCATGCACATCTCCGAAAGCCAACAAGAATTCTTCAGAATGCTTGATGAAAAAATTGAAAAGGTGAGACACAGTAATGTAAACATCCATTCTCCCTCGGGGGTGGACACAACTTTTCCAGCTCCCTGGGGAGGACAGTGACCTGCCTGCTGCAGCTCTCCGTGTTCTCCATGATTTGGAGGAGTCTGGCCCAAGATCTCCCTTCTTGCTCCTTGGTTAGATAGTTCAAGTGCAAAGAAGACCAGGAAGGCAAAGAGTTCACTGAGAGAATCTTTTGTTTTGTGGGAACATCACCAGTCTGGGATTAATGGCAGGTCAACTCAGATGTTCAGGATATACATGCTGGATAAAGGTGAAGAGCAAAGTGGGATTTTATGTCATTGCTGATTTGATCTTTCATCTCCATGGGAGACAAGTGGAATCTTTATGCCAGTAGTATCTGGGATACCTCGGGAATTTCTTGCTGAATGTCCTCAAAATAGCCACTGGCTCCAAGGGGTGGTGTGGCTGTAAGTGTGGATAACCTTGCTCCAGGGCTGTGCCAGTGAAATAATGGTGCTGGAGATGTTTTGAAGAAGAGGATGAATAATTCTTTGCATATCTCAGCTGTCCTGAGAGCAGCTTTTAGGTGTTTCAGAAGCCTTTTAAATGACACCCTTGGCTTCTTTCTGGGACAGCAGTGAAGGGGCTGGAGCACAGCTCATACCAGGAGTGGCTGAGGGAGCTGGAGGGGCTGATGTTCACACACCAATTTACTCTTTACACTGCCTATTTTGGAGTCATGCATCTTGTTTAATATTTTATATTAAATGTTGTCTTCCTTAGTTGTAGTACACTAATTTGTATTCCCAGTTTCAGACTGGATATGAGGAAACATTCCTTTATGGAGAGGGAAGTCAGACACTGGAACAGGCTTCCCAGACAGCTGGTGGATGTCCCAGGCCTGTCAGCGTTCAGGAGACATTTGGACAATGCCCTTAACACCATGCTGTAATTTCTGGTCAGCCCTGAAGTGCTCAGGAAGCTGATCATTGTAGGTCCCCTCCAACTGATATACTCCTAGTCTAGTCTAGTCTATTCCAGTCTATTCTTCTGTTCTGTTCTGTTCTATTCTATTAAGTTGTCATGTTGGATTGCAGAGAAGGGCAAGTTTTACTTGCAAGACTCTGAATTTCTGCTGGTTTTGCCAGCACTTCTGGTCTTAGGAGCCCGAATGCTACAGTGTGGGCATCTCTTATTTGTCCCAAGCAACACATTTGTTACTTTCCTCTTAAAAGAATAAGAAATTATGAAAGCAAAAAAAGACATAAAGGGGAAGAGTAAAAGTGAGGAGGAGTTCATAGATTCCTGAGAAGAATGTTTCTGCACCCAGTATTTCACTGGGTAAGATTTTATGTAACCTAATGCATTTTAAAGTAGAATTTCTAAATATCCATAATACAGCTACATCTGCTTTGAATAAATGCATGAATATTCAGATGCTTTTCCTGGACATCATCCCCTTCCATAATGTTGAGCACAGAATCTCCAGTGAAAGGGATTTTCCGAAGATGTATCTTATCTACAGAGCAGACAATGCCATCAGGCTGTATCTAATTATGAATTTTGGTTAATTTTTGTTCCCAAGGTTTGTGGCAGGGCACTAACACCCCTCATTCCCCAGCTGCCATGCTGAGCTGCAGCTGACCCTGTCTCCTCTGTTTGGAGCTGTTTGGATCAGCTTTGAGATGTTCCCAGGTGATCTCCAGGGCTAATTTATCTTGGGGATAATTTATCTTCAGGATCAGGAGATTGTCTGTTTAGAGGAAATCCACAGTTTATCTGTCAAAGAGACCAAGCTGCTGACAGCTGATGGGATTGGCAGGAGTTAACGTGCAGCTGAACGTAGGATTTGTGTTCCCTGGGGACCTCCTGTGCCTGAGGAAATAGTCTTCGTAAGAGAAGTTTTGGGCTTTTTAATTCATCCTTGCCCACAGCACATTATTTTCTAGGTGTTGCCACAAATGCCAAAAAGATTGGAAAATGTGAGGGGTTTTGTCTGATCCTGAAATAGCATTTTCAGTCCCTTCTCCAGGGAGATGGAGGGATAGCAGTCAAACATTTAGAAGAGCTGTATCAGTGAGCAGCTCACCAGTGGCAGCTGAGAAGGTCTGCGGACGTGTGGGGGGTGATGCCTGTGTCTGGTGAGGTCCCAAACGTGGCGTGGGCTGTGCTGCAGAAACTCCAGTCGGGAGCAAAGTACCCTCAGCTCCACTGAGATCCCGAGGGCTGCTGGGTCACCAAATCCAAGTGAGTAACAGCAGCTCTGACGTGTGAGCATTAGGCAGGAACATTACATGGGTGCTTGGACCCGGCGCAGCCCTCACACGGACAGGGAGGGCAGCTGAAATAAAACTCCTGCAGCCAAAGTGTGAATTGGAAAGAACACGGGCTGGTGTTTCGTCAGCTGCAAACAGGAAGTATTTCTGAGTCCTGGAGATCAAAAAAAGCCTTACTGAAACAGTCTGGAGAGTTTCTCTGGAAGTCCTGCCCCCAGCAGCGCATTCTGGCTTCTCCTACAAAGCTCCACTGCCTCCTGAAAATGTCACCCGAAGGTAAAAAGCAGAATGTCATGAAGCATGGAGCTTCTGTCTACCAAAATTCAGTGTCAAAACACTGTGAGTCGTTCAGAGGGGGACATCTGCTCTGTCTCTGAGTGAGTCTGTCCCTGCTCTGAGAGCTGGAGCTGAACTGGCATGTACAGAACTGCCTGTGATGGTGGTAATGCCATGCATAGGGTTTGCTGGAAGGAAGAAACACTGGGATGAGGGCTGGGGTAGGACTGACTGAGAATATGAAAGTCAGCCTTGAACGTAGGCTTAGATATTGGTTCTGCTGGAGTCAACCCAGTCCTTTAAGAAACACCAGAATTTGAGGTAAAAATACTTCCAGACCTGATGAGAAGCCAGAGTTACAGGTTAGATGGCAGACTGGGAGCGGCTGGAGAGAGCTGAGCAGTCGACAGCACAAGAAGCTGTAGTTACTTGCAACATCATAGAATATCCTGAGCTGGCAGAGACCCACAAGGATCATGGAGTCCAACTCACAGGACGACCCCAAGAATCCCACCACATGTCTAAAAGTGTTGTCCAAACACTTTCTGACCTGTGGCAGACCATGGAGAGAGAGCAAAGGGGAAGACCACGGACCCGTGAGCAGCACGAGGCCCTGAGTGGTGGCAGAGCAAGCTCAGAAATGTTCCCAACATCTGCCAGTGGCTGCAGTGAGTCCTCCTGGGGCTTCCCACCCGCTGAGGTTATTGTGAGTAGAGTCACAGGCTTTGCTTCGGGAGGCAAAAAGCATGTGTGTTCCAGAGTTCAGGGGGAAATGGAGCAGAGACAGGCAGTGGGAAGGAGGCAGCTCATCTGCTGTCAGCCTTATCATCATTTATTGAAAATTAGCCTGAAATCACAGAAATATATTCCAGTGGAGGATGAGCAACAGGTAATAGCAGCAATTAAGCTCAAGGAGAGCGTTCCCCGGAGTAAATTAGAAAGATGTGGGTCAGGAGTACAAGTGATTTTCTTGACCTGAGAGATGAAGGCAGAAATACACAGAAATGTGGCTTTGGAAACCAGAGAAGGAAGCAGAGAGTGACTGAGCAGTCCTCCTAAAGGAAACCGTGCAGCTGCTGGATAAATCTGATATCTGCTGTGCCCAGCAGAGGAGAGATGGGCTCCACTGACTGCAGCCGGGACTGGGACAGTCACTGCACTCCCATGGTGGGATAAATCTGGTTTTGAACTATCAGCTCTGATTAGGAAGATAGAAGCATGTCCTGGTACCAGGCCATTTGTGTTGGTATTCAGGCAAGTAAATTAATGACCTGGGTTCTCTCCAGTCTAACAGATCAAGGACTAATTTAGTCAGATGTTGCATTAGGACTCAAAAAGATTAGCTGTGAGACACACAATGAAGAATTAACACGTCTCTCCTGAAGTTTCTCTGGCCTTTGGTAGTTTTTTTCTTTTCCACATCTCAAATTTGGACCCTGATTCCCCAGGGCTCTATGCAAATTCCACGTTAACTCCCTTAAAAGAAATTCCAGCACAGGAAGGACATATACCTGTTGCTGGAGAGGGACTTGGGACAAGAGCCTGGAGTACCATTTGACAAGGGGGAATGGCTTCCCACTGCCAGAGGGCAGGGTTGGATGAGGTATTGGGAAGGAATTCATGACTGTGAGGGTGGGGAGACCCTGGCACAGGGTGCCCAGAGAAGCTGTGACTGCCCCTGGGTCCCTGGAAGTGTCCAAGGCCAGGTTGGACGGGCTTGGAGCAACCTGGGCTGGTGGAAGGTGTCCGTGCCCATGGCAGGGGTGGAACGGGATGGGCTTTGAGGTCCCTTCCCACCCAAACCATTCTGGGATTCCATGAATTGCACGGGGTGGCTCAGAGCAGAGTTGATCCTGGGCACAGCCCTGCGGGCTCAAGTCCATTGCCTTGAAGGGGCCCTGTCCCACCAGGGCTTGCGTGAAATAAATAGAAATAAAAATTAAAAGCTATAACATATGAAGCATTGACTGTGGAAAATTTACCCATTTAGTGCTTGCTAGCACAAACATCTTGATGATGGCTGTCCTGGAAAATGGTTGGAAAAATGACTGCTGTCTCTGAATCCTACATGGAGCAGTACAATGGTCTGGAGGAATTATCTCCTTGAAGTGTATGTTATTACTGGGGACTGTGGCAGAGTGTATAGGCAACTGTCTCTCTGTAGGAAAAAGACTGAGGGGTAGTGGAACAATTGACAAGCAATTCCTGGGATTATATTTGGAGATTGTAACCCCACAAGAGAAGCACCTCTGGCTTTGTGGTTCAAAAGGGACCGTGGTAAAACAATCCTGGGCAGCTGTACCAGAGGAAAACCATCACCAGTCCCATCATCATAAACTGTCTTCTACATGGCTACAGTGGTTTGTAAAAAATAATCATAATGCAAACATGCTCACGGACAAAAATGAGATTTAAAAATGTGGAGATGTGTTGCTGTGAAGTCTGATGGGGTTGGTGGGTACCCCGAGCCTGGGACATGGTGTTGCCACCCCCACGGGGAATGTCACTGTGGGTCAGCAGATCACTTGGGCTTGCTGTGTCGGGGTGGGTGTGCAAGGATTTCTCCACCAGTCCACTCAGCTGGCCCCCAGGAGCTGGTGGGAGAATACCCAGCCCATGGGAAGATGCCTGGCAGCACCTCCCTGCATCCCTCCTTGGTAACGCTGGGCATGGAAGCGGGGAGTGGACACAAAGCAGCTCCCTGTATGGGATGGAGGGGGTGCCCTTGGGAACGGGCTGCCAACCCAGCCTATGCGAGGGCACAACGATTAGGCTGAAACTCATTAGCAAAGTGGATTGCTCTTAATGACTCCATTGATTTTTTTTTTTTTTT
>VWZW01006824.1:540725-576561 GCA_013397115.1 Edolisoma coerulescens
AACAAAATGAGAAACAGACAAAAATTAGCACAGTATACAACGATTTAGTGCCGCCTCCCGGCATTTTCTTCCCGTCCTTTCTGCGAGCGCTGTAAACAAAACCAGCCCGGTGGAAAGGGCTGGCAGCGCGGGGCTGGGCCGGGCCCCTCACGGGGGCCGCTGTGCCCCCAGCGCCCTCAGCCCGCGGGAGAGAGGGCTGCCTGCTGCGGCTTCTGGCCCTCTGCCTCCTCTCCCTCCTCTGTCTCCCCTGCCTCCTCTTCTTCTCCTCCCACCTCTCCCTCCCCTTCCTTCTCTCCCTCCCCTGCCGCTTCTCACTCCTCTCCCTCCCCTGCTTCCCCTCCGTCCTCCTCCTCCTGTCCCTCCCCTGCCTGGCCCAGTCCTCCGGCACAAGGGGCCATTGAGGCGGGCAGTGTTGTTTATTGGCCTGTCACCCACACAATGGGGAAAAGGCCTCTTGCCTGCGTTTTTTTTTTCTCTCTCTTTTCATTCGCCAAAAGGATATCATGAGCCATGATGCATCCCCTGGAGGGGCATCAGGAGGGGAGCACTTTGGAGGTGCAGCAAGGGGAGAGATGGGGGATGAGCCCTTCTGGTTTGGGTGCAGGCAGCAGGGAAAGAACATCAGGCTGCTTTTTAATTTACCTGAAATTCACACACTTGTTAAGAAGGACTTAGGATGTTCTGTGGACACGTACAAAAGCTGACAGTTGGATTTTGAAACTGCAGAGGTGGGAGGTGGGATTCCTCAGGAGTTAGCTGGACTTGGAGGCATGTTATTACAGTTCTCATCTTCCTCAGCATAGTTCATTTACACTTTCAATCATTAAAACTTCTCAGAAATCACAGAATTGGAAGGGACCCACAAGAAACATTGAGTCCATCTCTTAAGTGAATGGCCCATGCAGGGATTGAACCCACAACTTACTTAGTCCATGGGTAGCCCATACATTCCTGTTAGTAGCCACCTGCTCTGTGCCTCTGGCACCTCTGGATGCAGGAGCCTGCTCCCCTGGACTGGCAATCATGGAATCATAGAATCAGAGAGTGGTTTGGGTTGGAAGGGACCTTTAAAGGCCACCTGGTCCAACCCCCGCAGCAAGCAGGGACACTTCCACTAGAGCAATGTGGTTTCTGCAGGCTCTTACTGACCATTTCCCATGAGGTTTTCCCAGGCCCACCAGAATAACTGCCCATCTCAAGCACAGCAGCCTCTCAGTGATCAAGGGATCATCTTCAGCATCTGTCAAATATCCTCTGAAACAACCAACGGGTCAAAAAAGGACATTTTAAAGTCCTTTACTGGACTGGGGCCGAAGCCGCCTTTCCTCTGCCAGCAGCGAGTGGCAGCCCTCCCCTGCCTCTCTGCCCAAGGACCACCAAGGACACAACCCTTGTCTTGGATTTCTGGTGCAGCGGGAAAAGCTGTGACAACAGGGCACTTTATTCCTTCTCTGATCTTCCTGAGCAATGCTGACCTTGTTATTACTGACAAAAATGCATTTGGGGAGTAACCTTCAGAGCAAAGCTGTCGGGCACCATCGGGACTCACCGCAGTCTGGGCATCACCTGAACTGGTTGGGTCACCAAAAGGACCCAGATGTGTCCCCATCCCCAGCAGTGTGCAGATGGAAGTGACGTGTCTGGAAGGATCAACCCAGCTCCCAGTGGCATTCAGGCCTTGGTGGGAGGTGGTGTGTCTTTGCCATGGCCAGGACTTGCTCAGCATGTTGGTTTGAAGCAGTTCCTTGGCATCCATTTGAGAACTGATGCACTTGGCAGCCATGGAGCAAACCCAGAAGCAGAAGAACAGCAGGAGGAGTAGGAGGGAAAAAGTGCAGGATGGCTTTTCTTCTGTCAGATTTGGGTCTGCTTGAGGCTTCAATAGCGGTGATGGCCACCAGTGGGGAGTGCTGGGCCATGGGGCTCCCTCTTGAGCAGGTAAATGGATGTCCTGGAAATGTCCTGAGCTCAGCCCTCAGCTCAGCTCAGTCACTACTGCTGCCTTTCACAGCTCTGAAGCATTTTGGACAAAGCCTTTGTCACCACCAACTCAGTCTCCTTGATTTGTCCAGATGTGGTCCCTGGCCTGGAGAAAATAGACAGATTTGTGCTTGACTGCAAAGAATTTCAGTGTTCCTTCTTTTTGAGTCACAGCTTTTAGTTCAAAAAATGTATTTTTTTCCCCTTTCTTTCTGGGTCAGTGATTGCTGAGTTGGAATTTGGGCTGATGAGCCTCTTGGGGGTTATTTTAATGTACTTAGAAAACCCTTCTGCTCCCAGTGCTGGGCCACTGGGAGTTGTCAGAGCACTGCACATTCCTGGGTGTGGACTCCAGCAAAACCAGCTCTTGTAGTCCCACCATCGGCGCTGGGATTTTCACTGCAGAGATGTTTTGGACCCTTTGTTCCTGGTGTGCAGCCCAGCTGTGTGTCCCAAATAAACTGATCGCTGTTTAGAAACATCTCTCCCTTTTTTTCAGCTTTTGTCTTTCCTGCTCTCCTTCTCCAGGTGCTCAGGTGATACACCCAACACACAGGAACAATGGGAAATAGTCCAGAGGTTGAGATTTTGGGTCCTGCATTTGAGGCACTTGTTTGATGCAAGATACCCCAGATGGCTTGTACAGAACAGCTGAGCTCCAGCTGGTTTGGTGCAAGGAAACAAGGCCAGTGGCTCCCAGCGGGTCCGTCCCTGCTGCTCTGCAAGAACCGGGTAGGGAGGGACGGGATGTGCCTTCTCCAGACCATCCTGAGGGGAATACCCAGAGAGATGCTGCTCCACACCTGTGTTTGGGATGGGGTAGAAGGCATAACATGACTGGTCTGATAAGAAATCCATGTTTTTTGAAGCTTAGGCTGAATCCCCCGTAGTACAAGCGTTATTTCAATACAAATGGTATCTTTTGCTCTGGGGTTACACTCTGGCTGGGGTTATCAGATGAGGGATTCTTGTTCACAGCAGCTGCCTTGTGTTGCTCATAGGATTATGTGCTTTGTTGCTTTTGCCTCGGAGATTATCCTTTCACAACAAATCTTGGGGCTGTGTCCATCAAGGTGGATCTTTGCATAAAAGAAGGTTTGTAAATCAGTTTGTTGGACCTCCCCTGGAATTCAGTATATGTGGGACATTAATGAGATTAATAGTGACAGAAAAGGAAGTGTCTCCTATCCTGGTTTCCTGCAAATGCCCTGTGTCTAAGGTTTCTACCCAGCTCCGAACTCAAACCCCCCAGGTTTAGAGAACTGCTCTCAGTGAGTGTTCCCTGGATTTATTCCTGTGTGCTGTCTCCATGCACCAACTGCCTGGCCTTTGTCCCCACAGGGTCGTGACTACTGTTCAGAGGAGGAGGATGTCACATAGTGCCAGCTCTGCGCTCGCCCCAGGAGCACCTCCAGTGTAAATAGATCCAACCCAGCCTTCTGGATACAACCTTCGGGATGTCTGCTCGAGCGAACAGCACTCCATAACAGAAGAAGACCATTTCCACATTATATGCTCCATTCAGTTACAGTGTTTCCTAATGAACACATGAGGAATATTGCTAAGAACTCGTAAGGAACTGTTTTTGTTGCTGCTAGTTAAAACTTGTTGCAACTTCTCACTTTTTTCTGTGTCCAGATATGCAGCAAATCCTTAAAAGTTAATCCAAAAGACGTTGTTGATTTTCTTGAGGCTTCTGGCCTGTTTTCTATCAGATGAGGTAGTGTTATACCAAGCTTCCATAAGTGAACATCCAAGCATCTAAGAAACACCCCTAAGCTGTGTGTCCGTCCGCGTCGGGGCCGGAGTGCTTGTTAGTGCTGGTGATTCCAAGCTTTGGAGATGGGATGTTTTTGCCGTGGCAGGCCTTGTTTCTCAGCTGAGAGGAAGCTGAGAAACTATTATCCATTAAAAGCATGTTATCACTGAAATACTGGAAGTGATACAGGAGCAGGAATTTGTATTTTAAGAGGAAAAAAGTTTCGTTTAGCAGGTATCTTAATCAAGGACTAAGCTTGCAGTATTGGCTTTGCTGAGCACAAATGGGAGTGTGATCACAATCATTTTGAATCTCTTTTTTTCTAAGAAAATAAACATTTTACTGTTTTTATGTATTCTTGTCTTCTACCATTCCTACAACACGATATTTTAAGAGTCTGGGGACAAGGAAGACCACACCTCTCCTCCGCCTTGATGTGTCCCGTGGATCTGATCTCTTAAAGCAGCTCTGTGCCAACTGGGGGGATCTGTTGGGTGTCCTGTAGAGTGGTGTAATCCACATTAAATGGAGAGGATATTACCTTCTCAAAAGCAGATGTAATATTTTTAACAAATGCTGTCATGAGTTAAAAAAAAAAAAATACAGCTTTTGCATTGATTATTTCAAAGAAGATTGTTTCTTCCAGCTTTGATGCCGTATGAGGGCAGGGTTTGCATTGCATCCCATGGAGAAGCTTTGTCAGTGTAGTTTGCTGTCATTGTGTTGATTTCATTTGTGGGATGGGTGTGGACCAGACTGAGGTTGCATTAGCAGCATCTCTTAGGATGTGGCTGACACTTGAGTGGGGCACTCAGCCCAAATATTGGCCATTTTTCACTGGGCTTTCTGAAAATCAGATCCCTTTAAAGAATCTAAATCCCTCAAAGATCACCTGTGACCTCTGCAAATCTCTTAAATTATTGCTGAATTTCTTGACTAAAGAGGTTTCCCTCAATGTTCACTCTGATTGGGGCTGGACAGTCCACATCAGAAGATTTCATTCCCCATCACTGCTGTGCTGTACCTGGAATATGTCCAGAAACCCCCTGCTCCCTCCTGCTGCCATCCCTGCACTGGATTTACCTTTGGCTTTTGGGCAGGGGATGAGGCAGTGGGGACAGACCTGGGAGTTGCTCATATTCCTGCAGGGCTGGATGTGAGCCCATCCAGCAGGAGCAGCTTTCCAAGCAGCAGCTGTGAGGCTGCAAATCAACCTCTTTCCTGAAGGCAGAAGCTATTTCTGGGCTCCACAGGTCCCTGGTCCCCTGGCAGCCTCAGTCTGAGCCCAGTGGTTGCTGTCTTCCAGGATTCAGACAACTCCAGAGCTTCAGCAGCTTCCCCTATAAAAGCTCAGTGTCCTCTATGGCTTGTTCAACTTTATCCTGTTAATGGTCAAAAACCACCAGGCAGCTCTGATTTCCCTAAATCCTCGCTCAGTTGAGCAGCTGCATTGGCCTGGTAGCCCCTCCAAAGTGTCCTGACCTCCCCGGAGAAGAAGTTTCTCTGCCTCACTCCCATCACATCGCCCTTCCTGGGGCTGTGGCATCTCTCAGTGCTACGGAGCCACTGGGTTTGTGATGAATTCTTCAAGGTGATGTCTCTCTCTTCCTGGATATGGTTTTTTTTCCATAATTTATGCCAGCTCCCGAGCAGGTAACTACGCTTGGGAGAGTCGAGAGACTGCACATTTCAATTATTTAAAACACTTTAATTAATAAAGAGTCCTGGGGCTTGATCCCGCAAACCCTTCTCTGCAGAGTGCTTTGGAAAGCTTTCACAGTTGTGCAGGAGTGCTGGGGTTGGGTCTGTTCTTCTGAAACATCTCCTTGTCCAGGTGCTGAACATCTTGGGTGTAAAGACCCCACACAAACACTGTGTTAGACACATCGTGGTCCTCCTTTCAGCTACCTCTTAGTTTTAATAATTCTATTATTTCATATTTTCCTTGCTGCTACTGATGGCACCGGAGACCTGCACTTTGGTGGATGTTTTGTGAGAGGAAAAGCAATTCCCATCTTACCTGTGCTTGTATTCCAACCAGCAGCAAGTGCTTTAGACTTCTGGATGAATTACAGCCTCCCTGCTGGACCTGTAGATGGCAATATTTGTGATGGCCTGGGTCGGCTGTCGTGCTGCTGGCTGGGGGGTACCAGGGTGGGCAGGAGGTTTGGAACCTGCTGTAGTTCTTCCCACCTTTGCAAAATCCTTGCAGATTTTGTTAGAAGTCTAAATATATGTGGCAGCTGAGGGTCTGTAATAATATAAGCAGATTACTCTGGCTGAAAATGCTCCTTGGAGCCCTACCTCCCCGTTGCTTTGCTTGGCTCAAATACATTCAGCAGTGTGGAAAAGAGGAGGGTGGGAAGAGGAGGAAAACTGCTCCTATCTGGTACGCTGTGCTTGGCTGTAAATGGGATTTCAAGGTTCCTCTCAAGTGCCAGGGAAGTGGTTTGAGGCCCAAACTTCTCTTTAGGAGGCTGATGCAGAATTTCCTAAACTCCGCATCATATTCTGGGATCTTGGAGAAAATTGTGGTGAAGGGGTTTTGCAATCTGCCTTCTTCCCTTGAAGTGCTTTTTCCTTTGTCCAGAGCCCTTTGAGTGGTGCTGGTTTGCCTCCTCGGAGCCTGCCCCAAGCATTAGGAGGGGAACTGGGGAGCTGCTGCCCACCCCAGGCCCAGCCTTGGGCCATGTTGTGTATCTCGTTTAATTACTGGGAGTTCCACTTCACCTGTGCCCCCTCCCAGCTCCTTCCGCCTCCCAATTAACATTAATTTCTTCCTTTGCATTCGGTCCGAGGTTTGGTTCTTTTGAATTAGGTCCCCCTGCCAGGATCCAGCCACAAGCCCTTTGTGGCCACGGATGGGCCACACAGCTCCCGGCTGGCTCCCTGACCCCTCCGTGCCCTTGTGTGCAGCAGGAGCAGCAGTGCTTTAACAAGAGGTGAAATCATCGCAGGAACGGCCTCATCCCATCATCCCTTGTGTGCATTCGGGTGGCCTCTGACCTCAGCAGCTGGATGGTGCCTGGTGCTGCCACGGCTGTAGGGAGGAGATCAGCAGCATCCCAGGATTTCTTGCAGTGTGCGCCTCTTCGTTGCTGTAAGAACACCCAGGCTGATGACTGGCCCCAGAGCACAACAGGTATTTAAACTCTGGGTGATGAGACAGGAGCAAAGGGGTCGACAAAGCACCAGGGAGACGCATTTGAACTCGGAAGACATTGCCGTCATCACACGAGAATTGTCCTGGAGATAAATATTCTGTTCCCAGCTATTTTGGTTTTACCAGGTCTGTAAAACAGTAATTTCCTGTCACTTCCATTTTGGAGTTAGCAATGACTCAACTCCAGATCAGCCTGGCTGACACGCCAGACCTTCAGGATAGGAGAGGCTGGGTGATGTGTGTGTCTGTCAAAGAGAAAACATCATACGGGCTTTGCACAAAAAGTGTGGTTTCCAGTTCCACCGTGGTGGTGGGACACTGGCACAGGGTGCCCAGAGAAGCTGTGGCTGCCCCTGGATCCCTGGAAGGGTCCAAGGCCAGGCTGGACGGGGCTTGGAGCAAGCTGGGATAGTGGAGGGTGTCCCTGCCCATGGCAGGAGGGCTGGAACAAGATGATTTTTAAGGTCCCTTCCAGTCCAAACCGTTCTGGGATTCCATGACTATAAAACCAGTGCCCTGACTCAGGTCCTTTGTGGGGGAGTCTGAGCAACATCCCCTGTGCCAAAGAAGCTTTTACCTGTCTGGGGTAGCCCCAGCCCAGGGGGGAAGTAATGGCACTTGCACTCTGGAAAATCAAAAGCTTTGATTTGCCAAGGTCACTGTGTGGTACAGGCAATTTTTAGGGTGTTCACTGAGAAACCACAGATTTATGGCACTTCCTGCCAATGTGGCTTTGTGGAAGATGCTTTTGGGAGAGTTGAACCCTGGAAGACCCTGCTTTGGGTCCTGCTGGGCAACTCTCCTTTTTCAGGATGAAATATCTCTGTATAATTTAATTCTGTAGGTGTTTGGGGAAGAGGAGACAGGAAATGCAGGGATGGCTTTGGAGGGGCACCTTACTTGCTTTGCTGTTGCAGAGATCTGACATCCAAAAAAGTTGGGTAAGCACTGAGTGGAATTCCTGTTATTGTTGCTGTGCTGTTGTGGCAAAGGGAAGGAAGCCCCAGCTCAGGGGACTGCAAGATGGGAAAGCTGGTAGAACTCAAAGATGTTCATGTCTTTGGTTTTTTTAAAAAAAGTATAATTTTCTTTCAGTTTAGCTGCACACATCTGCCCATGACATCCAGGGAAATGCTCACTTTGAGTCTGAAGATGGGAGAGTCACCATCATCATCATCCTCAGGATTATCATCCTCATCATCAACACATGTGGGACTGTGAGCCTCCTTCATAAAAGCCAACTCCAACACCAGCCTCACGGACACCCATGGCCGCAAAAGGAAAAAGCCTGTGATTCTTCCCTCTTGGAATGACTCCCTTACTTGTCCCCGCTGCTCTGCCATCCCGGATGGAGCCTGGTACCCTGGAGCAACCATCCTTCATCCCGGCAGAATGTCCCCCCTAAAGCCTTCGAGGTGTGAGTTCAACAGAAAATTTATATATTTAATTCTTTTAATATATGTGTATATTAAAAAAAATTAAATTTTGAGACAAAAGGTTCTCAAGAGCAGTTGCTGCGAGAAGCTAGAAAGCTCCGTGTGGGAACGGAGCATATTCCTGGGGTTTTGGCATTCTGCTTTTGTGTCTATTAATAATCCCCTGGAGTGAGTCATATGGAGCTGCATTTATTCACTGACTCGGAGAGAGCTGCTACCCAAAATAGCAGCTCTGTAATTTTTTATGATGCTGTAATGCCAGTGCAGTGAAGATTGACATCATTTGAGGGAGATGCTCCAGCCTGGAAGTCAGAGAACCCGTGTCCAGCCCCACAAGGAACGTGGGGAGCCACGTGCTCTGTTACATAAAAGCGCCGGAGAGCCGGCACGGGGCGGAGACGCCTTTTCTGTCCTCGGCTGTGCATCTTTTGCCTGGATTTTCCCCCTTTAGGCCTTTCTAAGCCTTCTTTGCTCATTTTCTTCAATCATGAGGAGCACTGGGCCAGAGGATGATGAGGAAATGGCTTTTGCTGCAGAGGGGGGCCCCAAGAACATCTCAAGCCATCAACCTGCCTGCCAGGAGAAGAGGTCTGTACGGAAATCCTGAAATGCATCAAATTCATCTCATCCTTTTTCTCACCCACGTTGCTGCTCCCTGAACTGAACTGCTGTCCCTTCCTGAACCCCTGAGCATCCCCTGGGCCAAGGCCTGTGCCCAAAATCTGCTGGTCCTTCCCAGCCTGGTGTTCCCAACCGATGGCAGCCCCGGGCGAAGGGCAGAGAAATGCTGGGGTAGGGTTTGGGTTGGGTTTTTTTAAAACAACTCTGGTTTTCTGGATTGCTTCTCATTCTCTGCCCTGCACTGCTGCCATCAGGTCTGTCCCGCAGTGGCAGCCAGTGGGGCATCCAAGACATCCCAGAGTGGCCCCACTGCTCCCCCCAAAACACCTGTGGGTACCAGTGAGTACCACACAAGCTTTGTGGCAGCATTTTGGCTAAAATGCCTCTGCAGGGGTCCCAGCCCTGCTGCCCTGACATCACACTGCACTCTCCACCAAAGGATTAGGAAAAATGAATTTGCCCATGCTGGGGATTAATAGCCTGGGTGAACTTTCCCAGGCAAACAGTGTTTTATAGGTTCCATTCCAGCTGGAAATGTTTATTAACATTAACTTTTCAGGGAGCACTTTGGGAGAAAACAGAACTCCTGCCACAGCAGCTTTGGGCCAGTATGACTGATGGGATGAGCAGCAGCCGAGATGGAATTTCGGTCAGAGCAGCTCAAGTCCTTTGGGTGACCTGCATGGAAAATGGAAATGTGACAATTGAGTAACAGGCCCTCAATACAACCATTGGCATAAATTAATAAATATAGTTTTAATAGGAGGGGCAAGGACCTGGTGCCACCATGCCTCCCTTGTCCTTCAGGCATCCATCCATGCAAGGAGCATCCTGGGGGAGTGGGAGTATTAGGAACGTGTTCAGACCCAGAAATAAACACCTCAGTAGTCCTGATTTCTTGTTATAAAAGAAATACTGGGAGGGGCAGGGCCCACCCTGGCTGTCAGTTCTGTGTTATTTTTGCCTTTGAAGCAATCGCCTCCCTCTGCCCATGAAGGATTGGTGATTGCCTTGCTGAAAATGAGAGACAACAGCAATGCAGAAATGAGCATCAGTTCAGCACAGCTTGACCAGAATATTTACATTTTATTAAATCTTTACAATCAGCAGTTATAATCAAGTACACAATTATGTACACGCATTATGTACATTTTAGCCCAGACTTTTACATCACAGTACATAGTTGCCCTTAGAAATACTGTGTACACTTATCACCAGAGAGTAAAACCCAACAATAGTGTTACAGCACCTGTTATTAGACATCTTCCATAAGAAAATATACGGCTGTAAATTGGTCTGGCTAAAAAATAAAAACAAACCGAAAATCTTATAAAATCTGAACATACAATTTTCATTCACAGAATGGTTTGTTTTCTATGTTCTGACTGATGCCTGTTGTGTAAGATGTCCTGTTTTTCACCTCTCAACACACACTCATTGGTGCCTACTCAGGGACACTGGCAGGAGGAGGAGAACCAGAGCTGGGCTCATTCTCAAACTTCATTAAGAAACAATAAATGTAAACAATTAAGAAGATTCCTCTAAGATCAAATGAGAAATTAATTGGCTGAATTACATGGCATGGAATAAGTGCTAGTTGCAGCTGTGATTCCTGAATTCTTCAATGTTCAATACCATACAAAGAAATGTACAATACTATACACAAAGGGTGATTCCTGATTAACGATCTACGAGCAATATTCCATATGCAGGGAGCAGACTTCCAAACATTTGGGAAGAAAACTCTCTCCCCTTTCCAAAAGGGTTTTTCTTTTTGCTGAATACATTCTTTTTGCTTTTTAAGATGACAGTAACAGAAAACCAAATTCTTTCCAGAATGATATGAACAGGTTAAACTAAAGCCTATGTCCTCATAAGGAAATACAGAGTGAAAATAACCTGAATAAAACTGTCCCCCCAATTTAATCCTCTTTTCCAAAAGGTGAACCTTGCCTGATTCAGTTGATTCAGTTCTGTAAACAAAGCTATGGCTCTCGTGATGGTTTCAAAGGTGAAGCAGAACTAAATGAAACAAAAACCACCCCAAAAGGAAGGAGGCAACAGTTATCTGAGGTAGGCCACCACCAAAATGCTGCCCTAAATCCACAGAGTTCTGGGATCCCTGGAAATCCCTGAAAAGGTAATGCCTGCTGCTCTAACAGGTATGGAGAAAGCCATTACTAAGAATGAGCTGGTGATGGCGAGGAAAGTTAACGTTTTATTAAAATTTGACATCTACACCTAAATCTGCAAGTAAAAAAAAGAAAACCTTCAGCTGCTATATTGAGAGAGTAATGACCAGAGGCCTCTAGGATATAAAAATAACTCTATTTCCACCAAAAGAGCTACCAAGAAGGAAGATGATGTCCATGTCAAAGAGCATGGGAACAAAGATGCTCCTTTTTGTGGCACTGAGCACTGACAGATCAACGGAATTCTCCAAGGGAAAACGTTTGATCTGCACCTGATGGTTTGATCCTGCACTTGGCCATGTCCTGGTGCTCCCAGGGCTCCAAGGAACCAAGGACACTTACAAGGCTCCCATGGTCAAATGCTTTCTATGAAGAAACTCATGTAACAAAACCTCTAAATAAAAACACTCCCAAATGAAACCCCCCAGCTGCTTCAAGTCCAAACCTCCAGACAGTTATTTGTGCAAAGGAATGGCAACTCCATTTAAAAGCTAGTTTCTTTCAAAGGACACTTATTCACTATTCCTCCTCGAATTCCCTCCTACCCTGGTGATTTAAAGTTCTGGATGATATCTGGATGGACTGCCATGCTCTCAAAAGGTGCCTGCGCATTCTGAGAGTTTTGAAAGCAAGTGTGGCTGAGTACATGGATCCAACATTGCCTGGGATTGCTCTGCTCACTGTACAAAGTATAAATACAGAGTATGGCTGTGCTAATTAACAGTTGCATATTCAGCACATGTAATTTCACCAGCTAAATCAAAGGTGCAGTCCAGAGTGGGGCTTCCTATTTATTTGCTCCATTGCAATGATGAATATAAACCTTCATTTTTAGCCTGGTGCAGCATATAGGCAGTGTTTAGTCTTTAATATAAAACAATTTTTTGAACCACAATTCACTAAAAGCAGTTTATAGAAATCATGTTAATTAGTTTTTGGCAGTTTCTTTGGACACAGTCAAAATGCCTCTATGTTGTTTAAACTTCCCCATTTTTACTTAAATATAATGGGGATAACAAATTAGGACTCACACTTACCTGGGATAAGAGCCTGGGATAAGAGCCTGGGATAACACCCCTGGACTCTGAACATTCAACTGACCCAACAGCCAGAATTTGCTGCCCTTCCCCACAGGCACTGGCCTCCCTGCCTGAAACACCACATACATGAGTTGCATTTAAAAACAACAATGGAGTCAAGCTGCTGGAAGTCAAACTTGTAGAAAAGGTTTTGTGACAGCTGATGGATTTGTGTCCTTTCAGGGACTGTTTCCTATCTTGGGGCAGACTGGAGTTTTTCCACCTGGGAGGCCAAGGGAAACGCCTGGGACTCCACCCCTGCCTTGTCTGCTTCCCCTCAGGCTCCAGCAGGACCTTCCCACACCTTCTCCTGGTGGCCCCACGGCTGGCCCAGCCTCCCAGGACCTGCTCACACCTTGCCTTTGGTTTGTACAATTCCCCCAGCTGGAAATAGAGCAAGAGGGTAACTCCCAGGTCCCGGAGTGGTTCCTCGTGGTAAGGGGTGCAAGGAGTGATGAGCAGCACTGTGATATGTCAGACAAAACCAGACTGCTTCCAGCTGTGCAAACACCTGGAAACAATTCCCCTGCTGCTGTAATGAAGGCTTTCAGCTGGGGAGGGGTGGGTGCCCCACCAAGAACCATTCCATGGTCTGTCACCCCACCCTGCTCAACTCCTGCTTCCCAGAGCCCCAGGAGTCCCCCCGGAGCCTGGAAGGCACAAGTCAGGCTCGTCCCTACCTGGGGCACAGCACCAGCCATGGGGCCACACAAATGCTTTGATTGCACGTTCCCATTTTTAAACAGGAAAAATTAAAACATACAAAGAGCGTGTGCTGGAATTCTAAGGTGTTTTCCAGGTGACACCTGGTTGCTCATCCCAATACTGAATATGTTTTCTTGGATATCAGGGCCTCACTTCTACCCAAAGAGGTCTCCATTTGTTTATTAACAAATAAGTTATTATTACAAGTCATAGCTCATCCTTTTCCATCATTTCAAATGCTTCTATATCTTCATTCCAGTCTGCTAATATGGATTCCATAGGCTGGACTTTACTATCCCAGTGAGCTTTGGAACTGGACTCTGTCTGGGTGTTTTGTTCCTGAGGCTGGCTGTCCTCTGGTGTACATGCTGGCTCTGGAGCACCGGCCTCTGCAGGTCCAGGGCCGTGGGGATCCTGATCTGCCATGGAAACACTGGCACTGTCTGCACTGGCAGGAGACAAAGGATCGGGGTCACCACCAGCAGAGATCTCTCCTCCTCTGTCGGGCTCCTCACTGACTGCTCCAGCATCCTGAGATTCTGAAGGAGCTTCCTTGGAATTTGGTTTGTGTGAATCATTTTCAGATGATTTCTGGTCCATACTCTCCATTTCCAAGTCTTTGAGAGGGAAGGAAAAAAGAAAAAAAAAATTAAAACAACCGTAGCAATGCAGCATTTTATTATGTATTCCAAAATCAAGGTCACTTGGCTTGGCCTTATTTCTTCAAGGAAGTGCAGACTTTCCAGTGATATGAAAATTTAATGGTACCAAGGAATATATTTTCCAGAGGGATAGGAGGGAAGACTTTTAAACACATTTTAAATGAGGGCAAACAATGCAGTGAGGCCCATTTTGGTTCCTCAAACTTCAGGAGTGACTTGGGGGTCAGTGCCAGTTCCCCTCCTTCAGCCTTAAGCAAATACCCACTGCGTGCACTGAACTTCAATGCTGGATTTTCAAGCACTCCCAGATCCACCAGGATCCCACATCTGAGCAAGTCTGAGTTGGACAGAGTGTCCTAAGTTTACTGAACTGTGCATTTGAGAGAGCCAAAGCCAGAGCCTCCCCACTCAAAGCAAGTAATACATGTCTCCCATGTCCCAGCTTAGCTCCCAACAGCTGCCCAATTTAGTCATGCAGATTTCTCTGGGTTTGATGTTCATGGCTATAAGCAGGACACTGATATTTCACGATTTCTAGGGAATTTAACTGCACATGCCACTGTTGACATGGGATACTTACTGCTATCAATAATGTAGTTTGGAATCATTTTACCTTTAAAGATTGTTGCTGGGATTCCAAACGGAAGCACGAGGAGGGGGAAGAAGCAGATATGGATTACAAACTCTCAAAGGCAGAGCTACCTTGTATGTAGCATTTTGTCAGAGCACTTAAGCACAGTTAAAAACAGGAGGGATTTGTAAGTTAGGAAGAAACGATGAGATTTTGGCATATCCCCTGATATGGCTGATTTTCTAGAGATACTGTTCTTACCTACCCTGGACACAGCAGTGCTACAAGGGGAAGCTTACAAGAGGAAAATCTGGAATTTTTCTGCTGCATTCAGACATTTCAACTGGGAATGTATTAGCTTGCAATTTTCTTGCATGATACAAGAACACCCACGAAACATCTGAGGTCAGCAGCCTTATTTCTCATGATAATCACTTCTCCTTAGATAGGCAAAATAGTTCTAGCACTTGTCTCTCTCCTTTTGGGTCCCAGGAATGTCACTGGGGAGCCTGGTGAGGGAGAGGCATTCACAATGTAGGGCACTGGATAACTTACACTGTTCCTGATGCTACTTCAAAGCAGCTGATGACAAAAAGGATTCCAAAGGAATCCAAAAGGCTGGATTTCCTCATTAGCCAAAGTGACATTAGGAACAGCATTTCTGGATGTTACCTCATGGGGGGAGTGGATAATGATATCTCTCAGATAATGGCTTTCTTAATAAAAGAACTGATTCCAGTGTCAAACAGACAACCACGGCACCTCTGGGCAGCAGGGCAAATCATTCCTGTCCATTTTCCATTGTGCCACGGCACAGATGGGAGCTGGATTTACATAAATCATCTCTAACCTTACCTCTGTCTTTTGCTTTATCAGAAAGGAGCACCTCCACAGCCTCATACTCCCGGATGGCATCCAGGATGATATTCCCTTCCTTGTTGAAGAGGAAGAGCATGGGAATGGTGATGTCATCTGTGTTCTTGCCATCCCCAGCCATTTGGAAGAGAGGGGCTGTGTCACTGCTGCTGCCCTCGTTGTCATCTAGGCAGAGCACACCAGAGGAAGGGCAAACTTCCTGTTAGATCAGCTGCACTCGGAGCAGCCTCGCCTGCCCAGTCACTTCACAGCAAACCCCAACCTGGTGTGGTTTTTTCCACACTTTTCATTTGTATCCCCGTTCTTCCTCAGCAGTTAGTACTGACAGCACCCTGTGATCCTTAAAGTAACAACTTTTAATCTGCAAAACCACTGACAATCCCCCCTCCCAACCTGTGTCTGCACAGAACCAGACAAACCCCGAACATCTCTTCATCTTCTGAAAGCACAACTGCTGTGCTTCTCAGCTTAAAGCTTGTCAGCTTTCCTGTATCTTCAAATCTGTAAAATTAGGTTATATTTACACAAATTAAGAACTTGGAATTGTATTTACCAATGACAATGCCTCCTATTGCTCCAGCTTTCTGAATGTTTCGTGCCTTTTCAGCAAACATGCACTGGCCTCTCTGCATCAAAGCAATTTTCTCTTTCACTGCCTCAGGATTAGTGATCTCTGAGCATCCATTATATGGCTTAATGGTTGCAACGAAGCCTCTTGTCTGTTTGGAAAAAACAAAAATAAAGAGAATTAGAGCACTACGGTCATGCTTGTGAAGATTCCCAAGTATTTTTGTTCCTTCGGTCACTCTAATGCATTTAGTGTTGTCTTGTGTCAGTGCAGACAATCTGTGCCCTGAAACTGGAGCTCTAGAAGCAAAGAATGAGTGAAAACCTAATTCTCATAATCAGTGTGGTTTGTCTACACTTGGCAAGTTTTGTCTCTGGAAATTTTTCTCCTGTGAACTGCTAGTCTGGAACTCCTCTCTGGGGCTGCAACTTGGGTTTTCCTCCTGCTTCCCACAGGGACCACTGCCTCTGTGGTATTGCCCTCTTCCATCTACACAGAGCCTTCTAGAAAAGCTTTCATAAGAACAACTTACTCTAACTCTGAAAAGGCTTCTGCCAGCTCCTGGCTGACATGGGAGGAAAACTTCCCCTAAATCACCATCTCCTTAGCTGTGCACTGCAGACTGGATAAGCTTGCTTCCCAACTCATGCTGTGCATGTGTTTTAAATCCCAAACCACGGCTGATGACTCAGGAGCAGAGCACAGAAAGATAAACCACTCATCCCCACAACTGTCACTGCTGTCATTGTCACCACTGGGCCCTGTCATTTTAACCACTGTAATTAAATGATCACCTGGATCATCAGCAGCAGTACTGTAAAGCTGAGGCTTGTGCAACAGGGGAAGGAACAGATCACACCCACATCTCACATACCCCTGCTTTGTGTTTGGACAAGTCCATCCCAAACTGTGCTGGCCCAGCAGTCAAGACCACCCTGCCAAAGAAGGGATGTGAAACAATCTGGACAGCACGAGGAGGGAGCTGCTGCTCTTTCTGCTGCTGGCTGGAGAGTTCAATCATTTCCTGCATGAACCGTAAGCCATCCTCAGCATCCAAGGAACTCGCTGCCTGCAGAGAAAAGAATCAATAAACAATTTTATCTTAAATGTTTGAGGAACTTGGGGGAAAAGAAACTGAAGTTGTGTTTGCTTGGACCACTGCTACAAAGCCTGTAACACACAGGGTGGATGCTCACTTCCACTCATTCATCGTTTCACAAAAGGTTCAGCACCTGCACCACCGAGGAGACTGAAAATATACAAATATATAGACCTCATAAAGAAATGGAAGTATCTCACGCTGAAAGCAGTGTTTTCAGCCAAGGTGCTGTTGGCTACATCACTTCAACATGAGCAGCCTCTATCTAATTTAGTGGAAGATTAGTTAGAAGTGTTGCTGAGGCAAAATATTAACAAGCATCAGCCTGCTAAATATAGCTACATATCCAGCTCATGTGCCTCCTTCCACAGGGTGCCTGTCCCTCCTGAAGCTCCAGGTGTCAAGTATCATTGCTAGGAGGACTTTGCTGAGAGCTCTGAAAAATAAAATCCTGCCAGGTCTTACTTGCACTGCGTGCTGTACTAATTGTACTCGTCCATCTTTCAGATGGATCAGACTGACTCCCATCTTCTTCAGGATCTCCAGGTGCTCAGGATTACTGGCCATGAAATCTCTGGCTCTCAATGGTGGTTTTGGTCCACTTCCCAAACTCTCTTCTCTGCCAAAAGATATTAGAGATCAAAGCTTTAAAAACCAATTATCCTTGAAACAGAACTCTAGTGTTATATCCCTGCCATCACAAGACTGGAATTCTTGGTATGCTGAGTGCAAGCTTCAGTGGAATGCAACTTCTCAATCAAGTTATCTTTTAAAAAGTTGTCTATATTATCAATAATTTTATAGTGCAAAACCTCCCCCCCAATACTGATAACAAAACTGCCATATTCTCTCTCATTTGTAAATAGTCTGCATTATTGCAAGACTGACCAAACCCAGTTTGCCCCATACAGTTGCAACTCAGTTTTATTCATGAAATACAAATATGTAAGAGGTGGTCAGGAGGACAAACTTCCTCAGCCTTAACGCTGCCCCAAATTCCTCAAAACAGGTGCAGTTATGTGTGGCAGCATAATTTCCTTACTACAAAGAAGACTTTCAGAATTGCTCAGGAGAGAGACACGCTTCCTGCAATACGCCAAGTGAGAGCTGCAGCCGAGGTACGCGGCTCATTCAGCTCCTTCTGCTTTGAAAGACTTGCTAATTCCAGCTGCAAACAAACTAAGTCTTGCTGAGGATGCCAGAGAAAACCAAAGTGATTTTTCCTGTGACCAGGAATCATCCCTTTGGCTATCCATCCCCAAAGGACTGCCAGCTCCAGCACATCTCATGCTTCTCCTTCCCCGCAGAGCAGACCCTGTTCCACTTGGTCCCGTGCTAACAGAAAGAGTGGAAGTATCCATCTTACACTCTGGAAATGCCCCGGGGACAGCTCTTATCCACCACATTCTTCAGAGGCTCACGAATGCTTTGGGCAAACATGGGGTCATTTGGGAAGAGGATCTGGGTGTTCGGACAGGTCCAGTCAAAGTTGCTGTCATCCAGCTCTGTGTACTCGATGCTCTAAAATGAAAGATACAGAGTAAAAAAATGCAGGTTATATTTTTACACAGAGAACATCAACAGATAAGCCTAACTTAAGTAATCTGTGTACTGGGGACATGCAGCAGCCGAGTGCAATAGGGGGAAGCCAGTGCACTGCAACCCCCTGGACAGACAAATACAACGCCCATTCTAATTTGTAATTTACTAAATTTCTCTCCACAAATTTATATACAGTTTCTAGATTTTTTTTTTGCAGACACAGCTAATCCTCTGCTGGCAGACAGTACTTCTCAAGCCTGCTCATGACAAAGCCAGTGCCCTGTATTTTATGTGCTGGACAAGTAAAGGGAGTAGTTCTGGTTTCACCTGATACTGACTTTAACGCAAGTGACCAGCTGAAGGCTTTAGGTCATTCTTACAAAAAATGTCCCATCTTTTCCTGTGAACAAAAGATTCTCCTCCTCAGGAGCCACACAGACTTGCAAGTCTGGATGAGGAAGGATGAATCTCTATATAATTCAAAATATTTCTATTTTCTGGAAAGATGGCAGAGTGAACATCTGCACAAATTGCTGGTTTGTAACATGTGAAACCATGTGGAACATGTCTGGTGGTTTGGAGCCACATTTAGCCTGTCCTTAGCTTAGCAAATAACTGGTTATAGATAATGAGCAAGCTCATTTTATAACCCATAAAAATTAATGTAGTATTTTTCTACCTAAAAAGACTCACCCCTCCTATTTGCAACATATTGGCTAATGAAAAATCATGTATTTAAAGGCTCCCTAAAGCCCAAGACCTAAAGGGCTGCTACTAAGACATGACCTTTCCTGTTTATGAGAGCAAATACAAACAGGATGTTGGGTTGATAGTACCAAGTATCTCTCTCACAGTTTAACAGCACTGTATTTTTGTTAATAACCATTTACACATTCCATCCATTCAGATAAAATTCCATAAAAGAGGAACACCCAACGTCATAGCCTTTCAGCCACCTGACACCATTTTCAATGGGTTTTTCTTACTTGGATTATGCCCATTTGCAGCTTCGACTCAAAGAGCTTAAAAAAATGCATTTGAGCAATTTATTCCATCCTCCCTATTGGCTTTTTGTCAACATTTGCAGTTCTCAAGAGAACGACCCAAGTTAGGCCAGCATTTAACCCAGCACCAGCTGTGGGAACCCTGCCACGTCAAATTCTTATACTGGGAACAAAAGTTACATAAAATGCTCATTCAGACCCTTCAGAAAACCTCTTAGATAGTTCAAAAAACAGCTTCTGTTTCCAAAACTCAAAGAAAAAAGAGAAATTCTCAGGGACGGAACATTTCAGAGAGGGTGTGGGATCTCCACCATGAAGGAACATTTAACACCAAACCCATGACTCATTAAAACATATGCAGTGTTCGACATTAAGATCAAATAATTAAAAATTTGTCACTGCTTAATGCTAAAGTTCATCAAAGAGGGTGATTTTTCCAGGATACATGGCTTGACACACAATACAAGCCTTTTCCTCTGATCCAGGCATTATTGTAAAACTCTTAGAAAATGTTAAAAATATAGGCACAAATAAGGGAATTTGTGTCCTTGATGTCTCAGACACCATTTTCTCTTTCTATTCTTCCTTTTTCTTATTGCCTTACAGACAAATTATGTCACCTTACTGACCACAAAATCAAAAAATGCGAGGATTTATGATGCTTCATGGCACAGCTGTATTACTCCAGGTTATTCTGGAAGGTTAAGTAATTTATAAACCCCTAAGTGTTCTCACATTTACACAATAGGTGCCTACTGCATGAACTAAAGTGATTAAACATCCCAAATCTGTCTGCAGCTGTATCTTGTCAAATTAACTCCACAGCTGTCTCAAAAAACCTCTCAAAATCTGTTCATGTGCTAAAACAAACAAGAAAAACTTAGGTTTTAGAAAAAAATAATAAAAAATAAAGATGGGGACAAAAACATCCTACTGTGTTATCTTCCAGTTTACACAGAAGTGGGGAATGATTTTCTTTTGAAATCTTGCTAATAATTCGTATCTTTTTTCTCAAGGTTCAGCAGTGCAGAATCCAGTCATTATTCCTACTCTTGTGACTGGCACTGTTAATATGATGAAATAGTGCCTATTAAACACCGTGTTCAAACTGGTGCACTTCCTCAAACTATGATCTTTCCTGATTTTATTTCCATTTTCCCCTCAAAAAAAGGAAGTGTACCACAGAAACTGATTTCGACTGGAGCTGTTACGTACTGTATTTTTTTTAGAGACGGTTTGGTTTGTAGTGGAGAGCCAGAGTGGCAATAGATGAGCTTCTGTAGTGAAGATATAATCTTCAATGTCAAAAATTATGTCCTCCTTATCAGCAAACAGCAGGTACAGATATTTAAACATCTCAGCCAGGAAGAACGAGTCCATCCTATGGAGAAAAACGGGATTCCTTTAGGGAGATCTCCTCATTTCTAGAACATCAGTAAAATAAATATTCCTATTGCTCCATCTCTGAAGACTTCATGACTATTACTGCTGAACATAATTCCATTAGCATTCCTTCCACTTGGAAGAAGCTGCGTTTGGAGGGAAATGATTCAGCACATTCAGTACAAGACAGCATTATAGAAAAAACACATAAACCTCCTGACAAACTTAGAGATTTGAAGTATATTTTAGTTGAAAGTAATTCATCTATTGCTCTGAGGCAAATGAAAGGTTATTAAACTAAAAATATTCTTATGGAGCACACTGTAACACTAGTGAAACAGTTTATGGACTGTTTCAATGCATTTAGAGTTCAATACAATTACAAACAGGTAATTTAAGACTTGGTTATCAGACTGAAGACAGACAGCTCCTCAAATATCAATTAATTCAATTACATAAACAGGGCAATTTGATTTTTTCTGTATTTTTGTGTTTAATAAAATAATTGCGCAAACTTTACCTGTCTTCGTGACTTCCTGTACGAACATCCTTCATTGCAGCAAACCCACAGGGAACTCTGGCATACTTGTTCAAGTTTTCAATTAGGGTTTTTCCTACTTCTAGGTAGTAAGGGTCTCCTGTAGCCTACGAAATAAAACCAAACCATTTTTGGTAACCATTGCATCTTGTTTATATCCTAAACTGGCTCCAGTGGATAAGTTAAGCTGGAGATATGCTACTCAATTCTATATTGAAATAAAAGAGCAACAAAATTCTAGGTGCTGGAAAGAGTGCTCAAAGGTCAGAGGAATGAATGTGACTGTACCTTATACAAGAAGTAAGTGCTTTCAGCAAATTCAGGCCTCAGAGGATGCTGAGCCCAGTGAACTCTGAAGTCTGTTGTGAATGCCTGAGGATGAAAGAGAACAGACACAAATAAATGTAGGAATGCAACCCAAACACAGGTTTATTTGAATTCTGTGTTAGCTATATGACCAGCCTAGCTTTGATAAATACCATTTTTGCAAACATACATACCACCTGACACCTCCAGTGCAGTCAAGTGTCACTGCACACTGACAGATGGTTAAGCAGCTGTTTCTAAATTAATACCACAGGCTAGAAGTCAGATATCTAAAAATTTCCTAGTCTACCTACTCACTCTTAATGTGCACTGGGAAAAGCCACTTCTGTCATATATTCACTATTATTTCATACTAAGGTTTAAACCAAGTCTTTGCTTAAGGGATGGTCTGTTGGCTTAAATACAACTACCTGACCCTTTAAAGTTTCTTTCATAAATACAAAACACAAAAAACCCAACCAAAAAACCCATGAAGAGCCAAATCACACCATTTTAAAAGGACTCAAAAAAAAAAAAAATCATTCCAGTGCTTAGCATTCTTTACTCTCAATGACCACACTAGGTGAATGTGATGTTAATTAAAATGTTCTCTAACGGAAATAAGCTTACACCAGAGGAAAGTCAAAATTAAACCTGGAGTCAGAAGCTTTCAAATATAATCTGGGTCATCACAAATGAAAGACACACACTTCAGCACGTAAAGAAGCTTTTCTGTCCACAATGGACTTGCTCAAAGACTTGCAGCATCTGCAGTAAGTTTGTGCGCTGACTTTCAAGGACATTACACAAAATTTCAGAACATTCTCTCCATCAATTCAGCCTTTAGGTTCCTTCCCTCAGTTAATAAAGATGACTTTGATCTTTAGCATTAACACTATTATGTTACCAAGCAGCTACTATTGTGATTAGACAGGTTTTGTACACTGAAACGAGTTGAGGTCAGTCCTGAAGTATAAAGTCTAAGCAAGTGTTAATAGCTGTAGCTTCCTGCTGTTGTGTTAATAACAGCATAACTGAAGGAAAAGTATTTCATATCCCAAACACAGCTGTCAGACATGCAGAACTACAAATCACATAAGAATGCTGTGGAAATGAGCCTTTGTTTTTAGTAACACATATACCTACTGGTTTTTCAAATGGGCATCTGAGACTGCTCAAATTGAGGTAAGAATCAATTTACACAATCAAAAAAGTACTACCTTACCTCTGGAAGAAAGTTATGCTTTTTTATAACCTGATACAGCATCTCATGTGTTTCAATAGCAGGTCTAATATCACCCTTCAACACCTAAAATTAAAAAATAAAATTAACACTAATTCACCAAGCACAGGAATAATACTCTAAGTTAAAAACACTCACGGTGTGTTCATGTAAAGCTACAGAGCAGTCACTACATACTGTAATTATTACTCCCTATCAGTGTAAGTCACAGATACTCCTTAAAGAGTTTTTTAAGCAGTAACAGTGAACTCATTAAATTATTGCCTGTGTAGAACAAGGACCTCTGACATTTGAAGAGAACTGGGGTGAAAATGTGATTTAGTTTTTCTTAAAGATGTCAATGGCACACAAACTAGAAAATCTGTCACTAGACTAGTAAAAAGGCAGCTTAATTGGAGTATTTTCATGACTAGGAGTGAAGGAAGCAAATTACACATGGACATACCTTTCCTGATACTCAACACAGCCAGAAAAGGACATTAACTTGCATCATAGCATTGAAGTGACTGGCAGAGTGAGTACAGAAATCACAGAATCTCAGAATGGCTGAGGTTGGAAGGGACCTCAAAGCCCATCCAGTGCCACCCCCTGCCATGGGCAGGGACACCTTCCACTAGCCCAGGCTGCTCCAAGCCCTGACCAGCCCGGCCTTGGACACTTCCAGGGATGTTCCCTCAATATCTCTGAAAATCAAATTACTAACCTTGACTTGAAAATCAGACATCCAACCCAGCTAATCATTTTCTTGTTATTAAAACCATCTGTACATGGGTTTTACACCTTACCTGCAACCCAGGGAAGAAAGCAAGCAGAGAATCCATCCAGGTCCGAGCATTTAGCATTGGTTTATGAATGTGAACATCAAGGAGAAGAGGTGGCTGGCTGATGTATCTCATTATGGCATCGTAATGCTGCCAAACATCAGGAAAAGCAGGAGTTTGTGTATCAGTTTATTCCTCAAGAGAGAGATGGATCACCAGACTGGCATTTTATTTGAATGGAAAAGCCAGTACTACACTCCCAATCATTACTACATTTGGCAGTGCCACTAATCTCTAGTTTTGCAAACTAAAACCAAGTGTAGTAAATACTGAAAAGCTCCACAGTATTACACTTGAGAAGCTTACCAGATTTCCAAGGAATTCACATACACAAAAGTATATCCAGCAGCCATGTGATAAACCAGGAACTATCACAGTTAAGGCACATTTGTTTTGGCTGAATTTTAAAGCACACTCTAAAGAAAGCTGAAATTGCTTTCTCTGAACAACAGTATTCCAAAGCATATGGATCTCAGGAGGAAAAGGAGGTTAAAAAACCCAAACAAAGCAGCTGGACCGGATGGCTCAGAAGAACTTTAAAACCCATTAGGGTCACCTGCCATGTTGCTGACTTCCCATCCCAAACTTTGTTTTCAGAAGGTGCAATCCTGAGCACATGAGCCAAACTGACAGCAAACACTTAACAGAGGTAACTCAAGCAAAATGTGACACTGGGGGCTGCCCCTTAGGACCATTAAATCATCATTACACCTGAAGTGTTACAACAGGCCTTTAACTATGGAATTACTCCACTTCTAATAAAAAATCATGCTATATAATATAGAATCATTTTATGATCTAAAGTGTTTTTAATGGATATTGCTATTTTCAAAAGAAATAATACTTTTATGAAAGAATTATGATGCTGACAAAGTTGTTCAGTAATTTATGAATTTAAAAAAATCTAAGCGTGCTTTTCAGCTTGTATACTTAAATGTATCCTGGGCCTGAGGATCTGCAGTGCAAAGCAATATCCACGCTTTGATTTTTTTGTTGCTCCAGGACAGAATGAAAGTGTACAATGGCTTGGAACAAGAGGCCTTTACATTCTTTTACAGAAACATTTGCAGTATTACATTCTCCCAGGTGATCTGGAAATACAGCTTCTCCCATACTAGGAACATGGAGAAAGGCCTAGAAGGTTCTGATTTTTACTGGAAGAGGTTAAAATAACTGCTCAGATGACAGCTTATCACCCAAGATTAGCAAAAACCCTCAGTAAAAAGGGCTGGCACTAAAATACAGCAGAAATCACAGAAATTCTGCTGAAGATCGTTTCTCAGGCTAACAGCTGACAACACAATTACTCTGAAATTTGTATTGCAGAAGGCACAAACCTGAGCAAGGTGTTAACTTACCGTGTTAAATCTCTCCAGGAAACTGTCATCTCCCAGCAAGACATAGGCTTTTAATAAATATTCATAGTATGAATCTATTCCTGCTCCAACTCCGCTATCTAGGAACAGGAGAAAATAAAAAGGTGGGTTTACTTTAAGTAGTGATATGGGTATTTTCCATATATTCCCACTTTGATTTTAAAGGCTCTTAGAGTGAACAGAAAAGCCTCCTTTCACTGGAATTAAGGCACAGATGGAAGCAGAGACACAATATTGTGTGTCTATGCCAAAGGCTTTGCACTACCAGAGCACATAATATGGACAGACATGCATTGAAGACACTTACTTCACTCTTCTCACAGGACACCACTTCTCCCGTCCTATTTATATTTTTCCTAAGTATTTATAACAAAGTCTCTGAAAATTCATCCCAAGGCATTTCCCTCTCAGTGTTAAAGAGGATCAGGGAACACTTTGCCATGAATAAACAGTTTCTCTACCAGGGAGGGCTTTGCCCTCTCAGAGCAGAGCCAGGCTTTGGGGCAGCAGGTTTCTCCACTGCCTGTGCCATTAATATTTTAAAGAGTGCAGGTTAAGTGTGCTGGGAGCATGTGTGATCTCCCCTGCCCCAGAAGAGAGCTCGTGGTCCCTGCCTGTGGCTCAGACCCCCCACCTTTGCGGACCCAGTCTCCAGTGTGGATGTTAATGGTGACCCCCACTAAGTTGCTGCTGCGCTGCCTCTTCTCCCAGATAAAATCCAGCGCCTTCCGGGCATACTCCTGCAACAACAACAACAGGGAATTTGGGAAACACAGACCCTGAACTCTGTCCTTCTTTTGGCTAGTTCAGTTAAGATGCTAAGACAGGAATAGGATGTTTCATGTCTAACAATTTCAGAACTCCTTCTAATCGTCAGAATATTTATCTTGTTTACTTCTGTATTACTCTAACTACTTTCAACCGAAATTATTTCCTGTGATTTAAAAACTGATTTTAAAAAAAAAAAAAACAAGCCTTAGCAGAAAGCCCACGAACACTACAAAGCTAAACATATACAAATGCTTTTGTGCAGCACAGCTAAGACATCCATTTCATGAACTCAGAATTATTTTTCCAAAATTACAGAAATGTAACAGAACGCTAAAGACCTAAGACAAAAAATAAGGTGTCATGGAAAGCAAACCTCAAATATAGATGTTCCTGTGAATCTGCTTAAAGCTGCAAACTCAAGGATCAAGGTACCAGCACAAGCTGTACAGGTATCAGTTTCTGTTCCTGTTCGTGCTTCTGGATGTCTTACACCAAATTTTAAGTTAACCTAGAGAAAAACAGAGATTATTATCTTTATTTTTCCTAGCTGAAAGAATCTACACCCCTGTGATTGTATAGCAAGTATATCATCTATGCTCTTTCTAAAGACAAGAAAAAATAGATCCCTTTGGTTCTGCTCTGCCAACTTAGACATGCACAGAAAAGTATCCACAAATACCCAAAATCTCAACCCTCCCAAGCACGGACCTGTTGCCTGGTTCACTACACATCTGAGTAAGAGAACACACTCTAAAAATCTAATTCTAGCAATTTTTTTAGCAATAAATCAGGAACTCAGAATATCACAAGTGCTCCTGGAAATTTAGTTCTGTAAACATCTCACTACTCCTGGCTCCTGAGAGTACCTGCAATTTATCAGCTTTTGATTTTCTGTCCACTTAATAAATATAGAAATGATTTCGGAAACAGAAATAAAATCAAAACAACTGAAGTCTTGATTACAGCTGTAATCCTGCATTACAGAAACAGAACTTACTCTTGGATAAGGGAGACCACTAGTGGTGTTAAAAGCAGGTAAAAGCTTGTAGCCCAGTTCCTTTGCCATGTGCAGGAGTTCACCATTGTACCACTGCATATATTCACCTTTTTCTTTCAGCATAATTGCCACTGAGTGCCCGCCTAGGAGACCTCTAAACACAAGAGAAATTATCCACATCTCAAAAGGTATGTTCATCTGAACAGCAAGGACAACCCTCTACAATTTAGACGACGTACATAACTGTGGCCCCAGTTTTTAGACTGCTGATGCAATTCCCATTATAATCAATTATACCAGTATTTTGGAAGCAATTACTCTTGTTTATCATTGGAATCACTAATTCATCAATATTAGACAGGAATAGCAACCAAGACCTCTAAAATGGCATATAATAACTTAAAATTACATGCTCTGATCCTGCATTGAGCCCCAGGGGTCCCTTCCAAGCTGAAATAATCCACAGCCCCAAGTACCAAAATCTGGTAAATCAAGTATTGAACAGAGCCATTTGCAAGCCTCTTTCTGTTAAGCAAACCCACTGCTCCCTCAGCATGCACATGGGGTTCTTAATCAGCAAAGCTGTGCCTGCAGCAGTGAGATGGGGGGCAGCTTGATCCAGTAGCACTGCAGCAAGTCCTGCCTTGCATTTTAAAACCACTCTCAGGCAAGCTGAGAAAGGCACAACTGTTTCTAATAGGTGGAACAGCACAGAAAGGTGTCTTTATTAAAGGCACTGACTAAAAATCCGCATTTTTAGGAGTTTTGAAAACAAAAGTTACTCACCCAAGGACTCTTATGTTGGTTTCAAAGACAGACACAACTATGTCATTATCTAAATTAACATCCTTTATTACTTTTTTTACAGCCTCTTCAAACTCTTTGGTTTTATTTAACACCTGGAATACAACAGTGAGCAGGTGTTCAGTTCCAATATAGCTAATGCAGTCACAGTGTATTTGTATACAGGATATTTCAGTGCACACACAGTCACCCACAAAATACGTTCATACAATTAAAACCAGAAATACATCAGTGGTTATTAAGAGGTGCCCACTGCTAACTGAGCCTCTTGCTTTAGACTGTAAGGGAAAGCAAACTCTTTGGTGTTAAATTAGAGCCAAAAAAAGGCCGTATTAAAAAGTATCAATGAAATGTGAAGGAACTGCTGTAGTTTTCTTATTACAACCACCTCCAAACTCCACCCTCACAGCCCTTCAAAGTTCCCACAAGCAACAGTCACTTCAAACAGAGCCAGAGATCAATGATCACGAAAAAGAAATCTAAAAATAAGCCTGAGCATCAGAAGACAAACTCGTCGTTTTATCAAAGTTTATCAACAGATTAAACTTACCACAAGAGTGTCCAAGGTATCAATTAAGGTCAGTGAAAACCTATGAAAGAAAATTTAAAACATATTTACTATAGATCTGTATGTGCAGGAATTAAGTGATTTTTAATAGTAACTGATACCACAGAAGAAAACTAAATTCTCACAGACCACCAGCTGCAAAAAATGAGTTGTACTCAACATGTTTAATATCAAAACCTCCTTCTAAGTTTCTTCCCTTTCCTACTGACCAGAATAGGAGCTGACAAAGAAGCTATGATTACAGATACATTTATTTACTGCAAAGCTTTCTAACTTCTGGTAAGCAAATTTAATTTTTATGCTTTGTCTCCAATCAAATCTATTAAGAAATCCAGCAAAAAAGTTTACATTTTTTTTCCAGCCTCTGTTTTACTTTTTTTTTTAAAAAAAAAAAAGGAAAAATTTTGAGACCAAAAGCCATTCCAAGCTAAATTTCTCCTACCAGAAACTGTTCCAACACTAGCAAGTGGTAGGCTTAAAATAAAGAACTGCTTTATTTACTCTAAAATAAAGAACTATTTTAACTATTTTAACCTTAACCAAGGCCAGGTTGGACAGGGCTTGGAGCAACCTGGGCTAGTGGAAGGTGTCCCTGCCTACGGAAGGATTGGCACTGGATGGGCTTTAGGGTCCCTTCCAACCCAAACCAGATCAGGATTTGTGATTATTCTGTGAAAAGAGAGCATCAAGTCAGCTCCACGCTGTCTGAAACAGGAACATCCCAACGAGGATCAGAGGTTTTCTCCAGGGCTGTTCTAGTGCATCCCAAGCTGAGGGGACCTTTCCCCGTCCCAGGAATTATATCCATAACTGTATCTTAAGTATGTCTAATTCCAACAACTGCTCCTATGCTAAGAAACACCCACAACACAGAACAGAATTTACAACACATGATGCAGTTAAAACTGAACACTTTGGAACAGTTAAAATTGCCTACTGAGGAGCAAGCATCAAGGATTTCAGCAAGTGCCCAATGTTTGAGACCTTGTAGGCAACATGTGACAATCAAAATTCTATTTCAGTGTTCCTATATTATAATTCTCTTTAATTTGTAAAGACATAAGGGCATTCTCTGAGTGCTGTTTTACAAAAGACAGAGCTTAACTAATGACTATGCACAGCTGCCTAAAAAATCCACAACTTTTTCCATACAGAAGGAGGGAAATGATGCATTTCACAGCTATATGGAAGGCTCCTGAGTTCTCCAGGGAAACAGAACTGACCCAGCCACCTCACCCTGTCATTCTGTCATTGCAAAGGCTGGCAGAGAACACAACTGATGAGGCAGCTGGCAAGAAAAAGGATTAGATAAGAAATCTGCTACATAATAATGTAACTAATTAAAAGGTACAGAATAAAGCACGTATACAGAAAAACAATAAATACATACAATAATTTAATGCATCTAAGGGGCTGAAAGGTATTTTTACTCAAATGCTAGTATGTTACTTTTAGAAAAGGTCATTAAAAAGAATGCATGACCAGGATTCAAAATACATTTTCTTGACACTTTTCATCTGCTGTATCTTGAGATACCTCCAAGGCAGCAAGACTATATGGAAATCTCTAGACTAAAGAACATTTGTACATAACAAAACATAACCAAAATAACATGCTCAATATCCTAGAGACAATTAGGAGTATTTAAGAGAAGGATTTCAGCTTTGATTAACACTATTGTGCTTAGAGACATTAAAAAGTGGTATTAAAAAAACCCCAGCTATTTGTTATTAAAGAATTTGCTCTATAAACCACGCATATTCACAGGAATCAGTTACAAATGCATTTAGAGTAAGTCAACTTTGCCTTTGATTATTCCATTTAACATGGAAAAAACCAGTCCTTAAATCTACATTTTGCTAGCCAAAGTTATCAGTATTTTGTACTATCAGCTCCCTTAAAAGAAACAATAAAAAATATTTCCATGTCTGAAATAATGTTTTATACTTCTGCAAAGGCCTCAGGCTATCATACACATGATAATCATTTGACTGCTTGTTTTCAGAAAACTTTCTATTTAAGAAAAGAATTTTAAATATCACTTATTAGGCCAGCATCATGGATAAAGAGTTTATTGCTCTGTTCAGCTGATCATTAACCCTTGCAACATCTACGACTAATACCATAAATGTCAGCCCACATCTGGAAGGTTTTCCTATGGAAAATACTCGGAGAATGGTTAAAAAAATTATCTTTGGATCTCATTCACTGGTCAATTCTCTTCTTCTGATCAAGGTACAATTTCACATCAGTTAACTTCATAATAATAAAAATACTTCTTGCAAGTGTAAGTTTCTGGCCATATCAACTAAATAAACAAGTTTTATGGGGTGCCAATTTTACTTCTATTCCTAGATGTTTACAGTGACCATTTCAGACACTAACTTTCCCAAGGCATCATCCACATCCCCTCGACTTGGCTCCTGACCCCGCACTCGTCCACGACAAGTTAAAGGCATGAGTTCATCAGCTGGATACGCATGCTCCTGTTGGGAACAAAACAGGGGAATCAGTTACAGTGCTCACAGCCACTCTTGGGAGCCTGTAAAAGGAATCCTCATCATGCTGTTCTTCAGAAAAACTGCATGGCCATCACAGAACCTTGCAGGTGGGAAGGGACCTCTAGAGTTCATCTTGTCCAAGCCCTCTGCTCGAGCAGGGCCACCCAGTACCACATCCAGACAACTCCTGACCATCTCCAAGGACAGAGACTCCACAGCCTCTCTGGGCACCCTGTCCAACACCTGGTCAACTGCCCAGTGAAAAAAGTGTTTCCTCATGTTCAGAGGGAACCTCCCGTGGTTCAGTTTGTGCCCATTTCCTCTGAGCACCGCTGAGAAGAGCCCGGCTCTGTCTTCTTGACAGCCTCCCTTGTTAAATTCCCTGGAGCCTTCTCTTCCCCAGGCTGAACAGCCCCAGCTCTCTCATTTCATAAATTCCCTGGAGCTTTCCCTTCTCTAGGCTGAACAGCCCCAGCTCTCCCTCCCTTGTTAAATTCCCTGGAGCCTTCTCTTCTCCAGGCTGAACAGCCCCAGGTCTCCCTTCTTAAATTCCCTGGAGCCTTCCCTTCTCCAGGCTGAACAGCCCAGCTCCCTCAGCCTTTCCTTGCAGGAAAGATGCTCCAGCCTCTCGCTCACCTTGATGGCTGGTCCTTCACTGGACTCTGCACAATGAACTCGGCTGGCTGGGGCTGACAGTCAGTAACAGGTAAGAGAACTCAGAAGTTTAAACAAAAAATTGGTGAATTACTACATAAGGCACGAAAAATAACATTCACCAAAAAAAAATCCCTAACAAGACTGAGCCTTTTACAAATATAATTGACACTAATATAACACTGACATCAGTAACGATGAATCTTAAATATATCTAATTCTACCAAACATGAAATTGCCTCCTTTAGAAGCTCAACACAAGTGATTTGGGATGGAGCTTTTCTCTTGATTTCAGCAGGAAACTGGCTGCAGTACTGACGTCTCCAGCTGGACTTTTAGTGGAGAACTAACATGTGGCAGGATAAAAAACTTCAATTGCTGCACTGAAACTGCAAGTAAACACATTCAAAATCTTTCCAAATATATGGTGCAAAAATAATCTATATTCAAACATGAAATAAAAAGGAAAATAGGAGCATTCCTCTATAAATAAACAGCTCTTACAGCCACTTCTTTCGAAACTGATCGTTTGTTTCCCTGTATACCACCCTCCTGAGTGTTTTGGTCTTTGCTCAACTCTTTGTTCTCCTCAAGTTTAACTACAAAAGGCAGAATCTAGATCATTTTAATACAGCTCAGATGTTTCTGAACATCTCTGCAAAGTATTCAGAAAAACAGATTAAAGAAGTACACAACAAAAGCAATGGCAAAACTGAGATCTCTGGCTTAAATTTTGGATAAGAGAAGTGATAAAAAATCTGGAAAAATAAACTTTTGGTTTTACAAATAAAGAACCAGAAGCATTTTGAAAAATAAAAGTTCGCTTATTCTCTGCCTGCAGCAGAGAATCAGCAGCTACTGGATTGAGTTATTTCCCAACTTGTCACTGGCCTCAAGTGACTGACATTTTCACATATTCTGACAGCCAAGAAGAAAAAATATCCCCATTATTACAAATATTGTTGAAGGACTAAAAAAACCAGCAGCTTTTTCTCAAAGCTTCTGCTAACAACTAAAAAAAAAAAAGAAAAAAAGAAAAAAAAAGAAAAAAAAAAAAGACAAGGGAAACTCCCTTGCAATCAAACATGAATTTTCAGTCTTCTAAATACGCATGTCTAAAATATGTATTAATAGAAACAGAAAATCAAAACTTTTCAGCTGGCTGTTTCAAAAACACCTGCAAAAATACTTCATTCTCCTGCTGTCAGAATCTTTTCTTCAACTTTAAACAAGCAAGTCACATTTCTCTGTTTGTTTAGCGCTCCAGCATACGTGGCAAATAAATATTCTTTTGGCTTCAAAGTTTCCAGGATTGCTGAAGTTATTCCTCTCCGTTAAACAGAATTTTCTTGCTTCAGATGTGGCAAGACCCCTACCAGTTGCCAGTTTATCACACAATGAACAGTAGGAGCACGGATCCTTGTAATATTTTATCCAATTTTGCCAAATACACGAATATTCTTTTGGGGAAACCCAAGCCAAGTGTTTTTCGTGGAACCAGATTACAAAAATTACTACCAAAAAGCCTGATGTTTAACTGCTACAGGTTTCAGAAGTACAGAGCTTAAGTTAAAAGGCCTGGAGAAACCATACCCCTTTGAAAATCCTCTTGGCCTGGCCTTCTGTCCACTCTACAGTCCTGTACCTCTCTCATGCTGTATAAAGTTGTACTTCCTGAGATTTTAAGTTTGAATTACACAATTAAGTTTATACCAGAACACAGAACCTGGGACATGTGGCAAGATGCTTCCAGGAGACAGCAGTTTGTGCTGCAGGAACTGATGCAACTTGAGAGGGGTTTCTGCAATAGCCACAAAGAACGTGCAAGAATGTCCATATAAAGCCAGTAAGAATTAATCTTTTAATCTTAGTCACATCTACATTCTCCTCAGAAGTGTACTACTTACAGAATATTTGAAAGTAATTATTACTTGAGGAAGTCCATTTCAAGAACTATTTATTCTTAAGCTTTTCTAAACTGAGCCATCCCAGGGTGGGTGGAATGGCTCAGAGGTCCAGAACTGGAGGACACCTGCACAGGAATCACAAGTCAGAGCAAAAGAAACCACAGCCAGCGTGGCCTATGGTCATATGACAGTCACATCCTGGGCACAGCCTGGAATGCCTGGATATGGCAACAGATCCCCTTTGTCTTCTACAAACAGTTTGTAGAAAAGCCCCCAAACTGCATCTGACATGGCTTACCACTGAAGAATTATTAAATGTCATTTTTACCTACAAAATCAATTTGTGTTCTCCAGAATCTGACACCTACAGACAGCTCTTCTCAAGCTTCCTTTTCCTAGGATTTCAAACCAAATACTTTACTGTTCATAGCCTGATGTGAGATAAACTGGTTTGGGAAAGATCAGGCACGGATTAGGAGAGTTACCACAAGCAATTCTTAGTTACCACTCTAAAAGCCATCACAACCCTCCTGAAAGCAGTATTTGTTACGGTCTTTTTAAAGGCTTTACAGGTGCTTTTACTTATTTTAGCTCTGTTTTTGCCCCTCCTTCCCAGATATTTCTATAGAATGTCATGTACTGTAGGTTGCTTTCTCCCCCAGGTCAGCAACAACTCCTCTGAAAAACATCAAGCAAGTATTTGACTTACCATATAATTGCTATATGCATGATCAAACATTTCAAGCACTTGATTTCTAAAAAAGAAAAAAGAAAAAGCATTAGTGGTCTGTCTCCCAATGGCCTTTAACACACCATCTTACATGCATCACACTTTAATATCTGAGTATCAGGCACAGGTCCTCTACTAACATACTCTACTCAAGTAAATTAAATACAGAACAATAATTTTTCTTGATTCAGCTATTCTTGTCCACTCCAGAAAGGAAAGACTCTTTCTTCGCCTAACATGAAATTATTTGGGGATCTCTTGGCAAGCAAATACTAAGGAAAACCCTAAAATTCATTTCATATGTTTGAAAGGACAGAAATGCTTCTCTACATAAAAACTCCCTGCAAAACACATTGTTTTTTTAAGACACAGCACTACTGCTGATCATTCCTAACTGTTTCACTAAGGAGCCCTGCAAGCAAAAAGGGATGCTAATTTCTACCATCAACATAATTCACAATCTCTTCTGATAAGACTGAACATAAAAGAGCCAAGAACACCACAATTATATTGTAAATACCCAATTTAGTTCAATGACTTGGAAATTCAAGAAGTAGTTTTAACTCATCAAGTGCATTAAGGCATCAAAAGAGCAGAGGATGGTGCTGCTCCCAGGTGCCTCTCAGGCTGCAGCAGGCAAAACCCCAGATAAGCACACAAAGCTGCTGGGTGATGCTGCACACAGAAAATTGCTTAAAACTTACATTTACAGGCATTTTCTGTGACTGACATGATCCTTTCATTAAATACAGAGATCACCTCATTCAGAAGCGACCCAGCTTAGTGTCCCCAAACACAAACCACAGCAGAACACGGCCTGCACATGCCTGGGGCATCAGATGATATTTTAAGTGCAAGTTATTAATGCAAAAATTTTAAAACCAACTGGGGAATGAAATTTCAACTCCTTGTGTAGCCTCATGAAGAAAACACATAAAAGATCACACACACAAATTACCCTGAGAACCCAAGATGGAAAACCCCAGTAACTGTAAACACTAGAGTTAAATATCAACTTATAACCCGACAGCTGGACTTGATGATCTTGGAGGCCTTTTACAACCTTAACAATTCCGTGATCAACAACTATGAGAGTATCCAGACTGTTTCTCCAGCAGACTTTTAGCATTATTATTTTGTACAACTGACCAGCGGATGGGAAGAGGACGATGAAACTGCCCGAGTAAACTACTAAGACAAAATATGCTTGATTGCAAATTTGTTTTAAAAAATCCCACTCCATGCAGGAAAATGTACTTCCACCTACGTTGTAATATTTACCCTTTAACTAAAAACGACAATAAAAGAATCAGCCTCTTACATGTACGTGCACGGGGGACCGAAGCAGTTCAGGTGACATACAGGGACTAGGCGGAACACAAGTAAACATGTACCTTTTTTATGACTCCCGCACTCTCGCAGAAGCACGGCCATAATTAAACCAAATGAGTGTGGATTTAGAGTTACCTTTGATCACTTTTACTCCTAGCTTCACACAAGCCCTGGCTGAAACCTCCAAGGCGAGCTCCCAAGCACTGGCGAGTCACAAGTTCACACAGCACATGGCCTGACCCCACACCGGAGAAGGGGCCACATGTCCCCAACAGCCAGGCGACCTGGCCCAAAACACCCGCCGGGGTCCGGCACACGCAGCTCCAACACGGCTGGGCACCGATGCCACGCGTCCCCTGGAGCGTTCGGGGGGAGACGGAGGGACAGCGGACGCGGTCCCGAAGCTCTACGCCCGCAGCCGCCCAGCCCACCCCAAGCCCGGGGGCAGCGCGCATCCCCTGCCCAGCACGGCGGGGCCCGGCCCGCCGGCCTTCCCTCCCTCTCTCCCTCCCTCCTTCCCGCCGTCCCTGCGCTCACCCCAGCCGGCGCTTCTCCTCCCTGCTCATGGCCCCGGCGCCCGGGGCGGCCGCCAGCACGGAGGAGGCGGAGAGCAGGCCAAGGGCCAGGAGCTTCCAGGGCCTCCTCCAG
>VWZW01006824.1:576566-637201 GCA_013397115.1 Edolisoma coerulescens
CCGCTCCCCGGCGCGTCAGCCCGGAGCTCCGCTGAGGGCCATGGCGGCCGGCCGGGTGCCCGCTAGACCCGCTGCGGGCCCATGGCCGCTCCCGCGGCTCCCGGCGCAGGAAGGGCCCGGCCCGGCCCCTCCGCGCGCGCCCGCGGGGGCGTAGCCAAGGAAACGGCCTAGCNGAGCCCCGGTCGCGCAGTGTGCGGGGAAATCATGGAATGGCTCAGGATGGGAGGGACCGTAAAGATCAGCTCATCATGGGCACGGACGTGTTCAGAGCCCCGTCCACCCTGGCCCTGCACACTCCCAGGGATGGGGCAGCCACGGCTTCTCTGGGCACCCTGTGTCAGGGCCTCAGCACCCTCACGGGGAAGAACTTCCTCCTCAATAGCCAGTGTAACTCTCAGTTTGAAGCCGTTCCCACTCACCCTGTCACTCCGTGCTCCTGTAAAACCTCCCTCTCCGTGTTGCCCGCAGGCTCCCCTCGGGCACTGGAAGGAAACACCTCCGTCACTCCCGGCTGCCTGAAGAACACTTACTTAATAAAATCCCCCAAATTATCACACACTGACAAAAGCAGCCTCCCAGCAATGGAAGGGAAGAGCGTCTTTATTTCCGTGACAAGCGTTTGTACGAAGTTCCAAGCAAATACAATGTGTTTCATGTCCTGGCCTTTTTTAACAGTGGAAACCCCACGGAATTTCACACCCCAGCCCGCTCCCCTCACGGCACCCGACCCTCGGCCATGGGCCGCGAGAGCCGATTTATTACGGTTCCCAGTTTGTGAAGGCAACTGCAAGAAAGCAACAAAAGCGAGAGAACGGGTGCATTATTATCATTTCTGATCAGTGGTCCCATGTAACCTTGCAGATTGCTGAGCTCTTCTAGCCAAGCTGTCGCTTCTAACCAAGTGGGGTAAAGAAGAAAAACACTACTTCATCCATTTGCAAAGGGACAGAAAATGCCCAAAACCGGGAAAAAAATCCCCTGTCCACGAGGAACTGCAATTTAAATTGCAGAACCAAGCAATGTACAGGCTGAATCTTCCCCATCCTTTCCCATCCCGCTGGTGAAAAACATCTGAGCATCTGCATTCAGCAATGCAACTCATATCACAGGAAAATATTACCCAGATCTAGGCCTGCCACAGAAATAACTCCAAAATTACCATGATGGGAATACTTATGCAAAATGCTCTCTGTACAGATGTATCTAATTCATATTAGAATGAATTAGTTTCATTTTGCAGGAGGCTGCAGTCTTTTTTGCTGCCATGCTAGTTGTCTTTCACACAAAAAAAGTATTAAAAACCCATAATGTCCCCTAATTTTAGCTTAAAAAGGCTGCTGCTGCTGCTTAACTCCAGAGCACATGTTATAAATTTGAAATTACTGAACACTCAGTACCAATTAAAAATAGTTCAGAATTTGTAAAAGTGAAGAAGCAGTGGCAGTGAAATAACCAATGATTTGTTAAAAAAATTTGGCTGGCAGTGGTTTGTATGTTTACAAATTAGTATTTTTGCATGAAATATACAGAGGAAACAAGTCAAAGTACTTCTGCAAGGCAAACATCTGTGACCTTCACGTTTCCATACCACAGTATGACTTCTAGAATAAATAGGAACTGCATTTATTTTACTGCAGTGACAGAGCAGTTAATCCAGTTACTCAGCAGGGTTCCTTCCTCACACAGTAATATTTGCCTGTTCCTCTAGTGTCAATTCTCTGTTAGTACTAAAGAATATTTTGATAGCATTGAAAGACTTTGCAGAGTTTGCTGAAGTTAAATGCTAACACATATTATGCTCCCAAGACTCTGTTACTTCTTCCCATGTCTTTAAGGACATAAATCCTGCAGTCCTTGCTGCAATTATCATTAATCTTTGCTGTCCTGGACTGTATGACATTTAGAAACAGGCTCAAAACACCAGGCCAGAATTTCAAGGTGCCTTTAATTTACCTCTAAAGTGAGGTCTTGCATTTGAAAGGCCAATTTACTAAAATACTGTGTTTCATCTCCAAGCTTTTCTGTGCAAACTGAGATGCAAAGAATGCATTTAAGCAACTCAGTGCCGAGATCATGGCTTGATCCAGATCGTGTGTATGAAAGCAGATGTCTCATTTTAATAACTGCTTTTGTAATGTGATTCTGCCCTCCAAAATCTAAGCACATGTAACAACCTCTGGCTGCTTGTCACTTCAGTTAACATCTGCCTTAGAAATTACATGCAACGATTCTGATATTTCACAATTGTGGCCACTTATTACATGATTTCCACACCTAAAAAGGGTAACTCCGGACCTGGGTAACTCAGTGGGAATGGGAATGACAGGACTCGATATTCTGTATTAGATAGCTGTAAGTGAATCTATTTTATGGTGGGATTTAAACCAGAGAAATGCTGCCTAATGGTTATAGTTATTGTAAACATTCTTATCTCTCCCTTCCATAAACAAAACAAAACAAAATAGCCATAAAGTGCTCTGGAAGGCTAAATAACCCCGAAGTGCAGAGTGGGACTGAGAAACCTGCTCTCATAGTTTCCCCTTTTTAAATACAGCAATAAGAGAGAAAAAAAATTAAAATCAGAATATTTGCTTGTCTTTGATATCTGTGAAAACTTGGAAATAAAATTAAGTAATCAGTTTGCAGAGTTTGCACAGTGTGGCTTTTCAGCAATCTACTAAATCAACTATTTGGTTCTGTTTACTACTAAAAAATGTTTTTATTTCCTGTATACTGCATGCAAATACTAAAAGCATCCTCGAGTATGTATGTACCAACCACCAGAATCAGAGCAGTACTTGTCAAAACCATGCGTTTAAAAATCAAGAGCATCCCTAAGAACAGCTAAGTTGTTAAAATAAGTTGATGATAGTTGGGCGTTTGAAGCATTCAGTGGTCACATTTTCAGACTCTTTCTCTAGCTTTAAAAGGGAGCAAATTTGAAGCGACAGATGAGGTTCCTCAGCAGTAATCTGGTTTTAACCAAAAGGAAACCCATCACCCATCCCTCAGGAAGGGATCCGTGGGAAACCTGCAGGAGCTGGGGACACCACAACAAAGCCCATTTCCTCCAGCCCCGACCTGAATAAGTATTCACAATTGAACAGGGATTACTGGAGTAAACAGGTCCTGCAGGGGCTGGGCTGAAAGCTGCTTTTTACTCCTCAGAGTTTTGCTGTGCAGAACCATCTTCTCGGTGTTCTTCTGGGAGAATCGCTTTTCCTCCTGTGCTTTGAATTCCTGCGTGTGAAGAGGACTGATCTCCCGGCTCCCCCTCTCGCCGCGCGGGCTCTGTGTGTGCCGTGCGCTCTGCCCTGGGCTGCCCCCGGCGCTGCTGCGGCACCAGGGAGACCGGCTCCAGCAGTCCTGGGCCCGGGTTTGCTCTGTCCAGGATGGGCACGTCCCTCCTGGCTGCATCTGCAGCAGGACTCGGAAAGGAGCTCTGCGTCCCTGCCTCCCCCGGGACAGCGTGGCTGTTCCCTGCCCCTTCCTCCCCATACAGCTTTTTGTCTTCCACCGCATTTCCCGTGTGTTCCTCTGGCTGCAACCTCTCACCTCCCGCACCCGTGTACCACACACTTGGCTTGCTCTCCACCTCTGCCTCCTGAGGCGGAGCCGAGCTCTCCACCAGCCACGGTGCTTGTGCCCCCCTGGGCACGCTCTCTACACTCGTACCATCTGTCCCCAGGCTGGCTGAGGACGGTCGCTCCTCCTTGAACTCCACACATTCTGCTGCATCTTCACTCCTCGTCTCCTGGCTCACCTGAATTTCTGCCACAGCCACTTCACTCAACTGACAGTTCCCATTATGGTGCTCCTGCAACTTCAGCAGCTCACCCTCGCAGACCTCCTTTATGTTCTCAGCTGGAGTATCTGCTGGGATCTCAACTGTCAGCATCAGCAAGCCCCTTATCTCATTCACATCATCAGGGGATTTATCACCCTTTTCTTCCGACTGGCTTTCTTTTCCAGGACTATCTCCAAACCCTGCTTTCCCTGTCCTTTCATCCTGGGAAACAACCTTTGTCTCAGTACTCTCACTGCTTTCTTTTTTACTATCCCCTTCAAACCCTGTTCCTACTGCATTTTCACTCTGAGATAATTTTTCCACAATTTCATTTTCTACCTTGCTTTTCTTTTCCGCACTCCCAAAAATCTCTGTATCTGTTACACTCTCAGGTGGGGAAGTGAGCTTCATCTCAGAAACTTTTTCCTGTGCTGTGCTTGCTGTCTCAGTGCCGCTGACAGACGCAGCAGCCGTTACTGTTTGACCCTCTGAAGGCGCCTCTTCCTCTGCTGCTCCTTCAGGTACCTTAAGTTCTTTTTTAGGGCTGGCTCCAAAATTTTTTACTGCAGTGTCAGTCCCAGAAGCTACTTTCTCCTCCGTAGCTTCTCGTTGTGCCTCAAGTTCTCTCTCAGTACTCGCTACACACTCCGATTCATTCTCCAACGCGCTTTCCCCCCCTGCAACTCCTTGTTTAGTGCGGCCAGCCGAAGGGGACTCCTGTTTGTCACCAATGTCTGCTTCCCTTCTGCTGGCCTGATCATCAGCTGCACTAACAGAGGCGCCTGCCTCTTTGTCTGGCGACTTTCCCTCATCAGCATCCTTCTCCCACACGATTTTCCCTGTCACGACGAGCATTTTGTCCCCGTGGCTCTCGGTGTCTGACCCCTCGGCTCGGGCGGCCGCGGGCGCCTTGGCGGGGGTGCCCTGTGCTGATCCCACGGGGGTCCTCAGCTCCGTCAGGCTGGACACGCTCTCGCAGGGCACGTTCAGGTTATCCTCAAACAGGTTGTGTTTCTTCAGAACGGCGGCTTCTTTGATCACTGAATAAAACAGAAACACCAAAATGCTTTGAGAAGGCTGACAGAGGCGCAGGGAAGAACGTACAGTGCTTTCCCAAGTTTGTGTTGTACATTTTGATATGAAGGACAACAATAATGTTCATTTTCAGCTTCCTTTTAGTTCACATTTCTTTTCTGGGGATGGGGATTTTATTTTTTGAATAATGGCAGTTTAGTATTGACCTAAAGCAGAGGACCCACAATGCACAAGGGTAATGCTTCAGTGCAGAAGGATTTACATTGAATATGCCAATAAAAGTGTGCTGGTTACAATTATTATACTGCTGTTTTGGAACAGGAGTGCCTATGGTCTATGAAAACATCATGTGCAGTACATCTGCTTGTCTTTTATCCAGGGTATAGACAGACAGGTACATATAGAGAGATAAAAGTATTTTATAAGTATTTTTATATATATATAATACTTATTAAGAATAGTTTAGTTTTCTGACACAGAAGCAGAGAGATCTGCAAGGAGTACTGCACTGGCATCATTGAGTAACGGAAACTGCATCCAGCAGTTCATTTCATTTGGGGAAATTAATCTCTCTTGCCATTAGTCTTTGCAATTCTCTTGGTCTTGCAATTGGCATAGTCTTGTCATTTAGTCATCACCAAGTCTTGGCAAGTAAGGACAGAATTTCCCTCCTTGACCCAGGGAATTGAGATCAAATGAAGTTGCCATAATTACATTTTGTTAGAAAAAGGCTTGTGCCAAGCCATCACTCTGAGTTCAGTGGGTTTAGTAAAGCTGCCCCATAACTCAGATTTTAAGGCTTGCAACACATCTTCAGTGAGCCAAATGAAAAAACACCGTAGGGACGTAACCACCAGTGCTGGGGAAAGTGGGACGGGAACAGCCAGGTGAGGACTCTGGGAAGCTCTGAAGGAACAGCTCATGGGCCACAGGCTACAATGTTATTCCTGTCACCTCAAGAATGTTCTCACCTTTCAGGGCCTCTTCAAGCAGCATCTGATATAAAATCTCTTCATACACATTCTCTACTTGGATCACACTCGTGTAATCAGCAAAAATGAACTGCTCGTATCTCTGCAGCTCCTGTGCAGGTAGGGAAGAAAGGAACAGATGGAGAAAACCGAGGGATTCTGAGTCCTACTGCAACCAAATAGCTTGGAGATACCATGGAGCAGGTCTTGCAACACCCCATGACAGCTCCTGGGCTGCACTGTTTGAACTGTGACTCCACGAGCTACGTGTGTCCACAATCAATTATGTACTTATCAAACAGTGCTCCTGCAGTACAACCACAGTTAAAAGCACTACAGATCACTGCCTGCTGAAACAAACAGCTGCTGAGGAAATGCCTCACAACTTGTTTGTCCAAGGAGGCAAATCCACGGTGCTTGGGAAACGTGGGGTTTGGTTTTGTTTTTCTAATAGGTGTGTAACACTTGGAGCTCACTGATTTATACCCAAAAGGCTGTCTAGACAATAACTGGATCATTGTTATTAAGTAGCTGCTTGGTGGTCTATAAAAAGTAAATTAAGTGACCTCTGCCCACTTCTAGAAGAGGCACCTACATAAGAACCCCTGGAGGTTTTCAAGTGAAAGGTCAGGACTTGGCCGGGCCTGGAAGCTGTGCCACACTTTGGCTTCTAGAGCTGGCTGCTCATTTCTGCAGAGGCACAAACACAAAGGGCTGGTGGGAAACTAAACAGAAAGGGTTTGTGGAAGTTTGCTCCACCACTGCTTCCCCTGTGACAGAGACATGAGATGTCTGCACACATATTCCAGGTGATGAAATGCTTGTCCCCATGCACAAACACCCTGTCTTGAAGGCGCTGCTGACACTCTACAAGAGACTATTGTTTTGGGGATCCTAAGGAAAGGAAAGTGATGTACAGAAGAGACTGATTTTAAATATATTCTTGAAAGTTGTGAAATTTAACAATCCTCACTCAAAGACTCGGAAGTGTAATTTGGCAAAATGCTTGGTTTTAAACTTGTTTTAGAAACGGAAACAGAGAGCATAACCAAGAGCAGCACGCTGGGGGTGAGAGCTCACAGCCATCGGGAGCAGATGAACATCCATGGAAACAGAAGGCCAGGAGGCCAGGAAGGCTTGGGGCAGTCCCCTTTCAGCAGGCACAAGGCAGGAGGGTGCCCAGGGCTTTCAGAGGGTTCAGACTATTCATTGTGAGCCCAGGTGAACAGCATTCCAACCAGCCCTGCTGCAGCCACACGGATACCACCCAACACCTCCCCCAAACTGGTGTCTGCTAACTGAACGTGCCCTGCGTGATTAGGGGAACAGAGATGGTCTCTCTATGAGTATTCCCTGACTGTTGTGCAACACTTGCACTGAACACCACTGACAGCAAGGGCTGTCTCTTGCTGAAGGAGTTAAGCACAGGCTAGGCACGGTCCTGGACGTGCCTCCGGGTGCTGCTGCAGAGGAATGAACACAAGGCCCAGCTCATCCCTGCATCCCAACTGTCCAGAGGAACTCAGTTTCAGGGACTTCAGATCTCTAGGGAAGGAACGAACCAGGGATGGGCAAAGGACTGCAAATACCTTTGGGAAAGCAAGGAGTATACACAGTGTCCCTGTTTCCTGAAATCTTCCCTGGGCTCCACACCTACCCAACCCATGAAGTGGCAAATCTAAGGATTGAGCAGGCAGGAAATCCGAACAGTTCTCCAAGAGAAAACAGCCTGACGGTGTTAAGGACTTACTGCCAAGGTGCTGCTCCTCCCCTGCCTTTCATTATTGTTTTTTGGGGTTTTTAGTCACAGACACCTACTGGTTTGCACATTGAAGCCAGTGCCTTCTGCATTGTGGGCAAGGTAATCTGCACGAGTGCATCTTGGAATATCTTCTTGCGGATGGTGCTGCTGTCGTAGTCATATTGCTGCCAAAACACACCGGAAAGAAACAAGCCCACACGTGCCTGGGGTTATTCACCACTCCCACAGGGAACTGGTTCCTGTCAGCCTGTAGCTGCTGCATCACAGGTGCAAAGGGGTTTGAATGGCCACACAGGTTAGTCCAGCTTTTACAAAACCACTCTAAAATCTACTGTTCTGGGATCTCTTTCCCTTCTTTTAACTCTTAGGCTAGAAACAGCCCCCAGTTGCCCTCCCCAGGTGTTTCAGCACTGCCTTTTCTGAGAGTAACAAATCCTAGCGGCCGGCTAATTATAAAGTTAATTAAAAATTATTTATCCAGATCCACAGCATATTAATAATCTGATTTACCTACAATTAAAGGGACTGCACATGCAAATACTTTTTTAAGTGTCTGCCCAGACCTAGCTTTTATCCCCCAAATGAGAGCTTTGCTAAGTGCCACCAAATCAGTATTTTCAGCTGGATGATAAAAGGTTATCTTCTTTCAAATACTTAGGTACATTCATATAAAATATATTCTCTGTTTCCAAAAAGGCAGCCTGCAAATGTGCTACATGACATTTACCTTCAGCACTCTCAGCTTGACTTTTTCAATGGTTGTTGCAACTTTGGCCGAGTCTGCCTGGCGGCTTGGAGAGAACAACTGCTCAAAAGTATAAACTGCATTTTCCATGAGCTAAAAACAGTCATTAAAAAAAATCTGTTAAAGACCAGCAACATCAAACATGCAAACATGGTAAGTGTAATTGTTTATTTAAATTGTGTTTCTGAGAAGGTGCTCTGCAAGGCTGCAATAACTAAATAAAATTAAAGCCGTGGTATCATTATCATGCTGTCACAGCTTTCTTGTACAGATTTGATCTAATGTCACCATTCAAACTGATGGTGACAGAGTCAAAATGTAGAATTGATTATCTATGTATACAGACCACAGTCAAAACTCATTAACCCTAATAAGAAGACTCCCATTGACTCCTATCATTAATCATTAATAAATAGTATTTAATAATACTGCACATAATTTTCATTAGCTTTCATTATAATACAAATCATTATCAGCAAAAATCGCACAGTGTGCAATCATTTCTAACAGAATTATGCTAAGCCAGCATTTACCATATTTTCACCTTATCCAGAGATTCATTAAGAATATTATGCCCCTACTCTGAAGTTATTTCAGACAAACAGTTCTGCAAGCGGTAATTGAGCCTATGTAATGAAGCTTTGCCTTTTCTTTAGCTGTTCCCATTCAAATTTTAACATTTTCTTATGGGAGAAGTCCAGGGAGGTATGCAGGGGGGCCGTTCCTTCAGCCATTTGAGCACCGTGCTCCCAGACTTGCTGAAATTTGCCACTAGAGGATGCCAAGCTCCCAAGGCAAGGAATCCTGGTCCACCCTCCACCCGAGGTACGTTTTAGCCAGATACTACACCAACACAGACATGTCTGATTTTACTTATTTATGAAATAAACGTTCATGGGCACAAAGAGAAACTACACAGTATTTTTATGAGGAAAATACCAGCCTTTTGAAGAGGAAGATGCAATAACAGCATGTTTAGAAGAACTCGTGCTATAATTTAACTTATTTCTTGTTAGTTTTGACTCATGTTCTGTTCAGAAAAGAAACGACCTCTTGGTTTATACAGGATTTATTTTCTGTCTACCTCTTTGTCTTGACTTGACTCATGGTCTTCACTGAGTGAAAGACACTTTATTTGGCAGCATTTTGGAATGGTCCCCCCTGAAATACCCAGACATGAAATCAGAATTTTATTTCTGAAAAATTCCTTGGCTGCTGGTCCTGGCTGTACTCAGAAGAGCTGCTTTTAGGAAAACCCTATCTCAGCACTGTCCTAGACACTTGTTTTCCATATTCATAACTCCCACTCCATGGATCTGGACCAGCTCCATTTCACAAGATTACTGAGCAGATTATTAAATTTCCCAAATACAGATTGAAATCACAGGGTTCAATTTAGAGCTCCAAGGCCAAATGTGCCTTGTGATCTGGCAACTGAAATCAGTCTGCTGGCCAGCTCCTCAGAGATTTCTGGCCAGGCATCCAGGAGGAATCCAGGCAAAGCAGAGTTGTAGCCTATACCAACACACACAAGAGGGGACAAAGAGGTGGAGTTCAGTTTTCATCTGGAATGATATCGTCATCTCCACCAGTCCCCTGAAAAGTGAGGCTGGATAAAGCACCTACACCCTGAGACATTGCTTTTCTTTATATTAGTGAGAAAATCAACTGCCAAGGAGGAGAAATTCCATTTTGGTAGAACACGTTAAAGACCCTTCCTGAAAAATCGAGCCTTGAGAATGGGAATCAGGTGAACTTTAGCCACCCACTGGTTACACACACAACCTTCTTCGGTGCTGAGACACTGGGAATTCAGAACCTGAAATTTCAGGGGAACAGATGATCCATCTAAAATTTTCATGCCTTGCTGAACAACTCACACACACAGAGCCTCACAAATATAAGTGTCAAGCAGCTTCAAGCTGGTTTTCTCAGGTTTTGTTATCTGTACCTTGCCTGAGAGACACTCTTTCTGCAGCTTTTATCAAGGTCACTTTGAAGCAGATTAGCAGGACAAACCTAACCTGTTCTCCCAGGAGGAAAAACTGGATCTTACAGTACCTCTTGCATGAAGTTCTGTGTCCTCTGAATCACAAAATCGATGTGATAGACCTTGAAGCGACTCTTGAGGTCCTGCAGGAGCTCCTGGAGCAGGTTCACTTTCAGATAGCAGGGCTCCATTTTCACCGAGTTGAAGGGCAGGGTCATGAGCTGATCCACATTCTGCATTCCCGTGCAGGTTTCGAGAGAAAGCAACCAGAGGTGAATTTTTAATAGAGAATGTAACAATTTGGCCTTAACCCAAATTCTGGTATCTGCACTCCAGTTGCACAAATACCACAAGACTTTCTAAACGACAAAACCAAGTGCTCATGTGCTTCCACCTGGGAAAGCAAATCCTGCTGCCAGCCAAGGTCTAGGCAGAACGTCCTTGTGCTGATATAAAGGCTCCAACTCTGTTTTGTCTTACCTCCTTTAGCCTGGTCATGTCATTGGTCTTCTGGAAGTCCTGGATGATTTCATTCACTTCCTTATCAAAAAGTGAGCGCACTTCCGTGAATCCGGAACTGACAGGGCCCATGAGCTCCTCCAGGATGGAGGTGAGAAATGGTTGGATATTCTCTGTGCAGCACTTCTGGGCAGGCTCAGAAACACTGGCTGGAGGGTCACACAGGACAACAGTTGCATTTAGAGACAGAGTGAAAAAAGTGATTGGAACTTATCTCTTAACAGTTAATTCAATGATTTCGTATTTTTCCCTGGAGTCACACCTCCACAGAGGTGATGAGGGTGTGAAAGGAGTTCATAGCTTTATGAGTGACAATGAAAACTCTTCTCCCAAGCCTTACCTAAGCAAACACTGGCAACTGGGGGCACTGTGAGGGTGGAGGAAAGGGCAGCTCTAGGTCTGATTACCAGCTGTTTATTAATTTATTTGCTAGTTTAAGCAACATCAATAACATTTTGCCTGCTCTTTATATTCCTTTTTATATTCATAACAAAATTATGATTACTTCATATTAATTAAAAACCACCTAAGAAGCCCTTTGGCTTAAATATTCTTTGGAAGCCCATGGACTTGTCACATAACCAGAACCTAGTTTTGTGGTGCATTGCTAGAGATCAGGTCAAAACCACTCCACTTTTAATTACACTCATGTGACCTGTATCTTCACTACCTAAGGCTGTGCAAGTGAAAATGAAAGCAGAATGAACAACTCTGATCAGGATATTCAAAACCTGTCAGCTCCAATTTGAGAAGACCTGGTATTTGCACACAGTGGCCACAGGTATCAGTTCCCATCAAAGGCAGCAGAGGCTCATTTGTGTTCTGAAAATTGGTGTCTCCAGTTGGTTTTCTCAAAACACACAAGGATTTCAAAACAAGCACATCTGGTAATTTGAGCAACACAATGGGAAACACTGGAGAATTGCTCCAAAGTACAGCTGTTCCTCCACTAACCTTTGATTTTTCCAGCTAAGAAGTTCTTGGAGTTCAGAATCTGATCCATGTCTGAACGAATGGTCCCTTCAAGAGTTTTTGCAAATTCTCTGCATTCTTCTTTCAAGGTACTTAATCCTTCTGCCACCTGCTGCTGGACTAAGCTATAGGTTTCCTCTACGATCTGGACCCAAATCAAATTGAGAAGCAGAGATCAGAATCGGCACCCACAGAGAGCTGCTATGAGCAACAGCTACTCTGCAAGTGTCAGTCCTTACCCCAAACCAGGCCCGTTTCCTGTCATTCCTCTTTCCCTTCATTTTAGGCAGGATCATTGTCTGGAGGTTAGGCAGCAGTTCCTCCATCACCAGGTTGCTCAGGATCTGTATGGTCAGGAGATGAAAATGCCAAGTTCACACCCTGTTCTTCACCTGAAGGTTGAGCACTGCAGCACACAGTGATGTGCCCTCCTCAGCTGTCCCTCCCAGCTGCCAGGAATTACCCATGGAGGCTTTGCACTCTCTCTCTGCCTAGATTTGAACTGCAACTCCTTCCTTACCTGTCCCACTCAAATGCACCAAATAAATATGCAAGACTTAATATACATCTGATTTTGGGAGTCTAGGCCTCCCTCTCCATGTTTTTATTTATAGACACTGTCTCTGGCCTGAGAAAGCTGCACCAACAGCCCAGCACAGTCCACATTCAAGATCACATCCCTGCTGTACCCAGCTGCTGGCTGAGCCAATACAGAGTGCAAAAACACCCCTCAACTTTCCACTTTTCATCATGCCAGGGCTTCTTCATTTGTGTCAGTGCTTTCAGACACTGCACCTCATGTATTACAGCTGCCAGAGGGATCTCAGGCATGCACCAACACCAGCAGAGGGAAATGGCAGGAACTAGAGCAGCACAAGTAAAGAAGGGCTCTGACTGCAGCCCAGTGTAAAACGGCATAAACAGCCCCTATTGTAGTTTCATTTAAGTTAAGTACTTGGAGATAATGCCACAGCAGCACTTCAGATTCAGCTCTGCTGACTCAAATATCTGTCAAAAGCAATTCACTAACTCAGGTCCTAAACTAATGGCTCCCTTAAAAAAGATCTCATGAATAAACCAAACTATCACAAATAATAAACGTGACAACAGATCAAACAGATTTAGGAGCCAAGGAAAAGGCATGAAGCTATGTCAGGGGAAGGTTAGGCTGGAGATCAGGAAAAGGTTCTTCCCTCAGAGGGTGCTGGGCACTGCCCAGGCTCCCCAGGGAATGGGCACGGCCCCGAGGCTGCCAGAGCTCCGGGAGCGTTTGGACACCGCTCCCAGGGATGCACAGGGTGGGGCTGTTGGGGTGTCTGTGCAGGGCCAGGGGTTGGACTGGATGGTGCCTGAGGGTCCCTTCCAGCTCAGGATATTCTGTGATTCCATGATTTTATATTGTGAAGAATCTTGAGTTCTCTGGGAACATTCTTAGGGCATTGGTGGATCTTCCCTCAGGTGCCTGGGCTTGTGCTCCCACTCCAGCCATGCTGCAGCCCCAACGTGCGCTCTCACTGCAGGCACTCGGCCACCACAAATGAGTGTCAGCAAATACATTTCTTGGCATTCTGCAGGGACTTTTACAGCAACAAATTGCAGCCTGCTTGCTCCAAACCACTCACTTAGCTTGGATATTTGCCTAAAATAATTATTATGTTTGGTCCAAGCAGGCCATGAGAACACACTATACTTACAGAATGAATTATTGTTAAGAAGATAATAGTGGAACTAGGCTGGATGTCTTCTGATTAAAGCTCTCTTGAGGTATATAGGTTATGAGTAAGTTGTTGGCAAGCAATAGGAAAAATAAAACATAAAATGAAACTAGCACTATAATAGCTCCATCACACGAGGGAGGAGGGGAGAAGAGAAAAACCTTCATGTAACTCCTTAAAGTAAAGAATTTATCAGATGTTAGCAGGGAACTTCGATCCCTGACTTGATGGCAGTGGGAAAGACACTGTGTATAGATTTTTCTCTAGATTCCACATTTTTCAGCATTTCAGAGGTAGGCTTCTTCTAAAACAATTATCTGGTTCCTTAAAACAAATCCCTCTCCTTAAGTTTTCTTCCATTTTCCCAAAGGGAAGTCAGATTTCATCAAGGAAAACACCCAGCAGCTGGCACTAAAGTAAACATTTGCTGCTGAGTGCTCAGTGTTTGGAAAAAAAAAATAAATCAGGGTGCAAATAATGCCCTAAAAGACATGTGGAGTGATGCCAGAGGGACTGTGGGGTAACCTCAGCTACCATGAGTGCTCCAAAGCCGGGTGCCCAAGTATGGACCCAGACCCTGGGCTTAGCATTTCATTTCTGCAGAACTGAAGTAGAAAGATTTTTGGTGTTTAAGTGTAACTGTTACTATGCAAGACTGTTTCAGAAGTTTTTATTAAAAAAGAATTCTCACTTACATATGAGCAAGAGGTATCTTTAAATCTCAGGCATTTCTATCTACTAAATTTTCTTTTTTAAGATGCCATTTTTTGCCAAGAGAATTTATAATCTTCACTATCCTCAGAGCTGCCATACCCAAAGCCAAAAGAAACCCATCAGGAATATATTCTTTTACCTCTTTTTCATTGCCAGTTATCATTTCCCATGTGCCATAATGGCCTTTCTCCTGCCGGAAGAACTGAACGGCCTCTAAGAATGCCTCCACTTCATACGTGGTCTGTTTGAGAAAGTCTGGAGAAAACAAAAAGTAACATAAAGGATTTACCCGATAATAACCTTTAAAAAATATCCATCCTTTTCCGATCCATTTCCCACTCCACACGCACCTAGCAGTAGTATTTTAAAATAATTCACTAAGCCCGAATGCCTGGAGACCTTGGGTTTTCACTAAGATTTAGAAGTGCATTAACATAGGAAAGCTCATTCCTTGCCTTTACACCTGTGAGCAATGTAAGGCGGCACATGGGAAGACTCTGGCAGCGTGTGCCAGGGCCAACAGTTGGGAATTCTTCCTCTTTAGTTTGCAATAACAACAGGCAGCTCATTGTGGAAAGTTGTGTGCCTTGCTAAATTGCTAAATCCTGAGTTAACACTCCCCAATAACCTTTTAGTTCCTTTGTTTTGTTAAGAAACTGATGATCAAGATGGTTTCTCATGGATATACAACAAAACAGACCTCAACAAAGAAAGCACGGTGCTCGTACCAGTTAAGAACAAAAACTCTGACAAGATCATGCTGATTTCCCTAAATATTTCAGGAATGTTCAACCAGAGCTCTGGAATATCTGGTTTTTGTGCAAGGCCACTGCTGCCAGATGGGAGCTCTTCCTGAGAACGGAGAACAGCGTGGTGGCCTGGGGACACCTTGGCCTCAAAACGTGGAGCAGTGTGGCTGCTTGGCAAACCTGAGTGAAAAAACCACCCCCAAAACCGTCAGGGATTGAAGTGGTGCGTCTTCACTACCAGAGCGTCAGGATTTTTATTTTGTGGGAAAACAAAGCCACAAAGGCTTATTGTCCCCTCTCCAAGATTATGTACTGCAGCCTTGAGCAGCTGAAGTCCTGTTGTGCACTCTGAGAACAAAGGAGGAAAGAACAAGAATGTTGATTCTCTCAAAGGGAATTATGCTGCTTTAGAAGGTACTGATACGTACAAACAATTGTGATGAGAGAAGTCAGGAGTAAGTCCTCAAGCCTTTCTTGTCAAGCAACACTTCTCTGGGATTGTTCACGGAACTGCTCAAGAGAGAAGCTTTACAGGAGCCTTGCGTAAATGCCAAGGGCAATGCAGGGATTAAAGAAATTATGGGAAACATGGAGGATTAACACTGCAGTAATGCCTGAAATATCTCCTCCATGCATTTTAACAAAAATAAAAGCTACAGAAACCTACAATTAACTTCATCAGGGCTTCACCCTTGAAGCCTGAACACAACTGCTTGAAAACTGTATGGTTTCAGATCTGCTCAGAGTCCAAATGCCAGAATTTGCCCTTTCAGAGTTTTGCCTGGCTGCAATGACTGCAGTAAAGTTTGTTAAACACACTGACAGGTACTAAACACTCTCTCAATTCCACTCTCTTGATACTGTTCTTCATCTGCAGATATTTGGAGATCCAAAGACATCACACAAATCCTCCAAGCTCATACTATGATCAAACAAAAAAAATCAGCCAGGTAAAACCCCAACCTCACCTTCACTGCTACCTCCAGGATTTATAACATTTGTCATAGCAAGTCACAAACCAAGGTGCTAAAATACCAGTATTAGTTGTAAGTTAGGCTGTTCAGTGCTGAGAGAACATCCTCTGACCACAGCTTTAATGAAAGAATGGAGTGTTCCACCTGAGAAAGTGAGGTGGAGCATTGCATTCAAAAACTTTTGTTCTCCAAAAATAAAACTCAAAATATTTTGACGAGCAGAGGTCCTGGTTTGGCTACAGGGAGGGAAAACTGCAGCTCCCACAGCCTCCAATCCATGACTCACATGTTTTCCTCCTTCACAGCTGTGCTCCCTCCTAACCCAAAGGGACAATAGACCATCCAAGGGGCTGGATCTTGGACCTGCTGAGATGGTGATGCACCAGTGCTGACAAGAGTCTGCCCTCTAAGATCATCAAGTTTTAAATCCATGCTCAAGGGAGTATTCTCTCTCTGTTCTGACTGTCCCCAAGCCCGTGCTGCAGTGGGAAGAAAGTGCTCAAAATCCAAGAGTGATTCACTTGAATAGCTCATGGGAAAAACATCAAGCTGTAAGTGCCATAAAATCCCAATCACACATTCTTTCCTATGCCAGTAAACACAGGACACAAACACAATCATGGCAGTCTTGCTACAAAAACAGCTCCAAGCAGAAAGGAAGCTTTATCCTTCAAGGCTGCTACAATTGCTTAATTTAGGCAGTTTCATTCTCACTTTCCATAGGAGGAAAAGATTGCCTCAGTGATACGGCTTTGAACAAATAGATCCATCCAGTGTTGGGCTGGGCAGAAGCTGCTGGTGAGGCACACGAGACAGAACCACATTTGTGGGCAGGGCTCAAGAAAAGGGAATTGTACCCAGCTGAAGGGAGCTGCCGTGCACATCCTGCACGACTTCAGCAGGGCAGAGCCAGGGTTCTGCCCAGCCCATCCAGCAGTCCATGGAAAGGCTGGAGGAGGGCGGTGGCTTGGCATCTCCAGCAAGGCCAGGGAAACAAGGGCTCGGCTGTTAGGGGAGTCCTGCTCGCGTGCGAGGGGGCAGCTGGGCCATGGCAGCAGAGCTGCAGCTGCAAACGGGGCAGGTGGCAAAGCCCAGCAGTGCCAGGGACGAGTGTGCATCAGGGGAAAGCACCATGGGCACTCCCCTCTCCTGAAGCCCTCACAGGGGCTTACCCTCAGCCATCCTGAGTGATCCATGTGTCCTGCTGGTTGTAGGGAGGGCAGCAGTTTAGGGCGGCTTGGTGCAGTGCTGGCTCCAGTCTCCCTGACCCAAATCCCACACAAAGCCAGGAAGGTTACTGAGTGTCCTCCAGCAAAAGGCCAGGGAGGCTTTACAGCTACCCTGACTGGTACTGTGTGCTTAATCCAGGATGCCTTGCACTTGGAAAATCACCCAAACACCTTCTCCAGCTGCTAATGAACATAACATACCTTATGTGTGGAGATTAAAACAAAATTCTGTTTGCTCTGTTTAATTTTTAGAAAAAGAAAACCTACCTAGGGACTCTGCATAGCCAAGCATAGAGCCCAATTTCAATAACAGATACTGCTAACCACAGATTCCTTTTATAAATGCAAGAGTAACTGCTATAAAGCTCCCTTTGACTTTGGGACATGGACGGACAACTGGAAGCACTGTGACTTTATAAATCTCTCCAAACTTGCACGTCTCAATGGCATGGCCCAGTTTGTTCAGGACTGCAGAAAGCTTTCCCTAGGAAGGAGCTTCCCTGCAGTGAGTAATTTCTGTTTTAAAAAACATAATTATGTCAAACCTTAACTCATCAAAATGATACCCAGAGGACCAGGCTACTGGACACCCACTGAGAGCACCTTGTGGTGCAGAAGAGTTAACTTAGAGGGTCCTGTTCCCAGTCTCAGCTGTCTCCCATGCTTGGGCTGCCCTGGGACTGGCAGTCTTCTGATGAGTTGCCCTGGGCTATGAGCTGCTCCTTCTGCCCCTTGGCAAGTGAATGTTTGGAGAATGATGAGCAAATCTTCACTCCCAAGGTCCTGTGGGCTCTCCCAGCCCTGTCCATGTCAGGACAGCTGCACCCTTGGAGATGGACATGGCTAAAGCCCCTCAGGACAGAGTGTCCAGACAACATTTGTGACTCACCAACACCTCCAATGTGTCCAACAACAGCGGCAGGAACTAACTGCCCTGGTGGATTTGGTCTCATCCACAGGCCACAGATCAACTGGTCTTATACCAGTCAGAACACTGAAGAGCTCTGTGCAAGAACTTCTGCAAATGGGCCTCGTTACCAGAGAGGCTGAGTGCTGCAGCTGCCTCTGGCTCAAACTGGATTTCCAGCAAATTCAGATAATATGGTATCTGCATTTGAACATTCCAGCTCAAACTGCATCTGTCTGTACTGCACACTGCTGCCTTGGGGCTGCTGGTGAGGAGGTTTAATCACTCAGATGATAATTTTTCTTAATTACAAGCAAAGGAAGATGCCTTTATAAGATTGATATAGCTGTTAAAAAGTGATTATTTCAACATCCCATTGAAACTGTGTGTCCCTCTAAACAGTAACTGTCACTAATGGCACTTAGGGACATGGTTTAGTGGTGAATATGGCTGGGTTAATAGTCGGACTCAGCTGCAATCCAGTAACAGTGAAGGGGTCAATTGACTGTGGATAAAGTGCTTTACCAAAGTGAGCTCCACCACGGAGAATAACCTCAGCCTTTTGGCTGACATTTCACACAAGGCTGAGGCCCAAAGACATAGCTGAACAAGTGTTAAACCAGAATCCAGAAGTCTGAGCTCACAGAGCACAGGTTTTAATTAAAGAAATGCTGACTCTGACATAATGCCCTTCATCTGACCACCAAAACTCAGGAGCAATCCACCCTGGCTTCATGTGCTTCCTGCAGCATCCCAGCCAGATGCTGCACGCAGGGAATGTAATTTATATGATCCTGGAGTTCTTCCTGCAGGTAACTAATTGATATTAAAGCAATGTGGCACCCAGTCATGGCTGTTTTTGTAGGAGATGATCATGTCAGGGCCCACAGGCCCTGCCGGGCTTGGGCCCACCAGCCTCAGGAACTGCAGCTCTCTCTCATGTCTCTTCCCAACACAAAATATTCACAACTGATACAAAAAACTCACGACTTTTTAGTTCCCTCCTACAAGACAGCAGGGCCCATGAATATCCCCTCAAATCATCCAAAGCCACAAGCTTTGGACAAAGAGTGGAGAAGGCAGAAGAACAATCACTGGAAGGAGATGAAGATAACCAAGGAGTCCAGTCTGGTGGCCTTTCACTGAGGAGGAGAATGTCACTTATTATTAATTTTTGGAATATGATAAATGAGTAAAAACTGCATTTGATTTTAGGTGGTCTCACAATATTATTTCCTTGCTTCCTCATGTGTTTGATGGAGAGCTGGCTCTGGTGAAGGCAGTACCAAAGCATCTCTTGTAACTCCTTCTTGTTGGTCACTTTATAGAGCCTTTTCCTGGGACACAAAAAATCTCAGTACAGGTATTGGTGCAGGGCCTTCCTTCTTGTGCTGTTACAAATAAATAGTAGGAGGCAGATAAAGAAATACTTGGAATTTGAAGTGCAGTCTCCAAAGCTGGTGCTTCCACCCCTTCTTATTTCCACTAGACACTGCTGCCCTCACGAGAGTAGATTTCATGCTAGGAAATGCAAATTACATTTTCCTAATTTTCTCATCCTTCTGAGACATTCCCCTCTCGCTTTCGCTGCTTCTTTTGAATGTATTTAGACTCTTGCTTTTCCCCTGCTTTCCACTATACACAATCTGTAATTTAAAAAATAATCTATTTCTAACTGATTTTTTTTATATTTAGTTCTTTTAAAACAAAAGCTGGTTAAAAAAAAAGAAAATACACAACCCCAAACCAACTAAAGAGACAGGATAATGCCAACTCTTGTACTGGCACTTCAAAGATAGTGCTCCCACTCCACCAGACCCCAAGGATTTGGGGTGGAGGCAGCTGGAGACCATCAGGGAACAACAGACATTCCTGCAGGGAAGGAATCACTCTGCCAACCTTCCAGCACCACAATTAGGGGATGCCCTTCAAATAAAAATAAATGAACATGATAAAAAATTATTTCTCTTTCTAAGAGCTCACATGAGCTCCAGCACGTTCTAAGAGCTGCAGCTTTTTAGACACCACAGACAGCTGGTAAAAAGGCCATGGCCATCAACTCCAACAAAATTAAACTGTGGAAATTTCTGTCTCCAAAAAATAAGCAATGGTCCCAACCCACCGGGGATGGCAGGTAAGAAAAGGAACATGCTTTGAACACGGGGAGATGCAGAAAGCTCAGGAACTGCACCTCAGGAAAAGGGGGATTACCTGGGGCTTGGGACACGGCTCAAGCACAGCTGAAAATGACCCTCTAAATAAAAGGACATACATTTTACCCTCACAAAATGCTGTCCTGTGTTGTTAGCATCCAAACTGAGAACAAAGTGAAATATATACAGTGCTGTGGGCCAGAGAGGCATCAGTCTCCCAGCTCTGGGGACTTCCTGAGAGCAGTGTGCCGTCACATTATCCACAGAGCATGTGGTGTGAAGCTTCTAAGCAGCAACAGAAATGATGAGGTCACTTCCAAACATGATACAGCCCTGTAAGAATACGCTGTATTTATAGCAAATAGAGCTTTGCAGCATAAGTTCCCTCCACGGCCACCAAACCAACACTGAGCAGGGTTAACTGTGTGGTTATCAGCACGCAGTGCCCAGATTAAAGCTGTTCAAAGCAGCACCAGACAGGGCACAAGGAATCTCGCCCAGGGGACCAGCAGCTTTGGGTTTCATAGTCTAAAAAATTAATGAACACTGCATAAACACACACAAAGAATCACAGTATCACTTACTTCTGACATTTTCCAAGTGCTTTCCAAACCAGCTACAGTATTCCTGGAGCAGGTGGGAATTTGGAGAAGAAAAGGCTCTGGGGTGACTTTATTGTGGCCTTTCAGTACCTACAGGGGCTCCAAGGGAGCTGGAGAGGGACTCTGGACAAGGGCTGGAGTGACAGGACACAGGGAATGGCTTCCCACTGCCAGAGGGCAGGATTAGATGGGATATTGGGAGGGAATTGTTCCCTGGGAGGGTGGGGAGGCCTTGGCCCAGGGTGCCCAGAGAAGCTGTGGCTGCCCCTGGATCCCTGCAAGTGTCCAAGGCCAGGCTGGACAGGGCTTGGAGCAAGCTGGGATAGTGGAAGGTGTCCCTGCCCATGGTAGGAGGTTCCTTCCCACCCAAACCATTCTATGATTCTGTGATTTCTCTGCTGCAGAACTTTGAAGCTGGAGCCTGAACACCACCTTACTCTGCACAAAGGAGTCTTCACAGCTGCTAAAACAGGCTGGGGTGGTGGGCTCAGGGCAGTGGCTCCCCTGCACCACCCCACGCTTGGTAGTATGTAAGAAGAAGATAATCAGCCCAAGGTGAGAGGGGTAGGAAGAATGTAATGGCAATTATGATTTTAGCGCATTCATCATCTTGGTGTTTCAGAATGAATGTCACTCCCACAGACTGAAAATCCTCACCACAGTGTAGGAAACCAGGCTGGCTGGAAAGGGAAAAGCCACGCTGACTGAATGAACTCATGCTGTAGAGCAAAAACATCCTAGAAAGAGGAGAAATAGTCTTATTTCAAGCAAAATATTCTAAATTATACAAAATTTTTCTATATTGTGTCCTAAAAGTTTTAGTGAGTTTTTTTAAACATCCCACAAGCCTCATCAAAGGTATTTCTAGTGAAATGGCTTGTCTGTTATGACAACATTATTATTCCTATGGATGTTTACACATCAGTTTGAAAAGTCCATTTGTACCTCATGTGTCTGATGAAAGACCAGCCACGGTCTCTGCCACTCATGTGGATCACAGGAAGTCTGATCTTATTAACAAAAAAGGGATTTAATTAACCCAAGTGCAGCAGCAGCTTGAGAGGAGCCAAGACACAAGTCTTGGTAGATGAAGGGCTAAATATTGTCTCCATTTGTACTTTTTCCCACCCCAAATTACCACACAAACCTTCCAAAAGGCCTCACTTTCATCCCAGTGCACAAGGACATTTTTCCTTAATGTCATAAAAAGCAATTTCCTCTTCAGTTCTCCTTTAATTGTTCCTTCCACATCCATTAGAAACAGGCAACAAGAAAATCCTTCCTTTCATCTCCCTCTCTGGGGAAGAAGGGCCACCCAATTTGTGGCATGAAGATTCAGAAACCCTTCCAAAGTGGTATCTGGACTCCTGACAGCTGCTCTGCTCTGTATATAGAGATAATATAGACACATTGATCCCTCAGATCAAGGATTTCACATCAGCTTCTCAACCTTTATCAGTGCTCCCAGAATTATTCTGAATTCTAGTCCAGGAGTTGGTAAGTCCTATACAGGTAATATAGACATGTAACATAGGAAAGTGAGAAATAACTATGAGAAAAACAACTGTCAGATAAATTCAGAGCTGGAAAGGGAAATGCAGACACTGATAATGGCAACCCTAAAAGTCAGAGATGGAGAAAAAAAATCTGCCCTGCACAAGCTTAAAACTACATTTTGTCTTTCTCTCTTGTCTAATATATTTCTTTATTATACTTCTTTAATATTTGTATTGCTCAAAATAATTTTTGTTATTGTTCCTGTTGAAATTGGAAATGGCAGGGTATGGTTTTGAAAGTCCCTCAGCTTCCTGTGTCAGGAGGGTGAGTGTCAAGATGTGGATGTGAAATCAAACCAGATGAAAGAAAATAAAATTATGAAGTGAAACTGCATCTCCAAGAATGAGCTAGTTGTCATTTCCTTCCCACCATGCAGACTTCCCTCTATCCCAGCACCAAGTGGTCGGGGTTCTCCACTTCCAACTGAGTGAAACTCATATAGGAAGCAAGTAGACCTCCTAAAAAACCCAAAATAATTCAAGTACTCAGAAGAAACTTCAGTCTGATTTTCAAGGCATGCAAACATAAGGGATTTAAACCTGGGGAATAGGAAATATTGGAGCCCTGTGAGTATTTTGAGCCTTTCCCTCACTGTTGCCATTGTGGGACTGACAGAACATCCCCACTGGGGGCTAGGTGGTCATTTCAGCAGATTTACCCCAAATGTGAGGTGTGCACTTCTCAGCATTTCCCTAAGGAAACAGGGAGCGACATGGAACTAGGTAAGTCCAGGTTGTGGATCAAAGTGATCATGGAGATAAAGCAAACCAAAGAATCCCATGCTGCCACCCCCATCTAACCTCGCAGGAGCAGCTTAGGAAATTGGAAGATGCTAAACTGCTTCCTCCACACTCCACCTAAACTCAAGCACAGCTTCTTTAAACAGCTGAGGAGTTTTAAAAATCCTACACTGCTGGAGGTCTGACCTGCAGAGACACTTGGGAAGAACAGGCTCCCTGGAAGCAGCAGAGAGCAGTCAGCAGCCCCCTTTGGGGACCCCCTGCACCCGCCAGGCTGTTGGGGTTCCTCTGCTGCTCCCTGGGGACTTGTCTTCTCACTAATTAGCCCTAATCACACCACCTCACAAATTAAAACCCAAAAAGCATTTGATCTTAATGTTCCATTGCTGGTGAAGGAGATCATTGTCTCCTCAAACCACCAAGCCCTCATCAATGAGTATAAAGGGCAAAGACAAGAGGAAAGTCGAGAGGGGAGAGGCACAACAACCCACACTCCAAACATCTGAATGCCATTTCTCAGTGGTGCTCACTAAATCCCAACGCTTTTGCTCAGCCCAGAAATCCCAGAAACACAGGCTGGGCTGGGAATTTATACCAGAAGGACTCTGGGGACAGGAAGCAGCTGAATGCCAGGGTGGCTCCCAGTGCTGATTCACTCCAGCTTTCCGTGTTTAACTCTGCTTCCTGGGAGAAAGAAAACACACTGTACCCACGAACTCCTCCAAGTCCTTGGCTGAAGCCCAGTGCAATACATTCCTTTCCAGGAGAGGCAGATCACAGCAGGGACAGAAAGGCTACTTCTGATCAGACATGACACTTGTCTTTGTCCTGCCCTTGCCAAATCTGCCCTGGCAAATGTGAACTCGGCACTTTGGGAAGAGGTGGGGGGAGTATTGCGTTGGTCTGTGCTCCTATCCCACTAAATTATATTTCACAATCAAACATGAAGGATTTTTCACAGTTCTTTCCTCTTTTCAACTATTTTTTAATAAAAGAGCACAGTCAAATTTTCTACCACAATCTTTACTACCCATTGTTTAGCTGCACATAGCTGTAACTTTGTCAGATTGCTCAGATACCTGTTTTTGTCAGCAGAAGTGTTCGCAAAAAAGACTTTAAAAAGTATTAATAAACTAATAGTTTTCAGTGATGTGAGAATGAATAGGAATCAATATGAAGCCCTTGGAAAAAAAATTCTCTCCAAGGGCAGAGTTCAGGTTACCGAGGTGCTTGTCAGGGATCATTTTTCCACTTGCCGCACCTTGGTCTCCAGGGGATGACATAACTCCAAGAAATCCACATAAAAGGGGCTCCTGCTTCCCTGATAGCTGTTAAAACTCTCCTCTTGGGGCAACAGTAGATCCTAATCCAGACTGTCTTTTATCTGCTTCTCACTCTGTTGAGCAGAAGTAAGGATTAGCCTTGAGGCATTGTCTGTCAGATAAAAACTGGACCACAGGAAAAGCTGAGAGGGATAAATCCTGGAACAGATGCATAAATGAGCAAGAGCTGAGCCATATGAAATATAATGACGAGCTGACTTGCAGGCTTTGGAGATGGAAAAGACCTCTTAGGTCATCTAAACCCAGCTTCTGCCAGTTCAGGACTGGCCCCTAGAGTGATGTGCTTAACTTTAAGGGAAAAACAGGCTGCCAAAAGTTTTGTCAAACCCATTACACTTGTTCCAGGAGAGAAATGAAAATCCCCAAACATCATGAACAGGCTTCAAGTCATGGAGTGCCAGGAAAACTTGATTGTGTCCCCATCTCCCTACCAAACCTCGGTGAGGAGCCAAGTCCAGAGTGTCAGGGCAGTGTACACCACCTGGGTAGCATTGGGAATGGGGACTGTACACCACCTGGACAGCATTGGGACCAGGCATGGGGCATGTACACCACCTGGATAGCATTGGGATTGGGAATCCCACGTGTCCTGTGAAGAAGGCCCCTGAAACCAACCACCCCTGAGCACCACACAAGTAACTGCACATCTTAGGAAACTGCCTAGAAATGCAGTCATGTGTGTTTTCCTCACGGGAATGGAGTCCTAAAGGAAACCAGGAATGCCTTTGGCAGTTGAGACAAGGGAAAAGAGATGGCAGTCGAGAATGATCCAGGGAGGACAGCAGAAGAAAGCTGTCCAAGGGCAATGGGAGGAAGCTGATGACCAGGAGACTAAAGTGACAGCTAAAAAAACATTCACCGGGAGCCACTTCTGCAAATAAAAGGGACTGTTCACACCCTGCACTCAAAATTCATTTATCCACAAGCCTGGGCTTCAGACCCAAGCAGCTGAGATTGCTGGAGAAGTTGCTGAGTGTTCCCATCTCCGACCAAGGGCAGCAGGAACAGATGGGACTCCAAAGTGACACTAAAGGCATGGAAGACCCTAGAGACCTGTGGGGAAGTGAGGGCATCTTGGTGGAAAAAAAGTCATCTGAAAATCACGAAAGCATTTCTTTTTCTGAAGGATCTAACTCATAAATGATCTTCCAATTTCATGGGAGCAAAGTTGTTTTTATAACCCTAGCAAGTCACAAATTGGGGTTTTTTTTTAAGTTTTCTGGTCTAACCTACCCAGAAAGTGACATTTATAATTTATCTTTGTGCAGACAATCAATACCATGTCCTACACACCATTCATGGACCAGTTACAAGGCTTAGCCACGGCTGGGGCTTGAGCTACCATTGAAACACCTACAGAAAGGCCAAATGTTTGATCAGGAGTGATGTGTGTGTAAGAACACAGGGATGTACTGGGGGACTACACTCCCTCCATGTTGTACACACCTGGTCTCCTGTTTGGCACAGGGTGGGATTCTCGGGATCGTCTCTGCAGGGCCACAAGTTGGACTCCATGATCCTTGTGGGTCCTTTCAATTCAGGATATTCCATGATTCCTGACTCTATAGCTGTGATGCGTTTGCCGGCTTGCAAATGCAGGTGAGGGTTTGCTGTGCCTTAGTAATAAACACCTCTAGGGGATTTTGTATCATTACACAACTTCCAAAGCAATTCCCATGTTTCCTACCCAAGCTCACCCCCACTGCACCCTACACCCCACCTAACTGTGCTCCTAGCACAGCAAGCAGCAGGGCTGTGTTGATTCATTCCTCAGGGTGCTGAAGCCAAACACCTTTCGTGCATGACTTGCATTTTCCCACAGCTATTCCAGCATTCCTGCGTGGATGACACTGTCCCAGGCTGAGCCCTTCCCACACTCACCTAGGCTGGAATGTCCCACACAGCCCCATCCCGCACTCACTGTGGCTGCAATGTCCCACACAGCCCCATCCCGCACTCACTGTGGCTGCAATGTCCCACACAGCCCCATCCCGCACTCACTGTGGCTGCAATGTCCCACACAGCCCCATCCCGCACTCACTGTGGCTGCAATGTCCCACACAGCCCCATCCCGCACTCACTGTGGCTGCAATGTCCCACACAGCCCCATCCCGCACTCACTGTGGCTGCAATGTCCCACACAGCCCCATCCCGCACTCACTGTGGCTGCAATGTCCCACACAGCCCCATCCCGCACTCACTGTGGCTGCAATGTCCCACACAGCCCCATCCCGCACTCACTGTGGCTGCAATGTCCCACACAGCCCCATCCCGCACTCACTGTGGCTGCAATGTCCCACACAGCCCCATCCCGCACTCACTGTGGCTGCAATGTCCCACACAGCCCCATCCCGCACTCACTGTGGCTGCAATGTCCCACACAGCCCCATCCCGCACTCACTGTGGCTGCAATGTCCCACACAGCCCCATCCCGCACTCACTGTGGCTGCAATGTCCCACACAGCCCCATCCCGCACTCACTGTGGCTGCAATGTCCCACACAGCCCCATCCCGCACTCACTGTGGCTGCAATGTCCCACACAGCCCCATCCCGCACTCACTGTGGCTGCAATGTCCCACACAGCCCCATCCCGCACTCACTGTGGCTGCAATGTCCCACACAGCCCCATCCCGCACTCACTGTGGCTGCAATGTCCCACACAGCCCCATCCCGCACTCACTGTGGCTGCAATGTCCCACACAGCCCCATCCCGCACTCACTGTGGCTGCAATGTCCCACACAGCCCCATCCCGCACTCACTGTGGCTGCAATGTCCCACACAGCCCCATCCCGCACTCACTGTGGCTGCAATGTCCCACACAGCCCCATCCCGCACTCACCGTGGTTGGAATGCCTCACGCAGTCCCCCAGCACGGCGCTGAAGCGTCTCTGTGCCGCTGCCTCTGGGAAGCAGTAGTAGCTGTGCCGGGAGAAGGGCTGCCATAGGTACACCGGGAACTCCTTCGCAAGTGGCACAAAGGCTGCCGCTGCCTCTTTCTCACTCGAGCCTGCACAAAAACACCTCTGTTTGAGAGCTGAAGGTTTCCTGCGTGCCAGACCTTTGCCTCTGGTACCTTTCTGCAGGGAAAAGACCTTCCTTTCTGAAGGGGAATCTCCTTCCCAGTCCAGGAGATTGGGCACAGAGGGCAGGGGGACACGGCTGAGATGGGCACACTCAGCTGGCACCAACCACCTCTCTGTGTTACACCACAGCAACTTGATGGCCTCTTGCTTTTGTATTCAAGGTGGCAAAAAACTACAGAGTTTTGGCAAAATTTCAAAGAAGCTATTTCACTGGTTTGCAGCTGCTAGGGAAACGGTTTTTGTGGCAAATAAGTAAATTAGTGGGGAGCTCCGGTCTGTTCCACATAGAGACCATTTAAGGGCATATGGACTTTCTTATAGAAACAAACTGCATTAAATAAACCATGCTGGAACAGCAGTGCTTTCCCTGGTTCCAGGACTTCCACACACAACTGCCCTTAAAAACTGACACTTCAAGCCCTTGCAGGTGATGTAAAGAAAGCACCAAGTACCTCCAGCTCTCACCTGCCCCAAGTCCCTGCACACAGGGGATGCTGGACAGCACATTTAGGGATGACCAAACCCAGTCTGGAGTCACTGACACGCATCGAGAGCCCAGACAAAAGAGGTTCACCTCGGAGGGTCTTCAGCACCACACAGACCAGGAGTAGGGCCATAAAGATGAAGTGATACTCTTTTTGAAGGGAAAGCCATGGGAAGCCCACAAGCATCCTTTGGGTGCTCCACATCACTCAACCCCAACTGCTGCGGAGCTGTGGTGACACACACAGGACACCTCCAAGCCCCTCTGACCACCCTGTGCCTTGGGAAAGGGTGTGAAGGGGCACCTAACTTTTAAATCCTAAGGATTTAAAGGACTCAAAAAATAAATCCTTGTCTTCAAGTTGCCCTTATCCCTTTCGTTATGTGGCATCCCATTCTCCAAATCTGACTCTGCAATGTGAGACCCGCTCCTGTAAAGCCTGAATTTTCTCCATCTTGGTGGAGTGGGGGCAGGCAGGACCACAGCAGTTCCTGGCCCAGAAACAACAAACCCAGAAGCAGCCACCTTCCTGCTCTCTCTGTGGGACTTATTATCAGCTGTGAGTCAACACAGACAGCTGGCATCTAAAAATGGAAACAAATAAACCAGGAATATTAACAAAGCCCGGGAACAATGGTGCTGTGGTTCCTGCCCTGCTTCTGCACAGCTTCCAGCAGCTTTGTGCCTGTGTGCTGGGAAGAAAGGGAGCCAGCATCTCTCTGAATGTTAGCTTACAGCATCTGCTGTGTTCATCCACTCTGGAGCTGTGCTTGGACTTGGGAAAAGGGCTGTGGGCATCTTCTGCTGCCCCATTTTAAAGTGGAGCCTGAAAGCCTTCCCAGAATAGAGTAAGGAACAGAGCCTGGGCTTTGGCCGTTCAGCTTTGAGCAGGACTTACCAACAGGGTCTGGAAAATGTTTATCAGACAGCAAATTGTAATCTTCTTCTGAAGTCAGGACTTTGCCTCCTGCAGGAAGAACGTGATATTTAGGGCTGGCTCCCTTCTGGTAGGCCTGGAAAATCAACAAAGAGGAAGTATTGTCAAATAGAGATTTAAGGAGAGAGAAAACATAAAATACACTATTCACTGACAAAGCCAGGAGCTGACTCCATGATCCTTGTGGGTCCTTTCCAACTCAGGATATTCTATGACTCTAATGCATGGGGATATTGCCCAAAGGGGGGATCTTTTTGTCGGGCTGTATTTTGGACATGTTCCCTAGGCATGTCAAATCTAAAACATGGTTAAATGTAAAAAACATGTTGGAAAATATCCTCTCGGTGCTTATCTGCTGTGGTGAGGAGTCAGGGATGGAAGGGAGGGAAAAAGGATGGGATTTTCTCCCGAGCCCAATTTGTTGGATTTATCAGCCAGGACTAGTTTGACTATGGCAGCTTCCAGACAAAACCTCCACTGTACTCAGCCTGGAGCCACCCAAACCCTGCTAGTTCAGATCCAGCTGCAGGAGCACAAGGATTTATTACAGGGATGTAAAGATGAGAAGTGTTCTGGGACAGGCACAGGAAGGTTCAAGTGCTGTTAAAAGGATTTGTTAGTTCTTGCCAACATGTCTGGCCAAGGCAGGGCACTTGGCTGTACCCTCAGCCATCCCTGTGGGGCTTCCACTGGAGCCACCTTGGAAGACAAGGTTTCACCTCATATTGCTGAAGGCAAGGCAGCAGCAGCAAATCCACTTGCTACTGGTTTATCTGGGAGTGTACAAGCAGATCCAAGAAAGGAGCACTCACCTCTTTGGTCTCAAAGCAATCCACAGTGTAGTCATTTTTGATCACGACGTATCTGTCCTTCCACTTCTTCAGGTCCTCGGCAAAGTGCAGCAGCTCTGCTTCGTACAGAACTGTCCCAGCTTCCCCCGGGGGCTACAGGGACAATTGGTGACATTTGAGACTCCTCTGCACCACTGACCATCTTGAAGCTTTTATTTCTACATTTCCATAGTGCTGCTTTAAGGGCTCTTGAGCCTTCAAATGCATTTGGAGTCATAAACGCCTCGAATCTCAGAAAGTTCTACGGACACAAGCAAATTCTTGTAGCTGAGGTGAGGAGGCAGCAGAAGAGCTCTACCTTCAAAAACACTGCCAGATTTCTGAGACAGAGATTTATTTACCTTTCAGCTGGCATGCTGAATGCAAGATCAGAGAATCCTACAATGGTTTGGGTTGGAAGGGACCTTAAAGATCATCTAGTTCCAACCCCTGCAAGATGACTTGGAGTTCATCACCTCCCATTTTCCACTACATAATACAAATATTTCATTGATATGAAAAGCAGGGGCTTATTATAAAATAGTATATTGTTTCCCATTTCTTTGTAATGCTTTTGAATCTGTGCTGTAGTAACTGATATGCATCTTTCTGAAAGACACAGCTCTTCTATTATCCCACCTCTTACATCCCACCTCAATGCTCTACCTACTCATTTCAAGAGCATTGGAAATCCATGACTTCCAGCATGTTCAGAACATTTAAATTTGTATCTTCTTAATGTTGAAGGCTGGTTCTCTGCATTTTCCTCTAATAAAGAGACTTTTGTCTCTCTTGATGTCTCCTCTCTAAAAAAAACCAGCTTCCATAGTTCACGCCACAGAGGGAATGATTGCCATCTTCTTTAAGGAACCCTGAGCCACAGATGACAGGATTAATTACGTTTCCTACATAATTTCTTCCCTGAAAGTATGATCTCTGTCCCTAGATTTTGCAGAACCTTGCAACCAGCAAGAAGGAACCAGTTTTGTCCAAATGTCCAACTCTTTGTACCAGAAATTTGTGTCATGGTTCTCCTCGTGCCACGATAAACAACTAAACAAGACCAAAATAAAGATGAATTTTCAAAAATAAAATTTCAAACCTGCACCCAGATGCAAATTTTCCATCCCAAACCGAACTGACCCGAATCCAACATCCGCACATGCAAACCTCTGTGTGCACTTGGGTCACAGACAGGAAAATCAGTGTCCTCCTACCCTGGTTTTCAGGAAGTGAGACTGGGAGTGGTGGTGCTGCTCCAGCTCCTCCTGCACGTGCCTGCAGAAAGCCACGGCGTACTGGCGGCGGTAGTGGGGGCTGAAGTTCTTGATGGTGGCCTCTGTTTTCCCTGAGGTGAAACAGAAATTTAAATGTATTTCACGTACATGGCTTCACAACCTGCAACACAGAACCAAGGCACTTCTCACCAGTGACCCGAATTCTTCTCTTTGGAGAAGAGGCAGTTCCAGGGTCACCTAATAGTGACCTTCCAGTACCTGAAGGGAGCCCACAAGAAAGATGGAGAGAGACTCTGGACAAGGGATGGAGTGACAATCCTGGGAATGGCTTCCCACTGACAGAGAGTAGGTTTAGATTGGATATTGGGAAGGAGTTGTTCCCTGTGAGGGTGGGGAGGCCCTGGTACAGGGTGCCCAGAGAAGCTGTGGCTGCTCCGTCCCTGGAAGTGTCCAAGGCAGGGAGTGGAAATGGATGGGCTTTAAAGTCCATCTAACCCAAACCATTCCATGACTCTATGAAAAGAACGCCTGAGTGTACCAAGGGCCACCTGCTGCACAGATCAGGAAACCCTTGGAAATGCATTCAGAGAGAATTTGTCCAGGAAAACACTGGATTTGAGACTTTGTTTTTTTCTTCTAAGAGCAAGCAAAGAATTCCCCAAATCCATTTCTCTAAGGAAAGATGCTCTCTGCCTCTCCCTGGGACACGCTGCCCCAGAGGCGAGGGTGGTCAAGGGGTGAAAGGGTTTTCAAAGAGAACCAGTGACACTGGCTAATGTTCAGCCATAAGAGCCAATTTCATCACTTACTGAGATTCTAAAGCTGACTCAAAGCTCTACAAAGGATTTTTCTAGGCTTGGGCACTACAGTCTCATCTTTGTTTTAATGTAACATATCCTCAGTCGTGCTGCAATAAACACTAATCTGTGATCAAGATCTCATGGGTAGCAGCAACAGCAATAAACACACTGAGATCTCACTTCTGAGAACCTTAAAACAATTTACAAGCAATTAACTCATTAACCCTACCAAAGAAATACTGGTGCTTCGCAGACAGGGAAGTGAAGCTAAAATTAAAGGCATGTGCATATATGTGACTGAAAGAGTCTGTAGCAATGCAAAAACCAGAACCTGGCCTATGATCTCAAGAGCATCCCAAACATCCTGGATACTGGAGAGATCCCTTTCTTCTTGGTATTAGGGAGCTCCATGCCAAAGGGCTTTTTCTGAGCATACAACAGAGAAACGTAATTTCACATCTCAAGCAACTTTTGATGCTTTCAAAATTTCATTTTGTTCTGTTTGGGGAGGAAAACCATCAAATTTTCTGTATGAGAAAAAAATGGTAATTCCCAAACTAAGATTTCTTAATGCCTTTATACGGACTCCTAGACCCGGACTGGCACACAGCATTCCTGAAATGGAATCCATGGAAGTGTTCAAGACCAGGCTGGACGGGGCTTGGAGCAATCTGGTTTAGTGGAAGGTGTCACTGCCCATGGCAGGGAGTGGGACTGGAGGGGTTTGAAGATCCCTCCCAACCCAAACCATTGTGGGATTCTATGAATTATTCCATAATTCCCTAACATGGATGTGCATGGAAAGACAAACCTACATGGCAGCTCCTCTGCTTCTGCAGCTGAATTTCCAGTGTGATGCAGAATTAAATGCATCCCCCAAGTTCAGGGGCAATGCCAACGCTTCCGTTCCAGCACCTTTCATTCCAGCCACTGCCATGTAACCAGCTCAGAGGGGTGAGCTGGAGCCTTCTCCTTCATAAGCACCAATGGGATCGCTGCCTCCCACTGAACTGGAAGCCCCTTTTGCCCCACTGCTGCCCCATTCCAATGCCACAGCAGCACTGTCAGACAAACCTGCTGCCCTGGAGCCCTCTCCAGGCACACAGAGGAGCCGGCTCAGCATTGGCACAGCCGTCCCGCTCAGCTGGAGGGATGTCAGGAGCAGAGTCAATTCACCACTTATGTAAGGCTTTCACAGATCCACTTGTGGGAGAGCATCTGGTGACAATCTGGACTCCAAATCTTCAGTTTTAAGATGGCTTTTTGGAGACATACTGATTATAGGATGGGCTTGGGTATAATAGCAGGATATGGTGCTGCTAAAGCAGAATATCCCAGCCCTGCAAAAACTAGCCTCTGCTTTGGGCAGAGGCATAGACTTATTCTCCAAATAAGGACAAAGTTTCCCAAAACCTTCTTTGTAGCATTCTTTTTCCTCCTGGTCCCAGCCAGCAGTAGGATGTTGTTGGCCCCGGCCCCGGTGGAGTTTCCTGCTCAGGGTTTGCCCCTGTTTTGCACCGCAGCTTTTTCTTTTCCAGCTCGCATCAGCCTCTTAATCTGTTAGAGAGGGCTCTGGGACACTGCACCTCACTTGACTGCTGCCTGCATCCTGCAGTAAAAGTTTGTAGAGGAAGTGGGACAAAGAATAAAATTCTGGTGTTGGGAAAAAACTTACAACAATCACAGGAAATACCTGTAATTTTGGCAAAGTCTTTCAATTAAGGCTAAATGGCCTCAGAAATGTCATTTTTCACTGTCAGTACTGCTTAGATCAGCTTAAAGCACAATGACAGAAGGGAAAGAAACTCTGCCATTCATAACATATACATCAGAAATAGGACATTGATGATGTAATTTTTATGTGCAGACTATATTTATGACAAACCAAAACATGAATCAAGAGGCAAATGTTTCTGGCTGTTTCTTCCAATCTTCACACTACTTGTTGCAAAGGAGCTTTGCATTAAAAATACTCCTCCCTCTTAAAATTAGAAGAGTTTATTTAAAGAGATTGTGAGTGCCACCACATGAGGACCTAGCCTTGCAGGGCTTGGCTGAACAGGAATTGCAGTGCTACCTGAGGGTAGGAAGAGAAGCAGACAGACCCTTGATCCATTGTTCCTCAATGGATCTTTAAATTCTTTTGGTTTACAGAAAATAAAAATACGCTCTCTGAAAATAAACATGATGGAAACAGTCCTGAGTAACAGAAACTCTTCCCATGAAATGATAACACGGGGCAACTAGAGCTAAAATACTCCAGGGCAGTTGAAAAATGAGTTCCCCTAATTCTTTTCCAAATTTAGTGTGGCTGGCTTAGTCAGAGCTGTTTATATGGAGCACGGCCAACTTTCCCACTTGGCTGGTCTGGCAACGGCACAGCTCCAGCCCATATAAATGGGATCTGAATCCCAGCAGCTGGGATGTTTATCCTAGGAGAATGAGGAGTCTGATCAGCTCCAGGAGGAGCCTGCATGCAACCTCCTGGTCCTGCACTGGGCCAGGAGTTGGACTCAATGATCCCTGTGGGTCCCTTCCAACTTGGGATATTCTGTGATTCCATGAAACGAAATTACCAACAGGAAAAGACAACTATGATGGAGGTGGAAGGATTTCTGTCAAATTAACATGGCAAGGGTCTGTTCCTCCTTAGCTGAGGGTTTAGATCCTGCTCCAGAATAAACTTTGCTAAAGCTTCATGATGCACCTCCCGCTCTGCAGAACTGCCCTTGCACATGACCACAAAACTTCAGCACGAGTTATGATAGCTCTTTGAAGACTAAAACCAAACATCACTGCACTGAGAAACATCTACCTGTTGCCCCCCTGGAAATCAGTAATCATCCCCAGTTTTCTTCTTGTTTTTCTACTGCCTTTGACCTTCTTAACTGTGTCATCCATGTTGGACATTTGTATGTAACTCCAAGTCATCAGGCCCACAGAATGGCCTCAAATACCCAACTTTATAGTGTGGATTTCACTGCTTTTATTGAAATAACTGACATACAGCTTTTTCAAACAAGGGCACTCTTCAGCAAGTTCTCCCAGGAATGAATTCCTGCTGGTCCAGCCACTGGCTCTCAGTGCAGGCTATCTAGCTTGCCCTGCCACACCTCCCTGCTCTCAACAACATGTTGCCACGTGGCCAGTCCGAATGCAGGTCGGAAAAACCTGGGAAAAAAGGTCAGAAAACAGTAACTTCTTGGCTGGTATACAAGAGAGGGATTGCTCACACTCCCAGAACTTCAGCCATTTGAAAGTTAAGAATGGAAAGAGGGAAGGACTTGCCATAAAAGCTATTTCACTTAAATATTGGTGTTTGGCAGTAAGATGACACTTCCAAGAGTAGCAAAATGTTCACAATCCTTCCCTTTCACAGCACAATTGTCTGCACTCAGCACCTTTTGGAAAGGGTTTTCCAAATATACCACAATCAGTGATATGAATCTCTTTGAAGGTGTGGGGGCTGATGTATCTTCTTACACCATTTAAGCCCTGGGGGGCGTAAATGTAAAAGAAGTAGATGATTTGATGTATTAAAACAAATCCTGGACAATATAAAACCTGAAAGAAGTAAGCACTGTGTGCGCTGAATGTCAGTACACCCAGCATTTCAAACAAGTAAAGCAGTGAGACAGAACAAGAGCAAATGGCTTTGTCTTATTTCATCCACTGCCATGAGCAAAGCTATCAGAAGACAATCTAAAACCATCGGCTGATCATACCCACACAGTGCTTCACAAGCCAGGATGTAACCCACAACTGGGGACATGCTTTTAAATTATAAACTAGAAACCAGATAAACTATATATACTGTGTGCCTTAATGCAAATTGAGCTTCACAATTACTACTGTTTGTCCGTCCGTCCATCCATCCATTTTTCTATCCATAAACACAGTCTTATTCTCATAGCCCATCAAGGTAGCAGCAGAATGAGTTAACAAAGTAATTCCAGTGTTCAGCTCCTGGGCTGACTTCATCCTAAGTCCAAGGAAAACACAACTCTGATTGAGGTAAACATCTGAAATTGCAGATGCTCTGAAAGCTGGATGTCAGTACTGGCAGCTCTGAAATGGGCTGGATGCTCGACAGAAGAGAGGGAAGCAGCTACTTACCATAAAAACTGCTTTTCCTCAGATCACCCATTCACTGCAAACACCATTATCAGTTGTTAAATGCATCTGGTAACCAGAAAACCTGCAAAAGTGATTCTGTTTGGCAAATCCTGACAGTGCCCACCACGTTCCAGGGCTCTGGAACATGTGACAGTGTAGTGGGATTTACAAGTGGTTCCCTCTTTCCTACGGTCTTCTTCCTTGTGTGGTACTTACAATACTACTCAGGAAGTGTTTAAGTCCAAGTGCTCCTAGGCTTTATCCAGGAAGGCAATGTAAACTACCCTCTTTGTTGACGAAAGCAGAACTCAGTTTGATCTTTATTTGTAGAAATAGTATTTCAATTATCCTGAGTCATGACTTAGTACCTGTTACAACAAAAAGGGGTGGCAGACACAAGTCCGAGGTTCTGATTTGGCTGGATCACCCCTCACAGGTTTGTTTGCACTCAGCCAAACCCAGCAGCTCTGGTGGAGCCACCCCTCTTTCCCATGCAGGAACATGTGGTTTGCACCTGGTAAAATACTGAAACCAATTATTTATCCCAGCCTTGATTTATATTAATGGAGGCTGCTCTCAATAAAAACTTAAAATTCTGTAACCTCAGTGGCATGCACACACTCTCAAATCACCTGTTTGCCATGCTGGCAAAATCCCTGTTAGTCACCCAAAACTCAGTGCAGAGGAGTGGATAACACCCATCGCACCTCGGATCAGCCTCTCCTCAAGTCTCAGCATATAAGCACTCCTCAGGTGCTTCATCCATCTTCTCTCTAAGAAAAAACGGGTGCTGTCTTGTGAAAAAATCAGATTTTTTTGCAAGTTTGGCAGCTGAGACCATGGGTGTGAAATTTGTGCTCCACCAGACGCAAAGCTTCTGTTTCACAGCAAGCTAAACAAACACGTTTGTAAGTTCATGTAGATGTGATCTGTGGCAAAGGAGGTGCCAAAAGTAACAGGCTCTATTCTAGCCTTGCAGATCTCCCTTTCTACAATTTTACCCCTATATTTTGCTCTTCCTCGAGTGCTCCACAACACAAGGCTGAATTTTATACTGAGATGGACAATTATCCCATGGATTTCCATAGGTTTACATACTAACATTTTTCCCAGGCAGCTTCAGGAGCATCTTGTATTGAGAGGGAGCAGATTAAGCTGAGTGAGACCTCATGTACTCTATAAAAAACGCTTGTTTTGTGAAGAGAAGCTTGTGATCTAACTATGGAGCTTGCTGGTTTAAGTTAATTCTGAATGCTGTCTGATTACTAAAAGCGAAGAACAAACAGCAGAGCACAGATCCTTCACAAACACAGAGTGGCTCTCGGGTCAAACTCAGAGACTCATTCCTGCAGCTGCCCTTCCCTTCCCCTGCTCCCACTGCGCAATCCTTATTTATGGGAGAAGGAAGATTTCACGAGTTGCCTTGCAACTTCTGTCAGGTTAAAAAATCCTAATAATCATGAATTACATAAAGGCCAGTGCTTGTGGTTAATCAGGCCGAAACAAGCCAAGGGTTTGATTAACACTGTGTCAGATAAGCTTATCTCAAAGGCTGCTCAAATCTGTCCTTTCTTGGTAATGGGGTTAGAAGCAGCAACGCTCAGTCTAGAAACAATTACTCATGGTCAGATTCAACTAGAATAAGGTCTGACAATACTTTATTTATAAGCTTCTTTCACAGCACCAGAAGGACTTGGGATTTAATAACCAAATGAACCCAATCTAATTCCTGGGGGGGGGTCACATGAAACTAAACTATGATCTAAGTAAATAAATTTCGTGAAGGTAAATGGTTTTCAAGTTTTGTGGCTCCCAGAGCCACAAGTTGAGCCACTCCTGGGGACACAGACACTAGGCATGTCTTGAGCAGCTTTCTCCAGTCCAGATCTCAGCACCACGTTACACGTCACAGGAGGTCACACAAAAATGTTTCTTGGAAACATTTAAACAGCTTTCCAAATATGTAAGCCAATGCTGCATTGCCCTGTAAATCAGGATGATGTATTCCCCCTTCCCTCCCTTTCGGGTGACAGTTACCTCACTGCCCAACCATCCACAAGACAAAATAGCAAAAAGACACAGAGACACAGATAACAGAAATAACCATCTTAATGACATTAGTTGAAGCCTTTTTCTGAATATATGTACATATATTTATATTTATACAGATAAACACACCTTCAAAATATTATTTCCATGCAGTGCTTGCTGTGTGCTCATACAGACCTGCGAGATATTTTTACTAATTTCTTTTTTCTTAATCACTTTGCCAAACTATGCCACACTACATGGCTCTATCACAAAATTACTCCAGAGAGTACATGACACTGGCAAAGCTACGAGTACACACACATCTTTCCATGAGGGGCTTCATTTATGCTGAGGTTTCCTTACCTTCAACTCCCTTTACTCCCTCACCAATCCAACTCCTTTCACCACCAGCCCAGATGGACTCCTCAGAGTACCCTATTTCCCACAAAGGCATCACTTTTTAAGCACTGTAGCAGAAGGCTACATTATTCCATGGCAGGATTTCATTCCATTTCTCTTCAACAAACACACAAACCCCACAAAATGAGAATAACAGTAACATTGGAGCCTCTTTTCTTGCAATTTTCCTCATTAATTCTAAGGTGGTTGCTTCTCTTTTGGCTGCTGTATACACTGAAAATGAGTAAATATCATGATTTGCAAAGGATTTTCAGCTAAGCCTATGTGCAAGAAGGGTAAAACCATGACTAATCTCTAAACTAAACAGGGGTCTCAAAGCAAGGACGTTTACTTTAATGACCTCCCAACACAACCACGCCACTTGATTCTATTAGAGGAAGTAATTTCAGCCCCAGAGCCCCTTCTTGCCATTCTGAACCCCCCAACACCACCTGGGTAAATACACAGATTTTAACCCAAACAACAAGCACCATTCGGATTTTTGAAGCCCAAGGCCGTACCCATGTCACAGTTGTGCCAGTTGGGAAACACTTTCCAATTTCACCTGTTTTGCTTTGCTTCTGCCAACACCTCCTCACCTTGGTCCTGTGTAGGGCAGCAACTGTGAAAGGGCATTTTGAGGGGGACAAAGAGCCAACTCTTTGTGAAAATCAATAATTGATTTTATCCCTCTTCCCCTTCTTTTAAAAAGGACAAAACCTATATATATAAAAATATATTATATATCACCTATAATTTAATATATCATATTATATATTATATTAAAACTATATTTTTTTATATATATAATACTAAGCTTCTAATAAAACTTTGTAATACAGGAAGAGGAGTATGTAAAATGCAATTCACATTCCAAAGAATTTTTTTACCCTACCTTCCATTTTACATCGAGCTTGAACAACAAAAATGGAAAAATTTTTCCTTTGCAGTGCATATTTAGTCATTTGTTCAGGCTCTCACCAGTTTCATGTCATAATACTGGAATATGCCTGCAGGAATATGTAATTGTTGTCAGAGCAAAACATTGGGCAGAGGACGGGAGAACTTACTTTATAAAACTTAGAAGTTCTAGTGAAGCTTATAAAATATCTTTAATATATTATATATTTTGTTGTTACACAGCAGAGTGATACAGTGGGATCACTTTCTGATGTCACATGGACCTCACTGGCCATGCAGATGCTACAGCAGGAATTGTTCAAGGCTGACACAACCTACAAGACAGAAATGTTCCACAGCATTACACTGTGGTTAATCCTTCAAAGCCTTAGCTAAGACAAACTCTCCTTGCTGGTAGTGTGTTCTCGTGTTCAGAAAAATAAAATAATAGCTCTAAAAACATTTGCTAAAATCTTCAGAAATAAATTGATTTTAAAAAAGGATTGCATTCACACTTTGCAAGGAATACTGCCAAGCATTAAAAGGGTCTATATGCACGCAACTGAAGGTCTCCCCTTTCTGGGGAGACCCTTCTCTACCTCTCCATGGATGGTAATGTCCCTCAGGAAACCCACACTGTTCACTGGACTTCTCATTCTGCAGGAGAGACAGGAGGAAGCGTTGGTGCCTCATCCTGTGAGAAAGGTTTCTTCACAGGGCTGCTAAAAAGCATCAATTAAGGTACAGCGTTTACAAGACAAGCGTGTAATTACATGAAGCTGCTCACCCAACCCTGTGAAAGACACTTTTTTCTGTGCTTATTACAGATGGGGAAGGGAAACTACAGCTGTGATGCAACAGATCAGCTTTATAATTCAAATTAGTGCAGAAACACTGGGAAGTGGCAGAGTGTCAGCGCCCTGATCCAGGCTCCTTCAAGAAAGGGTTGGCACGAAGGGAGGAAGATGCACTGATGCTGCTGGAAAGGGAGACCTTGACCATATCTCCTCTCACTCACTAGTCTTGGTCTGGTTCTCTCGCTCACACTTTACTCTGACTCTCCTGCTGCTGCCGCTGCCCCAAAGTCCCACTTCAGGACAGGTCACAGCCTTTTGCTCTCTCCCAGCTGTGAAATGGGTGCAAAAGGAACAGAACTGGCCTCTTCCCTCATGAAACTGATGAAACAATTCTAAAATCCCCTGCTAAATCTGGTCCAGGGACAATCCAAGGGAAGAAGCAGAGAAAATGAGGCAAATGAAAACAAAACAAATGGGAAAAGACCAACAGAAGATGGGAGATGGCCCTCTAGCTGCCTGGGGCTTCTCAGCATGGGAGACCTGCCAGGGGCCTCCTTTTCCCTCTTTTCTCCCATTCAAAGTTGAACAAGGCCATAATCAAGATCCCAGTATTTCCAAAGCACTGTAAAAGAATAAAACAAAGTGATCTAAACATTTCGGGGTTTTTCTTTGGCAAAGCTAAAAGGACCCATTGAACTTTATTCCTTACTTGGCAGAGTTCATACCTTTGATTCCTTCTCAATTAAAGCTGGGACCTGACTTATAAAAATACTCCTTCTGCTAGCAAATCGAGAGTAACTCCCAAAATTTTATCCTGAAAAGAAGTCAAGTAAAAATCCAAACAACCCCTAACTTTCTGCAGCTGCAGCAGTATCAAAGATGAAGGATTACCTTTACATTCCCCAGGTTTGCTGTTCCTACAACTCACCAGTGCCACCAACCCACACCACCAGAGGCAGAAATACTCCCATGTCACAAGGACACGGATTAGGGGAATTTAAGGAAAAAGGGAAAATGAAGAACTGTGTTCAGAAAGAATTTGATGTAAATGCCACAGAGGACACACACAAAGGAAGACTCCTCTTACAGTCTCTCCTGTGCAAATGTGGGGGTTTAAGGCCTCTTTGTTCCAGCACACTGTTCAAAAGTATTTATTTTCTTTTTCAGGCTGCTATTTTTAACCATAACTCAGAGAAAGGCCGGAGCCCTGCTGAGTGTCTGACTGCAGCTTCCAGACAGAAGCTGCTGTGACGGGAAGGTGGTGACACACAGCTCTGCAGGTCCGAGTTGCCTTGTTTCCTCCATGGGGCTGGTTTCACCAAAGTCCACTTTTATTCAGTGCAGTCAGCTCAGAGGGGTTCCATCCAGCCACCTGACACGCCAAGTGCTGTGGCATTATTCTTCTTCCTCCTGGACCACTTTCAGTTCCTCAAGCACTCATGAAAGCATCACTGAGAAGACAATGGTTACCACTGGTGTTTGTTTTCTCCATTTCTAAGAGGACTTCCTGGGAAGAAGCTCCACTCAGCTATTGTCCCTCTCACTAAACCTGTGCTTGAGGCTCCTTGGCCGCTTGGCTCTTCCACCCCAATGTTTTAAAGCTCTTTCCTTCTTGAAAAGAAAAAGGAGGTAAGTTGCCTCATTTCCTCTCCATAATTCTTTCACGTTCAAAAGGGCTTGTGACTACATGACTTGAAAGGAAAACACCAAATCCAAACCACCTTCTCCCTGTACTGTGTTTGTACAGTGGGACCACGTGAGATCTGGGCTCAGAAAGGCAGCTGTGCAGGTTATTTTTAAGAAGAGGAAATTTGTTCCTGAGAATTTATTGGGAAATGGGTTGGTGAGAGCTCTCCTGCTGGTTCACAGTGACCCTGCGCCTCTCGAGGCCTTCATGGCCCTCCATGTACAGACACACCAAAAGGACTTGCCTGTACACCAGGACCTGTGGCTATACCTCACCAGAACATGTTCAAGGCTTGCGTTTATATCCATGGTGGCAATGCTTCAGTCAGTGCATTTAAGAGTTTGCTTTCATCGCTCTTGCCTTTATATGACTGGTTATGGAGCTCCAGTTTTGTAAGTCTCAGCTCTTCCATCAAAGGTCTCTATGAAGTTCTTGCCATCAATCCAATCTGAGCTCCTGGCACTGTGGATGCTGATACATTCTCTCTTCCTGGAGAAGAGTATGTTTCACTTATCTGTATCAAAACTTAAATTCTTCATCTTTCCGTGTTTTGCAAAATGCTTTATTTAGGGCACCAAGAAAAAAAGTAGCCCTAAGAATGCAACGTGTGAGAGCTGTGTGATAAGGGTTTTATCTGGCAAATTCATGTCTATCAGAGCACATTTTCACTTTGTGAATGCAGAAGTAATCACTAGTAGTGCAACTTTAAACATATTTAACCCCTTGTCTAACAATGCTCATTTTGAGTCTCATCCAAACCTGAATTCCTCCAAAGGCTGCCTGCATTTCCTCACTAGAGCTACATTTCAAGCCATGTTTGCATTCTTCAAGGGTGGCTTAAAGGCAGCCTGTGGCTTTCTGAGAAACAAAGACAGGAAAAACCACATAAACCCATGTTCTATCTTCATTTGGGCTGATGGGACTTCACCGGGCTGATGGGACTTCACCGGGCTGATGAGACTTCACCGGGCTGATGAGATGAAAGATGAGCCCTGAATTTCTATGAAATATTTTCTCACCTAATAGTGTGGCTTCAAAACACCCTCAAGAGCTCCTGAATCCACAACAACTTTTCAGAGACTTTTCTACTCCTTATTGCTACTCCCAAAGACCTTTACTGTACAATCAATCATCCCTTCCAACAAGATGCTACTCAGGCTGTATGCTACTCATGCAACAGCAGAACTTTTCACTACCCTGGGACACCGTTTCTCTGCTATTTGCCCTTTCAAGCATCTCTGAGCCAACCGTTTCACAAGCTGTTTCACCACAGGCTTTGCATAAGCCCAGCAGCTTCACACAAACAGGCTCAGTGAAAAGGGTGATGGAACAAGAACAAGCCAGGAATTCTGGAAAAGTGTGTTCACAAAACCCACCAATACGATTCATGGGGTTTTTATAATTTCCAGTGAAAAACCACATAGACAGCGTTGAAAAAATGCGTCTTATGGTCTCTGCTCTACTCTGAGCTTTACTAGCAAAAGTGCACCAAACCTTCAAAAACAAGCCAGTCAGGCTGAACCTTCTGGCTCCAAAGGTTTGGGCTTAAATGGAGTCAGGGCTTTTTCTCTGCAAGTCTCAGAAATGCTGAGGTCAGGACAACAAAACACAGGCCTCAGATTTAACATCCTGGTTTCCAATTTTGCTTGCAGGCAGGTCCCTCTGAGGGACGTGTGCCTTAGCCAACAGCCACAAATCCACAGTCCAGGAGATGACAGTCTTCTTACAACCCCTCTGAATAAGTAACAAGGTCAGGTCCTTCTATTTGTAATTATTTCCCCTTTAGAAGCACCTCTGGCACTAAGAAGATACACACATTGAAGGCATTTTTCAAAACTACTTTTGCTGCCACCAGTGTGAGGCAACTCCTCCTGTTTCCAGAACAGCTGGTACCAACCACCAGTGCCAGGTGGGTGCTCAGCACCTCTGAAGCCAAGCTGAAGCTCTAAATGCCAAGTGACGTTCTAAAATTTACGATTTTTGTTTGAGTGTATTAAAAATATCTGCTTAATGTGCTTAAGAAGATCCTGGTGAGAGAAACACGAAAGCATCGGATCTTATCTCATTCAAGAATGACTAGTACAGAGCAACACCAACAAAGTCAGAGGAGATCATGCAGCCCTGGCTTCCAGACTGAGCAGATACCCTGACATGCTTTTTAAACTCTTAATCTCCGAGGGTTCCTCTGATTTGTAAAATACCATGTCTTGAAACTGAAAGAAAACACAGAAGTGTGCTCAAGACACACCCACAATACAGAAGTAAAACTGTTTCCTGAGCCAGCAAACATGGCTTGGTTTTTTTAAAAAAGGTATTTAAATGAAAATAGAAATCTCTTAAGTGCACTAGATCCACTTTTTTTGCAAATCTCCTCTGGCAAACTCATTTTTTGAACATACACTCTTCTTTGCTTGTCTACTGTATATAAATTGCATATATTCTGATTAACATTATTCAGCCCAGAATAATTACACATCAGAGAGACGCCTAATAAGCTCATCTTTAAAGTCTGCAGAACTAAAAAAAGATCCCAAGCATATTTTATGAATATAAGATGGCGTCAGCTGACAGATCTATGGCACAATCCATTTTATTGTGGTTGCAAACAAGAGCCACATGAATTAATGTTATGGGCTTGTCTTTGCATTATTCAGGATGATGGGATTTCTCAAGGAAAGCAAGAGTGTGTTCTGGAATTGTGAGACTTCACTGTGAAGATAAAAGAAAATTAGTCATACAATATGGTAAAGAAAATACAGAATATAAGCAAAACTGTGTTTTACCAGCAGCGTGCACTCCACTGGAAATTCCATAAGGCTTTCAGAATCAAACAGCTGCTACAAGAAGTAAAAATGAATCAAAACACTTGGATTTACAACTGGAGTTGACAAAGAAATATTTTCAGTTACTATAACCACATTGTTTTAGACTTACTTCAGACAAAAGCTATTTCAACAGGAAAACCTGTCTTAGCCAACAGCTGGAAAGCTTATAGCCTTATTCCGGAAGGAAAGGGGACTGTTACTTTTTACAGATGTCTCCATTCTCATCATCCAAACAGAGTTAAATCTCTGAATAGAGAGATGGGCCCCATTTGAGATGCAGCTCTCACATCCTCCCAAGGCTGTGCACACTCACACCCTTGGCACCGATTCAGCCGAGGCGACTGAACACGACGGCCACAGAAACTCAACACTGTGCAGCATCCCCAAATTCAGTCCGAGTTCTGGGGCAGCCCCTCGTCCCTTCCAACAGCAGAATTCCAGACACTCAGCTGTCGGAGAGGCTGGATTTTATTTTAAAAGCAGCTCTTTTGCAGATGGTAACAATCAAACAATCAAGCCAGTGCTTCCCCCCGCTGCTCAGCCCCAACACCCTGCGAGATCCAGGTTTAGGAGCACCCCCCAAGGCAAGCTTGACTTCGGTTTCTGGTCACAAAAGTAACACCTGCCAATGCCAAGCTCTACGAAAAGGGCACAGCAACTTTTCAGTTGACCACACTTCCTGCTGCCTGAGTATTTAAGGCACGCGAAGGAAAAGCCATGTAGCAAGAGATGAGTAACTAACAAACCACAAGCTCTTGCTCAAAATTACCATGTACTATTTTACGTTCTTAGTAACACATTGGTGTGGGACGTTTGTTTATGCTGGTAACTCCTTTGTCTCCCAGTGTGGTATCAGCTTTAGTCACCCCCATTCTGGTGTGGGATGTGCTGAGCTGCTTCGTGTTTTTTCCAGTTGTAAGGGAAGTTGGTGCTGAGTTCAGATGGGGCCTTCCTCCTTCATTCACTCGGAACTCAGCTTCTTCCTCGAACAAACCCAGCGCTGCCTCAGTTTTTGATGTCACCACTATGTGGCCACAGCTCTTAAGGGATCACCATGAACACACCAAGCCCAGTCTCCAAAGTCTTCCCCAGAAGCTTCTTTTGTCACAGATCTCAGGTGTGTGTCACACCAAATATAACCTCAGTTTTGTTCTGGGCACTCTTCCTCCCAGCTGCTTCCCTTGGGTTTGGTAGGACATCATGGAAACATAGAATACTAGAATCATTCAGGTTGGAAAACCCTCCCAGACCATCGAGTCCAAGCTGTGCCCGATCCCCACCACGTCACCAGCTCAGAGCACTGAGTGCCATGTCCAGCCCTTCCTTGGACGCCTCCAGGGATGGGGATTCCAACCCTCCCTGGGCAGCCCCTGACAATGCCTGACCACCCTTTCCATGATGTTAAACCTGAACCTTCCCTGGCACAGCTTGAGGCCACTTCCTCTTGTCCTGTCGAAAGGACAGCTTTGTTCCAGAGGAAGGGTCCAAGGTCAGGCTGCACAGAGCTTGGAGCAAGCTGGGATAGTGGAAGGTGTCCCTGTCCACAGCACTGGGTGGAACGAGATGAGTTTTAAGGATCCCTTTCAATACAAGCCATTCTATGACTGACCTTTTCTCCTCCAAAAGCATCATAAAAGCCACCATCAGCTTTGATCAGCTGACAATCTGGAGGACTTGGGGGGTCCTCCTTGCAGACACATCAGATGCAGCCCTGACATCCCTCCCTCAGCCATGCTCACAAACCATCACTCACCTCACACACTCCTTGTGTCAGTAGTTCTGCTGCTACTTCCTGGGCTCAGAACAAAGACTGATGGAGCACAAGCAGCAGTTATAAAAGTTACTTTCCTTTACAATCACACCTAAAAATACTAATAAAAATCTCCTAATCAACCTCATATGGTACCTGCCCCATTCACTGCAGAGCTCTGAAAGATTGTGGCATAGTGAGCTGGAAATAGCAGGAACTTGATTTATATTTAAAAGCAGGTAAATACCACCCCAGAGAACCAGATCTATGTCTACTACAGAACGTAAAGCTGGATGAAACATGTGTCACTTATAGGAGAAGCTCCCACATGGCTCCTGCCACCTTCTTTTCCTGATTTAGAGAAGTGCTGTGTGCCTGAGCACAGCCAGAATCCAACTGGAAATTTGGGGAGAGCATCAAAATTGTCAGTTCCCAAAAAAATTAAGCACCAGGTTTGTCAAGCCCCAAATTAACAGCCATAACTCCTCGTGCATGAAATCAAACAGCAGCACAGGATCTCAGCAGGAAGATCAGCTGAGCAACGCCTGCACGGCGCTTTGTAGCTTGGCAGGTGTACAGGAAATCTCAGGAGGAAAGAAAAAAGCTCAAACAACAAATCTGGGGCTTCCTACTGAATAAAGTAATAGAAAAATACACCAGAGATGAGCCTTTGCACCCTGGCCTCTGTCAAGCACCAGCGATGCGTTCAGGGCTTCAGATCCATGGAGCGTTTCCACTCACACTCAAGCCTATAAGGTACAAAGTTGTGTTTGCTTTGCCCACGGGGGTGAACAGCTGCTGCTAGCTGTGGGCTTTGCAGCTTTTTCTAGCCTGCACAGAGGGCAAACATGAAAACAACAGGGTTTAGTCCAGCAGGTGAACATGGCTAGTGGTTGGAAACCTCCTTTCCCACTCGCCTCCAGTTTCCCTTATTCCACCTCTATGGCCCCCAGACCCTTCCCTTCCCTGCAGGATATGCCTGAGCAGCTCAAAAGAACATCCAAAGAGAGGAAAACATGTTTTCTTTAGCTTAATTCACAAAAAACCACCAACCAACCAACAACAACCAAAAAAACCAAACCAAACAAAAATAAAACAAAAAACCAAACAAAAACCCCCCAAACCCTCATCCATTTTAGCTGCAGTTTTCTCAAAATGGCAGTTTGGGGCAGATGCTCAGCATAGAAACTTCAGTCTGGACAGCTGAGGGCTGGCAAAGCCTCATCTGCAACTGCAAACACTGGAAAGTGTCTGGCAGACTAAATCACAGTGATATTACTTTACAGAATACCCTTAAAGAGCAAAAAAGCCTTTTTTCCCTTTCTTTTGCACAGATCTCGCCATTAAATCTTTGCCTGGGGATGATGAAAACTTGCCTTTCCTCTAGTGTGATCACTGCAATATTGGAATACCAAGTGAAAATCCATAAAGATCCTCTCTATCATGCTCAATAAAAGCAAGCTGGTCTTTAGAGGACGTTCACCCAAGGTATTTAACATCCCCAGTCTTGCTCCAAGGATCGTGTCTCCAGTTACCGATGTCACAACAATGCCCTGTGGAGAATCACAGCACAAACAGCAACTGCGGTTTCATGCAGAGGAAGGGAAACACCACGTGAAGCTTTAGAAATGCCTTCCTGAGACAGGAGATGAGAGGGGATGAGTGAGATGGATGCTGAGTGGCGCGATGGTGCTGGCATCTTCTGTGAATTTGAAGCAGCAACGCCCATGTGCCTCCGCAAAAAACAAGGAAAAGCTCCTTGGGAGGCAGCAAATTTCCAGATACAGCACATGAGGGCGATTTTTCTAGCTGAGGTCCTAAGCACAACAAACCAAAAATCAGTACTAAATGGGCCATCCCAGGAAGCAAGCAGGGATCTGGGATGCATGGCCAGAGGTGGCCTCCGAGCCCTGCAAAACCTGCAGCTCCCTTCACACGGAACATAAACCTCCAGGGGAAACCCCAGATGGTTAGATACGGAAGCTGTAGGTATTTTTTTCTAAGGATGGATGTGAAAGCATTTAGTGACAGGCTGAGAGAGCTGGGATCGTTCAGCCTGGAGAAGAGAAGGCTTCAGGGAGAGCTTGTTGAAGCCTTTCAGAACTTTAAGGGGGCTTATAAAAAAAGGACAGGGCAGATAGTGACAGGACACGGATGAGTGGTTTTGAACAGCCAGAGGGCAGGGTTAGATGGGATATTGGGAAGGCATTGTTCCCTGTGAGGGTGGGGAGGCCCTGGCACAGGGTGCCCAGAGAAGCTGTGGCTGCCCCTGGATCCCTGGGAGTGTCCAAGGCCAGACTGGACAGGGCTTGGAGCAAGCTGGGAGAGTGGAAGGTGTCCCTGCCCATGGCAGGGGGTGGCACTGGATGGGCTTTGAAGTCCCTTCCCACCCAAACCGTTCCATGATTCTATGATTCCATGATCCTGGGTACTTAAGGGTCCAGCTGGTCCCCAGCACATGATCAGTCTCATCGACTCTGCCTGCTGGGATCCATCAGCAGGGTGCAGCTGGAGCTGCTGCAGGGGCTGTCCCCGCTCCGAGGGTTGGCACAGGCTGCTTCTCCTGGTCCTGCCACAACCTGGTCCCATGTCTTTACTTCCCTGGACCTCTGCTTTAGCCTGCTTACCCAGCAAAGAACCAGGAACAAGGACTACCTTACAATGTCTGTGCCATGCTCCTTGTGAGGAACAACATGCCCCCCACATGACAGCCCACATGGAATTGAGGTGTAAATGACCTTCTCTGCAGGTTACCTGTTGCAATGCATGACAGCCACACCCGAAGTGTGCTCTGACCCTAGAAGCACAACACGGGATGAACCTGGAAAAACACCAGCATTTTGGGGAGCTATGAACAGACTGTCTTACAGCATTACCAAAGATCTCCTTACAAGCTCTCTGGTTTGAAAAGGCATCACTGGTGCTGGTGATGTCGGGGAGAGCCCACAAACTGCCAGGCACTGCCATGGGTGGCTTTTCTCGGCAGGAACCGCTAACGGGAGGATGCTCCACGCTCACTCTTTAAGCAGTGACACGTAAAAAACCCATCCTGGAGATGAGCTGACACATTCACTTTGCAGAGAGCTCCAAAGTAGAATTCCTTCTGGAGGACAGATCATGGCTCACTCCTGGGAAGGTACAGAAAGCGGGCAGCAAGCCAAAAACCTGCTGCTCTTTTCCACGCAGGAGTGGAGTTGCTGCAGCCCGTGGCTGCACTGTGCCAGCCCTGGAGCAGCTTGGTTTGAGGCGGTCCCTCAGCAGCACACGCTGCCCCGACCCAAGGGTGGCACGGCCCAGGTCCCTCAGGCCCCTCAGAGCCCCCAGAGTGTGACCGGGCACCTGCAGCAGCACCCACCCAGCGCCGCGGCCGCGCTCCGACGGCTGTAGCGGTGCCTCTCCTGGTCACTCCCAAAAAACCACCTGGGAGACACTGGGCTGGTGGGCACCCAACAGGGAGTGCACAGAAGCACTGACAGTGTCGTGCACGTGAGTGCCATCCCTGCAGCACTGCCCACTCCTCAGGAACCATGGGGTGCAGGGCACAGCACAAGTACAGGCTTAGGAGCCATCTCATCACAAGCAGCACCCAAAAGGTCATTTGAATCACTAGTTTCGGCTTAGAAAATTTACTTAAAAAATAACTACTCTACTCCTGATCTCACTTGTTTCCTAGAAGAATTTCAACCATACAAAAACTCTCTACATACTTTTGAAAACTGTACTGCTTTTAACCTCTTACTCATGTATTCAGAAGAGGCCAAGAGTCAGCCTCGCTTTTGTTTTCTGCTTCCTGCACTGCAGCTAAGACAACTCCCTAGCTTCAAAATACATGCAATAAAAAAAGATGCAATAACTAAATTAACAACTTTGGTAGTACTACAACGACCTAAATATTTTGGCTTAAAGCTTCAGTACTACCCAAAGCATAAGAGCAACTACTTGGTCAGACCTATTAACAAATATCACAGAAGCATGAAAATGAAAGGCTTATGAATTCAAGCTTTAACACTTAATTAAATACCTAGAGAAACGAAGTCACTAAAATCTTAGGTTACACATACCAAGATAAGCTTCAGTGTAGCAGCAAACTTTTTTTTTATATGCAAGACTACTAGAAAGACACAGGATAAAGATTTTAGGAGATCCAGGCAGGCAAACCCTTTCTTCACAGAAGTTTGAGCCATTTGCACAAGCTTTAATCTTGCTTTGATGTAAGAGTTGGTCTCGTTTCATCGCTGTCCTTTAACTGCAAAAGCAAGTAAAATGCTTGCAAGTGCATTCAAAAACTTGAAACCACTTTTAATTGTTCTCTAAGTGTGAAGAGAACAGTGTGGTTATTCCATGCAAAAGAAAAAGCTGTACTTTAAAAGCACATTCCTTATGAATATCATCCCTCCCCACCTAGACACTGGCTCTGCAGCTGCCGCTGCCCAAAGACACCACCAACAAAGCTGCTTTCATCATCTCAGAGCTTGCTTTTTCTCCCTTTGATACCAATAAAATGTCTATCAGATGCAAAGATTGTCTTGCAATTTGTGGCCAAGCTGCACCGATTTAAGAACTTCCAGTCTTCAAGATTTTGGAAAACATCAAGTACAAAGGCACAGCACACTTACAGTGCATCTCTCAATTACAGATATTGGGGCAAGGATGAGCCTGTTTCTCACTTTTTCTATTGAGATAATCTTTCCATTGATCCCTGTGCCTGATTCAACATTGTATGTAGTTTCTTCTACAGTGACAAGAAAAGCATGAAAAATGCCATGTGCCTTCCCCTACAACCCTGTGGTTTCCCTTCCCTCACGCTACCCAAAAGAAGACCAGAAAAAAGCCACTTTTCGTTTTTCAGACCCAGTGATGCAGCACATCATCTTTAAGGGTAGTTCTTGTATGTGGGTTGCTTTGGTGTAGGGGCTTGAGATGATCCTGCTGAACAGGCACGGAGCCTAACACAGCTCTGGGACACAAAATGGGGAACTGGCACTTCTGGGTTTAGGAAGACCTCAAGTCATTTACAGAAGGTAAACGGGGTGTGATCACAGACAGCCCTTCTACTGACAAACTAACAAATGAAGACCGAAAAATTTCACCTCCTGCTTTGATTAGGGAAATCTTGACCATGCCTGCTGTAAGACAGCATGGCTGGAAACTTCTAAAATTGCTCATGGAGCTTTTGAGAGAAGTGAATAACGGATTATTTGAGCAATGGAAATTGAACAGAGAAGGTATATCCTGCCTTAGTCTCCCAAAGCTGAATCTGAAAGTTACCAAGGACAGTAAATTCTTTTCACGTGGGTGGCAAATACCTTTCCCATCAATCACACCCCTGAATGCCTTTTGCTTGTATTCAGTTGAAAGGTAAGAAAAAGCACTTGGCCCCTTGAATTAGAGGCCATAAAACCCAAAGAGAAGCCGCCTCTCCTTTCCAGCACAGGCAGGCACCATTTATCAAAACTATGGGATGAAAATCTGCCACTGGCTCCAAAAGCAACAGTCTCTCTGAGCACTAGAACTTCTCAGAAAACAAGTAAAGCCAAAAGGATTTTCCTTTAAAAATCTCATTTCTTACAGTCTTTAAGAACTTGGAAACTTTGCAAGGTGCGTATAATAGAATGTTACATGCTTATTGAAATCTGAATTTCCTGTGCACTTCACTTCTTCCTTCTGTGGGTATTTATCTGTATTTGGATTGGACTAGATGGTACTACCGTGAATTCTGGATTTAATACATGCTTGTGAATGAAAATATTATTCTGCCTCTTCCTTAGATTTTGGGAGTTGCAGATAAATCCAATCAGCTTTTACCATAAACCTCACCAGGTGAAAAGGAAAAGCAGCCTCTAAGAGCTACAAGCTAGATGCTGTTAGGTCCAGAGAGACCCCACACTCATAGAATTTGGTTGGAATGACCTTAAAGCCCATCTCATTCCACCCCCTGCCAGGAGCAGGGACACCTTCCACTATCCCAGGAAGTTGCTCCAAGCCCCGTCCAACCTGGCCTTGGACACTTTCAGGGATGGGACACTCCTGCTCTGTATGATGCCACAGCCATGCTCACCTGCAGAAAATGGAAGAGAGAACTTCTGGAACACAGCACAACCCAGCTTGGAACAGGCTGGGAGCAAAGGCAGGGAGTGCAGCCAGACTTGTACAGAACCCTGCTGTACTTGCAGTAACACACCAAATTAAAACCAGAAGGATAAGTGACAGTTTAAAGCAGAAAATCCAACATCCAGTCTGAGTGCCTGTCCAAAAAAAGGCCAGCTTTTCCACAATTAATTCCAAGTCATTCTTCCATCCTCCAGCACTCCTGCTCCAGCTCTGTACACACTAGCTGAGACTTTCACTCCAGAGCTGAATCAAGCACTTGGGTTCTGTCCCTCTGAGTCGGTGGGACTCATCTCTGTACCACGGCTGGAATTTATGCAGCTGGTTTCCTGGAAAGCTAATGACCCATTTCCTATCTCATCTTTCAAGTAAAGGGCAAACCAGGCTCCTCTTCAGCCTCTAAAACGGGACAGAATAGGAGTGTCTCTGCTTTTTCAAGTATGCTGCAACTTGTAGGAACACACCTACAGCATGTGATCATTGTGCAAAATCCCGACTTAATTAACACCACACTGAAATTCCTAAGTAAAACAAATGGCTAGAAAGAAGTTTCTTACAGACATTAAGTAACAGCTTTCACTGTCACCTCAAAAAAACAAAGCCTGGAAGGCCTGCCTGGAAGAACTTCCTAAACAATGAGGAAATGCACAGGGTGCATCCCGGGTGCCCAGGGTCACAGCACTGCCAGTGTGCCCTGCGCTGGGCTGTCCCACCTGCCTGGGGGAGCAAAGAGATGGAAAAGAAGGGAAGGAAGAAACTGCATTTAAACAAACAAATCCAAAGCAAATGACTACAAAGCCTCATCCTCTGGACAGATGTCTGTTTATAGAAATGGGTAGCCAGGATATGGTCAAGCACACCAAGCACCTTTAAGAAAAAACAACCTTCAGAGAAGTTAAATTTTTCATATGTTTTGGAGATGCACCTGTTGAAATTACTGGGGTTGGGTGCTTGAAATTTTTCTACTTCTGCAAATCTAAAAAAAATTAATCCCAACACATGACACGTGACAGAGCAGAGCTTGGTCCCCTTCTTCTGCTGCTGAGATTGCAGAAATGGAAAATCATCAAGACTTTAAGGGCATTTCCATCTTTGCCCACTGTCAGATCCTCATCCTTGATTGTTTCCTGTCTGCTAGTAGAGACACCAAGCACCACTTTTCCATCAGCAATGAGGACACCTCTGGCACAGTCTCTCAGGACATACCACTAAGTTGCTTTAGCAGGCACTTTCAGCTGATTCCTGAATTTCACGATTGCACCCCGAGCCCGTAACTCCCCACCACCGCCCTGGACCGCTCCCTCTTGGGCGTAGCACTCCTTAAGCATCATTAGCCAATTCACCCAACAAACAACTCCCATCATAAGTTTAGCCCATGCCTCATCAAACTGAGAGCACAAATTTTTTTAATAAACTCTTTTCACATGACCAACTCCCAGTCTCCTAATTATTACTGCCGTATTTTAAAATCCGTTTCACTCACATCCTGAATAATCCCCATGTAGTCCCACCAAAAGCCCACAAAGCAGGATTATCTCTGCCACAAGTCATCTTTTTCAAGGCCCCAGTCCAAAACCTAGAGGAATTACTATAAAATTTTCTTTTCATTTCGGAGGGCTTTAAATCATTTTACTGCTTACAATGTGTGGGTATTTAAAATATCTTATGGATCTTAAATAGGTGGAAAAATGTATTTTTCCATAGGTCTGGTTAGAAAATCAGGCTTGTGCTGCACAGCACAGAAGACACCTTTGAAACTGCTAAGGTTTCCAGACTAGCAATGCCACAGTGCATGCGGTCTGGCTTTCTCCCAGTTTCCCCTAAATATCCTCCACACACCTTTTCCCAGAGACACAAACTGTCCCCTCAGGACAGGATGCTCACAGGAGTCCCTACTAACTCCTTTTTCCATTATTTCACTGTGACATTCATTTCCTTCAGGTAGGAGTAAGGAATATCTAGTCTTGACATTTTATTCACAATTTCATCCCCCAACAATGACCAATTTTCATTCATTTCTACTCAACAAAGACAAAAGATGTTGGGATGGCTTGCAAAATGTAACTTCGTGAGACGTAGATATATACAGAGATTTTTATGAGTGTAAAAATTGTTTTGCAAAGCATTTTCATCCCCAACTAAGTGTTTAGGCAGTTGATTCAAACTTCACAAGGAAGATCCCTGCCCTTGCAGTTTCAAACACAGCCTCAATTTCCCTCTGAAGACCACCTGGAAAAGCACACATTGGCATCATCTATTCTCTTCTTAGGCATTGTTTGCTACAAGGGATGCACATTACCAGGTCAGCAATTACATTAGCTGACTTTCAGGTCATGATATTGCCCAAGTATTGCCCTGTGTTTAACCACACACAGCTCTGCGAGCTGGCTGGTTCAGTCCTTACCATATCTTCCCTAAGAGCATGGGAGCTGGAAGCAGTTTTAGGTGGAAATCCCAGGCTTCACATTCAGTAACTGAGATGCTGCGTGGGATGCCTTCCTGGTTTTCTCTGGGATTCATTTCTCCAGCTGGTCTGACAAGGCTCACCCCCATTCACCCGTGGGGAACCACAGACAGCAAAGCAGCTCTCAGGCTCTACCTGGGGGTGCCTGTACTGAGGGCAGGTTCCTGAGGGGTTATAGGGGCACCTGTCTGACTGGGTTTGCATATTTTCAACATAATTTTACATCTCACATAATTCTTGTCCTCATTTGGTTCTCCTCTCATCCCACAAACAAGAGCAGCCAGACTTTCGGAAGTCAGAAAACCTGTAGAACTGTACCTGTGTTCATGTAGAAGCTGTAACATGGAATTGTGGAATACCCCGAGTTGGAACAGACCCACAAGAATCATCAACTCCAACTCCTGCCCTGCACAGGACATCCACCTCCTTTAATGCTCTCATTTCCATTCATTACATTGCACTTTAGCTTAAATGTTGTCTAAGTGAACTACATTTAATTTCAGAAAAATTAAATTATCATTATGGCAAGAAGCAATTAAATTACACCATCATGAAAATAACTATGAACTACACCAAGCTCTCACCTGAAGTAATACTCAGGATTTCCTGTCTTGAGGCCAACATGAGTGAGCATCCCAAAATGCACAAAGTTTGGAGAGTGTTGCTGGCTCCTTGGGCTTGCTGTCTCCCCATCTCCCTCCCTCACCAGTGCTGTCCCATTCCAGCACTATGGACTGACAATTCTGCTGACAAAAAGCAAGTCTTTCCCTTTCCTTCCTACTGAGGACACCCCTGCATCACCTGTGGAGGAAAAGAACCCCAAAAGCTGCCAACCCACCAGAAAAACCCACCTAAGCTTCACAAAGCCAGCTAAAAACCGTACTGCTTATTCAAGCTATAGACTCAGTGCTTCCACATGGTCCCTCTTGGAAGGAGAGGAGGTCACTATAGAGCTCCTCTGCAAATACATCACACCCAGGTGTGTAAGACAGAGAGGCAAGGCCTGACTCTCACAGACTCCAGCCTAACATCAGCACTAGGTTTGGTGAGTTGGCTGGATTGCACTCTGTTTCCATTTAAGATGCTCTTCACAATTCTTTTTCCTCCTTGGAAGTGCTAGTTCACAGGCAGCCTCTGTATAAAGTGCCTCATTAATTATTTTTCCAAGCACAAGCTTAGAGTGGGGGATCCTCACAGCACGAACAGCAGACATGAGCCAGGGGATGAGCACAGGATTTTAATTCCTTCTTCCACAGTGATTTCCCTCTGGCTCTTGCCTGTGCAAAGATGTGATGGGCAATCAAGAGCTGTCTGGAGTGCTGCAGAGCTCTCAGCATGACCAAGGCACCCTCCCTGTGAGCTGCAGGCAAGTCTCAGACACACACATCCAGCCCTACTTCACACACAGGGATTTCCCAACCTGTCGGCATTAGCTCCCAGTTCTAATTCTAGGTGATGTCCAGGGCATGATTTCCTGCATGATTTCCACTAAACTAATATGCTCCCTCAATTTCCTAATTTTTTTTTTTTTTTTCAGTAAATAGACATCAACCTTTTCAGGTGTTCACAACTCAGGGACCAGAAACTTGAAATGCTGAACTGTGAAAATGCAATTTTGACTGCAGCATGGGGATGAATGTAAAGAAAAACAGAAATCCATGGGGACTGCACCCTCATGGGTGCTGATGGGACTTGAAACCACCCTCAATGGGGCAGGAAAAAATGACAATGCTGATAGGACACTGTCAAAAAATCTCGGCATGTGAGGTCAATAGCTCTGCTGACTGCTTTTTGGATAAAAGCCATTTAATAACTGGACATCCTTCCCAATACAGGAATCTCTTGAAAGACCAACTGTGATTTCAAGAGTCCTAACAGAGGAGCAGCTCAATGTTTGCATTCCCTCTGTACCACAAAAAAATCCCAAAGCAAAGAAATCCAAGGACAAGCTAGGCTGTGGGCACCACCCAGGAGTCCCCCTCTGGCCCAAATCCTCAGCAGAGTTTGATCTCCCAGTCCACAACAGAGAGGGCTCTTGCAGGCTCCACATGCATCATACATTAAGTGCTAGAACTGGGCTTCCTTTTCTCATGCAAACTTTTATCCCACTTGTAAATCTCCAGCCTTAAAATTTGCTTTGCAAATACTCTACCTGCTGCCTGAGCGATAAGCAGCACAGGTAAGAGTAAGCTGTGTCTCATACTGAACTACTCAAGTAACAAAAAGACTCCCTAAACCCCAGAAATGCACTCTTTTCCTTCATAGTTTAATAGCAATATACATAATTTAAAGCCTTTTTTTGTTGTTGTTTACTCTCTCTCTCCTAACATTTCAATGGGATAAAGAACTGTCCTTACACAGTTTACCTCAGTACCCACCTATCAGTGTTGCCACTGCCTCCAACGGGCTTGGCAAAGCATCAGCCCATATGGTGCTGGTTGGATTCCCACTAGCAAAGCCCGGCGCCTCGGAAGCTGCCGGGTCTGGAGAACCGGGATCTGTCACACGGGCAGATTCAGCAGCAGCGCTCCACGCTCTCTCAAGTTTCACCGTCTACTTATCACTCCCTCCGCGGGAACTTCTAAAGCATCGCCCTTAAAGTGCTGCAAACTCCATCGGAAGCTGAGAATCAGCCCGACCCGCGCTGTCCCGGCGGATGCCGAGCGCTGCCTGGGATGCGCGGGGCGCCCGGAGCTCTCCCGGCGGCTTTCCCGAGCCCCGGGGTACCCGGAGCGCTCCCGGCGGCTTTCCCGAGCCCCGGGGTACCCGGAGCGCTCCCGGCGGCTTTCCCGAGCCCCGGGGTACCCGGAGCGCTGCCGGCGGCTTTCCCGAGCCCCGGGGTACCGGGAGCGCTCCCGGCGGCGCTGCCGGCGGTGCCCCAGCCCCGTACCTCGGATGTAGGCGCACTTGCCGTCGTCCAGCAGCGCGGAGGCAGAGGCGCCCATGGCTCGGTGCTGAGCTGCGGTCCCGCCGCGGTCCCGCCGAGCCCGGGCCGCTCCCGCCGCTTCCTCCGCAGGCACCGCCCCCGGCTCTGGCCCTGCCCCGCCCCGCCCGGCCCGGGAGGGACCCGGGAGGGACCCGGGCACGGCTCTCCTCGGCTGCTCTCTGTGCCCCCACTCTGTGCCCCCACTCAGCTCTGCCCCACTGTCACTCGTCACCGCAAAATCCACGTCCCCTTGGAGACACGGTTAAAGTCTCCGGAGTTTCCCTGGAGGCCACGTTAAAGACCGGGCCACGGTAAAAGCACAGTTAAACAGGACCAAAATGCCTCTCCTGGAGTTGTCCAAGAGGCAGCTGGGTCTGGCGCTGGGTGATGCGTGCAGTGGCTTAGGGGTGACAGTGGGAGTGCTGGGGTGACGTTTGAACTCGATGATTTTAGAGGTCTTCTCCAACCTTGATGATTCTATGATTCTGTGATTAAAGGTCCTGGCACAGGGTGCCCAGAGAAGCTGTGGCTGCCCCATCCCTGGAAGTGTCCAAGACCAGGCTGGACGGGGCTTGGAGCAACCTGGGATAGTGGAAGGTGTCCCTGCCCATGGCAGGGGGTGGAATGAGATGATTTTAAGGTCCCTTCCAACCCAACCCATTCCATCCTTCTGTGATTCTGTGATTTACGGCTCAGTCTTCAGGACCGTATTGTCCCACTCTTCCCAGAAATATTGCATATTGCTATTGCATGTTTGATTATAAGATGAACAATAGAGCTACACAAGCAGGCACTAAAATACACATCACTTCAGTAAATATTGTCCAGTGATTGAAACAACTTCCTAAAACAGGCAAGAGCACCAGTCTGCAGATCCTCAGCAATGTATGGAACAGATATCCGAATTCTCCTGCCCCTGAACAATAATTTCACATCATACCCAGATGTGACTTTCTAAGGTATTTCCTTCTTTTTTGCTGCTTTTATAACATTAATCCAGCTGACTGGCCATGGGCAGGGTGCCATCCCTTATTGTGCCTCATATGTTTTGTATGGAGCTGATGACTTGCAATGAATATGGATTTTGCTGACACGCTGGAGGTTCACAGTGACTGGAAGTTACGCATTTTACCCTTAAATACTTTTCATTCAGCTTGTACACATCTGCCACTCACTGTGAAATTGCTTTCACATAGTTCAGTTTTGCTGACATTGGTAGGTTTAATGCTATGCCACCCAGCTGATCACAGAATGGTGAAACGTTTTGGGGTTGAATCTTTTTAAACCAACACTGAACTTGATCAGATTTGAAATATTGCAGATGATACGTGACATCGAATTCGGTATTGTGCTAAACAATCTCTTTCCTTCCAAAATTCACGTTCTCTGGGCACACACTGGTTGTGTCCAAGTGTGATGGAGCAATTGCTTCACTACCTCGAGGACAGCAGGCTCACCCAGAGCATCACTGAGCCAGTGTCTCACAAGTCTATAGAGACCTCAGCTGAGCTAAAACATTAAATCAACAGCACTTCTAGAGGTCAAATGTGAACCAGGCTCTGTTTTGGATCTATTTGGTTGTTAGGCTCTGCCTGAGAGCTCTCAGCGAGGTGGCTGCTGTGGTTTGCTCACTGCACCTCTGTGAGCTGTGTGAGCAGACCCCAGTGAGGACATACTGGTTACTGGTGTGCGTTTTGAAGGCGTTATCTCAGAGGAGAATTCGGGCTCTGCTCAGCGTAGCGTATCTTTTATCAAATGTAGCTGAGGAGCTTTGCATAATGTACAGTCACGTGTAATGGGCACGACAGCTCCAGGAGTCTGGAGAGAGAAACCATGGGGAATTCATGAGCTGTGGATTGCAGTTCTGTCCCGTCATTTAGCAGATGAAAATACACCAGATCTCAGAAGCTTCATACCCCAGAACAGATGTCAGAGAGTGCACTGAATGGGAAACCTCCCTGTCTAATTACAGCTAGGGTAAAAACAAAATGAGAACTGAGGAGTTTATTTAGTTATAACATTTTATACTTTGGTAGTACCTGATCCCCAAGATCCCCAGGCATTTCACAAACACTTGCTAATTAAAGACTATGATTTCTTTTTTAAGATAGGGAAATGCTGTGTTTTAATGGCAAAGCTTGTGTCTTTAGCATCTTAAAAAGACACCATGAGAAATGTGAGCCAAATCAGGAACAGAGATGAATGATCCACTTTCTGTACTGCTTAAAACCAAAACCATCCTCCTTAAGATAAGACATTTGCCATACTAAATTTTAAGCTGATGTGACACCTGCACTGCAGTTATTGATGATAAAGAAATACAATCAAAACAAAAATACCATCAGAGCCAAAACAAGTATTTCCCCACTTTTTCTCCTATGAAATCCTGATCTTTGATGGTTGTGTTTATCTCTACACACCTCAAAATTCCTTCTCGAAACACCTGTTTTGTACTATATCCTAAAGGTTTTACTACATCCTAAAGGACAAAATGAAAGTAAATTCCTGAGTGAAGAGGATCAGGAGAAGCCCTTCTTTCCAAACAAAGGGATGAAGATCTATCTCTGCTGCCTCCGTGACTTCACTTGTGGCAGAGTGACTGCCACTCTGGAGAGAGAGGTGGTTTCTTACATCACCACAGTCCAGGCTTGTTCATGCTCTGGACCCACGAGGTGGCCAGTGGAAGTACTGGGAGCTCTGGTACCCAAAAAGTGCAGTGCACTGTCACTGCTGTATTCTGCCTTGGGAGGAAGGGAAGGAAGGGAGGAAGGAAGGGAGGAAGGAAGGAAGGAAG
>VWZW01006824.1:646190-657808 GCA_013397115.1 Edolisoma coerulescens
AGAGGGGGCCCTGTTCCCGGCTGGAGCAGCCTGTCCTTGGAGGACTGCACCCCGTGGAAGAGTGACCCACGCCGCAGCAGTTTTGGGAGGACTGTGTGTCCCTCGGGGGAATTCACGTTGCAGCAGTTTTGGCAGGACTGCTGCTGGTGAGAGTGGACCCACGCTGGAGAAGTCCACGGAGAACTGCCTCCCGTGGGAGGGACCCCACAGTGCAGCAGGGGAAGGACTCCTCTCCCCGAGCAGCAGAAGAAAACCTCGGGTGAAGAACTGACCAAACCCCCACGCCCTTTGCCCTGCACTGTTGGTGGGAAGGAGGGAGGGGTTGGTGGAAAAAGGTGGTTTTTTTAAGGGCTTTTTTTACTTCTCATTATCCTCCTCTGATGTTGTCAGTAATAAATTCACTTTGTACCTTTAAGCTGAGCCTGTTTTGCCTTCGGAGTGTTTTCTCTCAGTCCTTATCTCAATTCATGAAACCTTCATTAAATTTTTCTCTCCTCTGCCCGGCTGTAGCAGCAGAGGGTGAGCGAGTGGCTTTCATGGGTGCCTGGCATTGGGCCAGTGTCAAACCATGACACCCCATCATGCTCCTTCCAGCCTTCTTGCTGCTCCCTGGAGAGAGGCAGCAATAACTACATGTCAGTGACTGTCCCTGTACTCTGGAGAGGCAAGAAGAAGCAGGAGATTTTGTGTCTCAGTTCCAAATCTGAGTGTTCAGGCCAGAAGAGAGTTCAGAGAGGTGGGATGTGGCCTTTGCCCCCTGACAGCAGCAGCTCAGTTAATCCAGCTGAGATTATCACAATCACCAACAGCAGCTCTGGACATCTGCTCCAGGTATTAGTCCTCTTGCCCTGCTGTGACAGAAAATAACCCACCTTTTCATCTAGAGAAAAAAATCCAGGTTCCAACTCCTACAAAAGGAAAAGAACGGGGCACAAACCCTGAGAAATTTAAGAATTTGTACGAGAGGAAACAATGTACAATGGCTAACACTGAATCACCACACTTCTACATTCTCCTCTCATGGGCTGATTACCAAACCACTTTCTCTCCTGCTTCCTTCCTTCTTGTTGTCTTTTTTACACTCTGTCAAGTTGTTCACACAGCTTCCTCATCCCCACTCTGTGTTCCAAGACTTCTCTTTATTATATTTTCCTAGTTTGTCATCCAAAAACTGCCAGAAACTAAGAGAAATTATGTCCTAGAGAACACCAGAGAGTGCTTTGACTTTTGGCCAATGTTCTGCTGCAATGTTTATGGTATTTGATGCATATGTTTTAGAAGACTTTTTACTGTAGGTTGGGGATGAGGAGTAGATGCTTGTTTTCTGTAAAATCTCATAGACAGTGGCTATTCATGGTCTGTAGGTGCCTTTGACAAATCCTTCTGCAGGGTGGCCTGTTTGAGTCTTCTCTGATCAATGGCTACACAATACTACTGTCATTTATTTCACAAGAAAGGACATCAAAAATCTGGGTTTGGTTGCTTTGTGGAATCAGGTGTGTACTCTACAGTTTCATTGTCCAACAACTCTGTATCCCTGATTTGTTTAGACACAGATGATTTTTTTTCTCTGTTCCTGCTGGAGGTGTTCAGGGCCAGGATACATGCCAGGCCTGGGAGTTTGTGAAAGTTGTTCCTCCACTTGTGCTGTGGATTTAGGTCCCCCCTCCCCATGCACACCAACCCACCAGACTTCTGCAGAATCAGCCACTGAAAGCAGTGGGAAAAGGAACCCACCAGGTTTCATGAACTGAAACTGCCTCCTGTGAGATTTACTTCAGCATACCTGTTCCTGGAACACAACAGGTAGTTCTCTAAAGAACACAGAAGCATGGAACAAAGCTCCCAAAAATGCCTACTTTTTATGGTAGTCAAAGGTTTGGTATCTATTGACAGTTTCATCCCATTGCCCCTTACCTTATCACCAGAGATACCTGGAACTCCTTTCAAAACAGTACTATTTAAATTTCTTCTGAGGTTTGAAGTAGGCTGGTTTTAACTTGTTTTTTCAAGGTAGTATTTTCTATTGTTGCTAAATTATCACCAAATAACCTGATTTTTGTGGCTCCTGGAAAAACTAAGACATTTAGATTGAATTTAAGAAAAAGTTTTTTACAATGGGGGTGGGGAGGCCCTGGCACAGGCTGCCCAGAGAAGCTGTGGCTGCCCCTGGATCCCTGGAAGTGTCCAAGGCCAGGCTGGAAGGGGCTTGGAGCAACCTGGGCTGGTGGAAGGTGTCCCTGCTCATGGCAGGGCGTGGGACTGGGTTAGCTTTAAGGTCCCTTCCACCCCAAACTAGTCTGGGATTCTCTGACCAGAGCTGTCTTGCCAGCTTAGCCAGTTCAGAGGTGTGTAAGAACAGAGAAGGCAATGCAGAACACCTGAAGTGGGTGCTCAGAGCCCACAGTGTAGAAAAAAAATCTCAGGTTAATGTCATAAGTACAAAAAAAGGCTTCTTTGAGCAGTAGTCACCCTTGAGCATCCTCCTGTTGTGCATTCATTGCAATGTCTGTCATTCCCAGTCAAACCAGCCATATAATAGAGTTCTTCAGTGCTTCTAATTTTTGTTGTCATTGTGCTCCCACTGTTATGTTAATTAGATTAAGCCAGACTCCCACAGAGGCTGTAACAATGATAAACATTGTAGTAATCTGTCAGCTCTCTCTGAAACCACTTTCCGTGGCTTTGGAAATGTGCTGCCCTGACAGACCACACTGCTGTGTATTGTAAATAATCTGCTTTGATCACACTTGCTCACATACATTGTAATAATCAACACTGAAAAATAAACTCCTAACGACTCACAACCTGAGGCATATTATTGATCTTTCCAATCAGCTACCATGAAGGGGGTCATGGAAGCAGAATGTATTAATGCTTCCATTTTTAACTATACAAGACAAATATTGTGGGGAGAGAGGTCCTGCCAGAAATCTAAAATTACCATACATTAGTACTCATCATTTTCTTTGCCTGGAAAGATTGGCTTGTTCCATCTTTCCCTCTTTGCCTGAAATAGGTTCTAGCCTTTCCACTGATTGTTTTAAAGACAGCAGTAAATTCTGATAACTTTTAACATAGACACTCAGTTCTGTGGGATTTTGCTTCCAGGCCATTAACTCCTAAATTCATATCTGACAGATTTCTTCAGAGGAACAAAGAACAGTGCAGGAATAAGGGCTGAACTGCCTTTCCTGTCTTACTGTACAGAGACACTCAGCAACACAGCTCTCCTCACTACAGACCCTGTGGAGAATCAGGACTTCACAAATCCAGGTTCTTTACAAGTGCTGTGGAAACCATTATTACAAATGGTTCTGTACTTCTCACTAGCCCTGTGCCTCATTTCAGTGAATCCCAACAGGTTTAAGTCTTCTGTATTCAGTGTGTGTGTGTGTGTGTGTGTGTGTTGGTGTATGGACATCTGCTGTGTCCATAAACCTGCATTACACATCCCATTTCTCCTCCTGCTGCAAATCTGAAGCAGATGTGTGAGGCTGCAGAGAATAGGTGTAGGCTGTACTTCTCCAAACTGTGTTCCTGCTGTTGTTTGGAAGGCAGCAATCTGCCAAAGAGCAGAACCACAGACTTTAGAAGCAAGTAACAACATACAGCCAGGACGTCACTTTTCCATCCCTTGGCCTGAAAATAATCAAAGAAGAGTGGAAATAGAACCCAAAAAGAGAAATTATGCCTTTTTTAGACCTCTACCCTAATATAATGCCTGCCCCTAGCACATACCAAAGTCCACTGCAGATCCCTTATTCATAAAGCTGGCAACTGTGATCTTGGAAAGAAACTCCAACTGCAAAATCCTACTTAATATGCTGGGCTGAAATGTGTGTGCAGTATGCTCCAGCACCCCCAAATAAATCAGAGCTCGGATCTATAGAACCCAAGGGCTGTCCAGGCTGGAGCAGCAGAGTCAGGAAACTCCCACCATTTAGAGAGCAGAGCTGTGTGATGAAGAAATGGGCACAGCTGCTTTGGTGAGTCACATGTGGGTTTGGAATGAGGACCCAGCTGGCAAACACCTATTTTCCATCATTTCTTGAGGTCACTGCTGAAGTTCAAGTGATGGAAAAAACAGATGAGTTAAAAGCAAATCTCCCTAAGTTATGTTTGAAACACACAGCTCAGGGATAGTCTTGCACAATTTAAGCAGCCTCAGGAAAGTGTGGCACAATCATCCCCTGAGCTTCTCCACTCAGTGAAACAGTTGACATCACAGGCTTTGACCAGCTATAAAAGAAGGTAAGTCTATGCTACAGGAAATCTTCTAAAAGAAGATATAAAAAGAGGGAAGGAGTAGTCATTCATTTCCTGTAACTGATGCTTAAGCCAAGAATTACTAAAATGTTATTTTTTTCCAGGATTTTTCCCTTTTCTGCCCTCCTTTTGCCCTCTTCTCTTTTTGCCTTCTCCTTATCCTTGCCTCTTTAAAAATACGCTTTTGGTCACTGCTTTTTAAAATTTGGTCACTACTTGTAAAGATCAACACAACAGACCAAGTCCTCCTCATACTTATTTACCTTTTGCATCATTTTCAGTGCAAGCATAAACCTTCAATGATTTCAGCAAAGGTTCTTGGTTGGGCCATTTACTGGAAGAAAAATAAATCTGTTTTTGCAGAAAAAAAAATGTCTGATTGTATCTGTCTCATGCTCCACGAGAGGGCACCAGATAATTATCTTAAATATCACCCAGGCAGCTGTTGTGTACAGGCTGTTAATTGCACCTAATTAGAGATCAGTAGATGTATTAATCAACTACAAGTCAGGCTCAATACAGAAACACTTAGTGGCACTGTTTCCATCTACACTCAGTCTCCAGCTCCTAGTTGGATCCCAAGAAGTTGTGTGCAGGTATTGCTTCTCCCTCCCAATATTCTCCTATTTCTAACCTTGCTGCTGTGCTGTCTTGTGTCACACACCTAAAATATTGCACATATTTAAAATATTGCCCACAGTCCTAGGATGAGAACAGCCAGTGCTAAATTTGTTTTCCAGGGCACAGCACAATTTTTTCACCACGAATGAAAAGTTCATCAGTGCAAGAGACAACTTTACTGTGGGTTAGTCTCAGCCTGTAGTTAATCCCACAAACACCTTCCACGCCTCATAAGTCTTTGACTTTATCTTTGCAACATATTCTATGTAGTTATTTCTTTTAAAGCCATTTCAAAACATTGTATAAAGAACTTCCCTTCATTTGGCAGGCTTTAATCACCCTTGTTTCCTTACTGCAGAGAGCAGGACATTGATTGTTTGCTGAATGACAAACTAAAAAGTTGTAAAAAGGGGTTTAATCGTGTCCCTATTTCAGTTCAGACTACCTCTGCTAGGCACCAGAGCTAGAGCATTCTGCTTTCTTTGCCCTGATACTACTTAGACCTTTCTGAAACGATGTGCAAAATCTTTTGAGGAAGCAAGGTAAAAACCAAGATTTCTTTCCCCTCAATTCACTTACTACAATAGAAGTAGGAAACAAGGAGTTACAAGGAAAACCAGCTGCAGTTTGACACCGAAGCTGGGTTCTGTCTTATTCACTGTCCCCTTTGCAGAGCACAGAAGCAACATTTTCTTGCTTTCTTCCAGTTACTTATAAGGAGTTCCCACTCTTTTACCTTTATTCCCGGGTCCTGGATTTCTGGGAATGGAAGAAATTAGCTTATCTTTTGCAGCCTAAATTTGGAATATCCATTGGCTACAGGCCATACACGCAGCACCCCACAGGGAGAACACAGCCACGTGTTTAGTGTGCTACTCCCATCCTATGGAACACAGGCCATATTTCATGTCTGTGTAGTCCCACCTGGGTCAGGGTACGTGGGTGGCTCTGAACACTGGCACAAAGGTGGCACTTTGGGCAGGCAAACAGCCGCTCTCTCCTCAGCTTTGGTTTTCTCTGGCAGCACATGCAAGCAGAAACAATTATTTGGTTTTGTAGTGGCTGAGCAACATGTTTTAGGTAAGTGGAATTAATTCTCTTGCTGCATTAGAGGGATAAAGGTAAAGCCTAAAGTAAAAATCCCAACAAATGAAAATATTTGTAATAAGCTAATTATCTGATCAAATTATTACATGCTCTGTCACTCTACACCTGTTAATACACTGTCATAAATATCAAATGCAGAATTAATACCAGCCATTAAGTGCATGCTACCCCTCTCCAAAAGTCCAATTAAGCATGTGTTTACAAATGATGCAACTAATTATCCACCTCTTCTATTTCAGTCAAATGTCTTAATGTGCCTTGGAGACATTTCCAAAGCTAAGGAGACAAAATGTCTTCTCAAAGAACCAATACTCTGAAAACACTGTGAATATCTGAGCAGAAACCCTAAGGCTATGGATTTTGTAAATACTTTTTTTTTCAGTCTAAGTGAGTTTGGTGTTGAAGAACGTGAATTTCAGATACTTTTTCAGTTGCATGGCCATTTCTGTGATTTGAGGGTGTGCTACTTGGAACTATCCTTCATTTATTAAACTGGCAAAACCCTTTGATCACTGACTGAAACTTCACTTTATGAAGCAGATAGTATTATCTTGCAGCTACTCCTCGAATCCTTGGCCAGTTTTGATCTCTGTTTTTCCTTTGCTGATACAATCACATTCTGAACGCTGCAGCTGAATGCTGCTATGAAAACACTTCTGAGTTACTACCAATCACTGACAGCACAGTCCTGCTGTTGTTCCCCAGCTGTGGTTGTGGGATTGTTCGGCTTGTGCCTCCCCTGGAATGCTTCCTGCCCCTGAAGCTGCCAAAGCTTTTGGGCTATACTGCAAGTTTAGAGTTGAGATATTTGAGATATTTTTTTCCCTGCCTTCTTATAAGCAATTTGCATTAAAGAACTTTGCCTGCCACTGTTCCCATCAAAGGTGGAAGATTTGATGCTCCTGCTTGCTCACTGCCTGAGCAGTGCATTTCTCTATTAAAGCTCTATTGGGATCAAGTGCATTGACATTTTTGGGATACACTGGAGGGGTAAAAATAAGTCTTTGACCCTTCCTAAATGAGATCCACTCTTTTACTACCTGCTCCTGTCTCTGCCACTCCCAGCTCATTCTGGATTTACCAACTGCTGTTTTTAGCAGTATCTTTCCCCCTAGGGTCAGCACTGACTGTCCAAATGCTGGCTACATACTGGTTTTAAGTGACTTTTTTGAAAGCAAGTACTTAATAATGGCAGGGCCTGAACACTGAAGAGCTTGTAACGTCTCATGCCAAACTTCTTTTTCAGAGGAATACAGCTGATGGAATCCCTAATTTGTACATTTTGATCCTTGAGCAACATGGATTCTGTTACAATTCCCATTTATTCATGTTACCTCTGTGAGTAGTTAATCTGCTCCAACTCTCTCCCTCTCACTTATTTTGTCTACAAGCCTCAAAATAAAGCCACAATCTGCAAAGTTCTGCAGATACATCACTGGAGTATTATCTTGCAGATCTCCTATGATCCAGTAAGGGGATCTTTTCCCCTTGATTGCCACTGGGCATTCTCACCAGACTGCTACAGCTCTGGCAGGAGGAAGAGGCACATCACAGTTACAACCACAATACCAATCTGTGCTGAGCAATCTTGTTTAATTTCCCTTCTTTCCCATTCACAATATCAAATATTTTTCATTAAAGATCACGCAGCTTGCTTGCTCTGCTTTATTTTTAAAGAATCTAAATCTTAAACTGTAGCAAAGCCATCAAGCCACTGGTCCTGAGCCAGTCTTGGTTCAGAAGAACAACCTCAGTGCCTTTTCCTCCTGCCCCATTGTACCCAAGTTGATCCTGAGCAAAGCTGCTCTGCACACACTTTGTACCCTGCACAACGGGTAAATGCCTCAGAAATCCCTCCTGCTCTGTCTGACAGGAACACTCAGCATGGGAAAAGGATTATTTTACTACTGCTGGGGCAGACCTTGCCTCATCCTACCAATGCCCATTCAGTTTTCCTTTGCTATCATTTATTTATACCCTCATCTTTCTTTACTGTAATGTACCATAGTGGAGTAACACACCAACACGGACATTTTCTCCTGATTTTTCCCACCTTTTGCCTCCTATTTACAGTTCCCTGCCTCCAGATTTTTAAAATGTGAGTATTTTCTCTTCCTTCCCTCTGTATGCTGGTTTCTGAAAGGAAGTGAATGGGTGACCTTCAATCACTTTAACAGGTAATAAATATTTTACCTGGAAGGACGACATGGAAACAACATGTCTCAGATGACTGGAGTAATTTTCTTTACTATTATTTTGCTGCTGCAAGGAGCAGAAGAAATGTTTCCATTACAGCAGGAACAGTGGAAAGCAGGAGCTGATGAAAGCTCTCTCAGCTCTCATGCTGCATGGTTTTGCTACCTGCTGCAGAGAACAAAAATGCTCCTAACACAGAGCATTGTATTGTATTGAAATACAATATTATCCATCTCCCAGGCATTCTTGTCTGCACTGGAGTGCAGAATCACAGGATGATGGGAAAACTTGAGCTGGAGGCCCCCTCAGGAGGTCCCTGTCCAAGCTCCAGCTCAAAGCAGGTCAGCTCTGGGGTCAGACCAGGCCACTCAGGGCTTGAACTGCATGGGTTTGGAAAACCTCCAAGGGTGGAGATGGCACAGCTTTGCTGGGCAACTGTGCTGCTGTTGAGTGTCCCCATGGGGAACAGGTTTTCCCTGTATTCATGCAAACCTTTCTTGTTTTGGCTTCTTGTCACCTCTCACCCTGGCTGAGAGAAGCCTGGCTCAACAACCTCAAAGGAAGGGGCTGGATCTGTAGGGTCCCCAAAGCCTTGCCTGCCCCAGGCTGACCAAGCCCTGCTCCTGTGGCCTTTCCTCTCAGGGAAAGTTCTCCAGTCCCAGCCATCCTGGGGCCTCCCTTGCCTTACCTTCCTCCCGTCTGTCAGCGCCTTTCCTGGAGTGAGAGCCCTAAACTGGACACAGTATAGATGTATCTAGGGAGTGCTGAGCAGGAGGGACGTGGCCCCCGATCCCCTGGCCATGACAGCAGAGTCCCTGTGCTGAGCAGGGCTCCTGCTGGGGAGCACAACTCTGCATCTGCACCACAGCTGCCCCCTGAACACGAAACCCTCATGTTGATGTCTTGGCAGGAGGACAGGCTGCACTTGGAAAGTACATGGTAGCCTTTTCTCACATCCTTAAAAGCAGCAAGAACACCACATTACAGAGGAGATCCATGGTGCCACTATTAAATCATACAGGAGATATAAAACAAAATCAAGTGAATATTCTTAGAAATATGGTGAGCTGGACACCATTAGCACAGCTTAAGTGTGTTGAATTTCTTTTTGCGTCTCTTTCAGCAAAAGATTCCTAGAAATGTTTATAGTTTGGTAATTTACATGCCAGTGTATAGTTCTGCATTTTACCAGATTTTTTTCCTGTGAGGGTGGGGAGGCCCTGGCACAGGGTGCCCAGAGAAGCTGTGACTGCCCCTGGATCCCTGGAAGTGTCCAAGGCCAGGTTGGATGGGGCTTGGAGCAGCCTGGGACAGTGGAAGGTGTCCCTGCCCATGGCGGGGCGTGGGACTGGATGGGCTTTGAGGTCCCTTCCAACCCAAACCATTCTGGGATTCTGTGATTCCAATTCACCTTGCACTGCATCTGCCTTTGGAGATCTGCTTTCCTGACAACTGCATGCTGTCATTTTGCAAATCTTATTTTTGCAGCATTAAGCTTTTCTCATGTAAAACAAATTTTACTAACAGTGGTACGTTAGTATCAGAACCTCTTCACTCACCTCAGTGCTGCAGGCAATTAAGAAGTGAAGCAATTTTTACCAAAGGGTACTTCTGGTACTTGACAGACAACATCTTCCTTTTCTTGGCACAGATGAACAGCTGAAACTACAGGAAAATTTCAGTCATTAGTTCTGACTAGTGTCATTCTAAAGAGAGGAATGTATCAGAATCTCTTATTCCATTCTGTACCAGATTTGAATTGAAAGAGCTCAATACAACCCACTTCAGAAAATAATTCTTTAAGATACCCCATCAAGAACTAGAAAAGGACTGTTAAATCCTGTCCACAGCTGACTACGAGATTTTTCTGAGACATTTGATCACACTTAGACAACAGAGACATTATCCCTGACTAACGTATCAACGTCTTGTAAGGATCAATTATACAGGCTGCAGTATAGGTCATAAGGAGTGTGAGGGAGTGAAAGCTACTCCATAAAAATAGTTACTTAGGAATAACCTGATTTAGGCTAGAATTTCTCAAAAATATGTGAAGTTTTGCAAGGAGAGGTGAAAAGTTCAAACCAGGACTTTTAAAATATCCTAATTATGAGAACACTACCACTCTAGGAATAAACTTACAATACTTCATACTGAAGTGCCTTAAATACTCCATATTGAATTGCCTTAAATACTCCATATCGAATAATCTTAATTATGTTGCTGCATGAATAAAGACTGAAGTATTAATTCAAACTCGCGTCTGATCTCTGTTCACTTTTTATTCACACCAGATTTAATTACACTAAGTGCACTGCCTTGCTATCGCTATAAAACAGTTAATGCCAAGACCAGTAAAGGCATCTCTGAAGACCCAAAGCTCATATAAACAATGTTAATTTACCAAACGTTAAAACGCAGACACGGGAAGACAAACGTTTATTTCACGTTAGGACCGCAGAGCGGGCTGGAGATGCTCGAGAACACCTCAATGTGTATTTTTGTACCGTAAACAGAAACACCACAAGTCTTGCTTCAGCTTCTGTCCCTTGTCTGAGGGGTGTGGGGATGGCGCTCGGCTGGGTGCCACGCTGCCCTGCCTGCCCGGCTTCAGCTGCTTCCCACAGCCTTCGGCCTCCGGGCACGTCCCGCTGGAGCGCTGTCCAAGAGCCCCGGGATTCAGGGAGCAGAGCCCAGCAGAGGCCGGCCCGATGCCACGCATTCATCCTACGGGGCTGTGCGGTGGCGGATCCGCTCCTGCCCGCAGAGCGGAGAATAACCCAATTCCTGCAGCCCGCGGCCTCACCCGGCCAGGGGCAGTGGGGGCTGCCCGGTGGCAGAGCCGCTCCTGCCCGCGGAGCGGGGAATGAGGCAGCAATAACCCAATTCCTGCAGCCCGCGGCCTCACCCGGCCAGGGGCGGCGGGGGCTGCTCGGGCCGGCCCCGCTCCGGCCAGGGCACCGCCACCCGCCCGCCCTCCGGCCCCGAGCTCCGAGGCTGGCTGCGGGAACCACAGTCACTGGGGCTGGAAAACACCTCTGGCATTATCGAGGCCAACCTGTGCCCAACACCACCCTGTCAACCAGGCCATCGCACCAAGTGCCACAGCCAGCCTTTCCTTAAACGCCTCCAGGGAGCGTGACTCCACCGCCCCCCTGGGCAGCCCATTCCAATGTCTAATCACCCTTTTCGGGAAGGAATTCCTCCTGATGTGCGACCTGAACCTCGCCTGGCGCAGCTCAGCCGCCCCCACCCGGGGAGGGCGGTCAATGGAGAGGGGCCGTGGTGCGGAGCGAGCCCCGCAGGGCGCGGTGCCGCATCCCGAGAACGGGAAAGGAAAGGGAAGGGAAAGGGATGTGGAGCACTGGCGGCGGCGGGGCCGGAGGTGTGGGCAGGGCGGGGAAAGCAGCAAGCGGCCCCGGCGA
>VWZW01006824.1:669087-713160 GCA_013397115.1 Edolisoma coerulescens
CCCCTGCCATGGGCAGGGACACCTTTCCCTATCCCAGGGTGCTCCAAGCCCCGTCCAGCCTGGCCTCAGACTCTTCCAGGGATCCAGGGGCAGCCACAGCTTCTCTGGGCACCCTGTGCCAGGGCCTCCCCACCCTCACAGGGAAGAATTTCCCCCTAAGACTGTGCTTCAGTATAATTTCCACTAGACATCCATTTTTTCTAGGTAAAAATCCAACCAGAAAATGAAGGGAAGAAGGGAATGTGGGACTTTTGATCTCTTCAGTCTAAATAGTTTGCTCAAACATACTTTAAAATAAAAGAGCAGCAGGGAGAGATATGTTTGGGATTTTTGTTTAAATATCTGCAACTACCTGATCTGTCAAGAGAGAGAAGTCCCTTTCCAGATTTACTGTAAATACTGAGTCTTAGTGAGCACTTTGAGCAAGAATGGAAGCAACAGGTCAGAGTTTTGTTACTGCTGGAGAGTTAAGTGTTGTTTGCTTCCTTCTTGTCCACATCCAGCAACAAAGAATGTCCCACATGTCGCAAAAAGCTTGTTTCAAAAAGATCCCTGCGGCCAGACCCCAATTTTGATGCTCTCATCAGTAAGATTTACCCGAGCCGGGATGAGTACGAAGCTCATCAGGAGAGGGTGCTGGCAAGGATCAGCAAGCACAACAACCAGCAAGCCCTGAGCCACAGCATCGAGGAGGGATTAAAGATTCAGGCTATGAACAGGTACATAATCACCTCATTTGCCTTTAGGCTAAAAATACACTGCCTGTCCCCACGCCCTGTGGAGCTTGAGAATCCTCTCCTCTCCTCTGGTATCTGCCAAAACAATTTTTAACCTTTTGTCTACTATCAGAAACCTCTGTATCACTCCCTGCGACTTCTGTGCAGCCTGACAGAGACTTCAGCTTAGCTTTACTAAATTATGGCTGTCATGTCTTAGATGAGAAACCATAACACCATGAATCCTGTACTAAAATGCTACCCTTACATGCCAATAAATGCACAAAATACCGGGACTTGGGGCTTAGTTGTGACTTAATTCACAGGCTGGAATATGTGGTGTTTACACCATGGTGAAATTCCAGGTGTGCATTTAAACCTAAGAGAGCCAGCTGGGAGGGAGGCCCCAAACTTTGCATGATAAAGCATGGTGTGATTTAATAATTCTAATCACATGTGGATCGATGTTTCGATGAAAATAATGGTCTGTAATTGCCTGAAAAACAACTGTGTGAAGTCAAAATAGTCTTAAAACATATCTAAAAGGTGTTTGAGGGACATGAAAAAATGAATAGTTCTGTCTCTGAGTATCTTTTTCTACAAAAGAATTAATATTAGTAATTTTTTTAAATTTTAAATCTCTCTGAAACATTCAGTGCTTGTGTGTGCACGTGCCTCACTTGGGGAGGAGGTGTGATCCAGGATTCTGGATGGGTCAGGGGGTATCTCTGCCTGTTTGTGGCCAGGTTGCAGCGGGGCAAGAAGCAGCAGATTGAGAATGGCAGTGGGGCCGAGGACAACGGTGACAGCTCCCACTGCAGCAACGCCTCCACACACAGCAACCAGGAAGCAGGGCCCAGCAACAAGAGGACCAAAACCTCGGATGACTCTGGGCTGGAGCTGGACAACACCACCACCACTGTGGCCATAGACCCCGTGATGGACGGGGCCAGCGAGATCGAGCTGGTGTTCAGGCCTCACCCCACCCTCATGGAGAATGACGACAGCGCACAGACGAGGTCAGTGGCCCCTGGCCATCTCCAGGTGTTCTGCTGCTATTTCCTGGTGCTTTGGTTTTCCATCACTTCTTGGGACTTCTAGACATCAATTTACTTCAGTCATACCACATCCTGTTTAATCGTATCATAGGATGGTTTGAGTTGGGAGGGGCCTTAAAGCCCATCCAGTTGCACCCCCTGCCATGGGCAGGGACATCTTCCACTGTCCCAGCTTGCTCCAAGCCCCGTCCAAGCTTGGACACTTCCAGGGATCCAGGGGCAGCCACAGCTTCTCTGGGCAACCTGTGCCAAGGCCAGATGCAAATAAACACTTTCCTTCTTTCTGTTCCAAGTCAGGTAGATGGTACTGGTCAACTATTATAAAAAATACAGTCATAAGCTGTTTTAAGCCTTTGATCACACATAAAGATGTTTTTAAGGTTTTCTAACATTGCAGTTCACTAGTGGGATGGTGGTGTTATATCAGCCCCTTTCTACTTACTCTAAGATTCTTTGGGAATAAACAAACTTTGTGTAAGTGTCAGCAGTTTTTACAGCAGCCCTGTGTCAGCAGGATTTGTATGCTGGAAGCTTTTCCTGCCATTTTTTTGTTCATAATCCAGTCCAAGCACAGATTGCAAGTTTTGGCTCACAGCAGAGAGTAGTTTTGTGTGTTTCTTCAGGTCGTTTTTGGCTTTTTCACTGATGAGACCTCTCTCTGTGCTGTTTGTAAATCTATGCAAAGCATCAGCTGGGAACTGTCTCTAAAGGCCTTTTCACAGCTGATGTTTAATATTTGGGGCGTTCCAGATGGCTTTTCCCACAGCTGCTGCTCAATCATTACTGATGATCTGCGTGGCTGCTGTCTCAGGTACATCAAGACCTCGGGCAATGCCACGGTTGATCACCTGTCCAAGTACCTGGCAGTGAGATTGGCCCTGGAGGAGCTGCGGAGCAAAGGCGAGTCCAACCAGATGAACCTGGACACGGCCAGTGAGAAGCAGTACACCATCTACATCGCCACTGCCGCCGGCCAGTTCACCGTAAGCACCGCCCTGCCCCAGTCAGCCACAGCCCTGCATGCACATCTGCTCAAAATCTACTCAGCTGGGCCCTTTCTCAGCTGGCTCAGGGTAAAATTCGTGGCACCAGGTTATTAAGAAGCAGATCAGTTGCTTTTTGGCAAAAGCTTGGTTGGTAGAGAAGGAGGCAGAGAAATTACTTGGGGAAAACGTGGTGATGGCACCAACCATGACTTGGCTTATGCCATTCTTTTCCAATTAAAATTTAAGAGGGAAGAATATTACTTCACTTGAGAATCTTTGGTTTTTTTAGCTTGTAACTTGTGCCACATTTTTGGTGACTCCTTCAAGTCAACACATTGAAGTGTTGATTTAAGTAGCCTGTTTTATAGCATGACATCAAATTTACCTAATTTGTTCCTGTTTTGCTGTTCTCTTCTAGGTGCTAAATGGGTCCTTTTCCCTGGAACTGGTCAGTGAGAAGTACTGGAAAGTGAACAAACCCATGGAACTGTACTATGCCCCCACCAAGGAGCACAAATAAGTGCTGGGAAACTGGGATGGGACTAACTCTTTTTATAGCTACGACTTCTTTAATATTAAAATAAGGCACCACCAGTACCTTCATGGACAACACACGTAGTGCCTTCAGGCACTCTCAGTATACTCAGTAATATGACTAGACAGTATTCTGGGCTGTATTTAATTTAGTCTTTGGGTTGGGTTTTTTGGTTTTCCCCTAGGAGACTAAATGACCTTCTCCAGTGCATTCCAGTGTTTGAGATGCTTTTTTGTTCCTAATGCATGATACCTGATCCAGCATTCCAGTTTGGAATGGCTTCGTTTTGTCCGGGTAAATCTGGATTTCTGCTCCATTGGACACAGTTATAGGAGCCTCTGTGGAGTGTTGGGTGGCCATGGAAGTCTGTTCAATAGTAGCATATGCCAAGGAATGTGTTAAATGTTGGAATTTGGTGACTTACCCATCTGAAGGATTGATTGGTTGAGAATGGATTTGGGATAGTCTTGCAGCTAGAGGTAATCTGATTCCCTAGGAAAGGTTCATTAAGACATTTTCTTGTGAACAAAAGTGAATTTCCCATCTTGTGAGAGGTATTGCTGCCCGTGGCAGGGGCTCGGACGAGATGGTGTTTCAGGTCCCTTCCAAGTCCAGCCATCCTGGCATTCTGGGATTCCAAAGAGAGCTGCAGTGAGAAAACTTGACACTTTAAAATCTTGCTATTTGCTGGGCTTAATTTAATACTTCAGTGCAAGGTGGTTCATCAGATTGGTTTGGTTTTTAATGAATATTTCAGTCAAAAAACACTCAAACACCCCAAACCCATTACTCTTCCCCATGCAGGACATGCCAATCTTGATGATTCCTGCCTGGCCTCCTGCAGTGTTGCCCTGTCCTCCAGCTTAACTGAAGGAAATCTGGATGTTTCACAGCCCTGCTCTGTTCCCTAGAGTAGGATCTCTGTTGTGAATGTGCTGTAAAGAACTGTCCAGAAAACTTTTTTTATTAAAGTAAATCCCCCAAATTCCAGCACATAGCCATCAAAATGCTGTGCTTTGGGGAATTGTGCCACCTCAGCAGGGACCTTTTCCCAGTGTCAGTGTGAGTAGGGAAGACTTTGACTGTAAGCTGCTCCAAGATTCTACTTTTGTTACTTTGCCATAGCTTTAACAAACATGGCTTAGCACTTTGGAAGACAACTTTAGTACTTGACAAAGTTTACCATTTAGTGTCTTACATTTAGGCTCAAGTTTCCCAGTGTGGCAGTGGGCTGGGCTGTAAGGCCCGGTAGCTGCTGGTTATTTGCATGTTCAGCCCCTGTGCCCTGGCTCTGGAGCTTGCTGTGGCTCTGAGGGGGCAGCTTGACCTGTCCCATGTCCTGTCTGAAGGGAAGCTGTCACCATAAGGTTCCCTATGCTCTCAGACTTGCTGATGAACCCTCCTACTTGCCTCTGAGGCTCAAAGCAAAAAGAGTTGGTGGCAGGTGGGAAGCACTGGGCTTTACCCGACACGGTGTGGTTTACACTCCTCCTGTGTCCTGCCTGGAGTCCCACTGGCTTTGGCATGTGGTACAAAAGTATTCTGCTGCTCGGGGATTCTCCTGGGAAGGATTTGCCCTTCCCTGCCTCTGGGCTTTCCTAGCACTTGTAAATAGTGTCTTTTCTGGCTGCTGTTCAGATCAGCTTTATCCCGCTGTGAAAACTGCACAGGCTTCTTTGAGTAACTTAATTATTTCCTCTGACTGGAGAGCCTTGGGCTTTTGTGACAAGAAATGGAAGTGTTCAGGCCCCAGAGCACAGAGGGGCAGCCGTTAGGGACCTGTTTTTGCTGACTTTGTGAAGCGTTGCTGTATAGACTGTAGTGCATGTCCACGGAATATAATGGGGGGTGGGGGAGTGGCTGTGCTAAATGCTTTAAAGTTATTGGGGAAACTTCTAGATTAGTGCCAGCATCCCTCCTGGGGGGAGCTAAGGGGAGGGACAGTCCCTTAAGCAAGAGAGATGTTGTGAAGCTGAGCAGTCTGTCTAGGAGCTGTCACTTTGTCCCCAGTTCTTTAAAAAAGCGTGGGAGAATGTGAAGCTTTTATTTTCATGTTGTAGTGAATTTCCTGAATATTTATGTTCTTTAAATATTATATATATAATGTAGTTGTTTGATTAAACCATTGATTGCACTGTGACTCTTTAGTGCTATAAACTATTTTATTTTCAAAATGCCATTACTCTTCCCCCTTTTAAAGCCATGTTCTTTTGTAAGTACTTAATGTGTGTTACGTACGGGTAAGCCTAATATCCAACTAAAATATCTCCTATCCAGCTGAAGTCCCACTGAAATGCTCAAATTGACAATAAAAGCAAAAATGTTATCAACAACCTGTTGGGAATTGCAGTGCTGCTTCCTCTTGTGGTTGCTAAAGGACCCTCTTTGGGCAGTGTTTGTGTTCATGCTGCCGTGCCTGGGGCAGGTGCAGCTCAGCTCCACCAGTGCTTGGCTGTTACAGTCCCCTGAGAGCAGCTCAGCTCCTCCTTGAGTGGGAAATAGGGGCACACAGAAGGTATCAGCTCTTCCACTGACCTGTCACAGGTGCTGCTCTTCCAACCAGATCCTGCAGCCTGAGGAAGGGGAGTGAAAGATTTTCACAGCACTCGGGTTAAACCCAGCAACTTTGGGTGCATTTAACTATTGAGCAGCTTCAGTCAAAAGCAGCAGAGAGCAGCTGTAATGAACCCCTCCAGCTAACCCTCCCCTGCATCATTTAGAGAAGTTTTGTTCCTTTCCTTGTTTTCTCTCTACATTTACCACAACTTTTAACCAGAGGATGCACCTTGAGTTAAGAGGCAATGCTTGTGTATGCCCAGAGTGGGGTTTCTTGAGATGGACTGAACATGAGCACTCTGACTGAGGAGATCCTGCTGCTCTCTGGGCCACCACTGATTACCCAAGTTACCTCTGAACCCCTTAAACTCCCTGAAAGCTTCCTTTAATCACAGCTAAACAGGAAACACCCCTGTAGGGTAGGAGGGCTTGTCCCTCAGGTACAGAGCAGTAGAGGTGACACTGTACTGCCCAGCCTGGTAACTGGATCATACCCTAGAGCATAATTTTCCTTTGTCCTCTGGCATCTATTCTCCAGCCTGCTGTTCAGCTGATGGCCTTGCAGTGATTTCCAACCCTCAGGCTTCCAGCAGTTGATCAGCTGGGATTTTCTGTTCAGGACAAGCCACTTGCAGCAACACCTTGGTCCCACAAAGATCCGTGGAAGGTCTGTCATTGGTGCCTGGCACAGCACTGGGTACTGGCTGCTCCAAGAAGTGACATGGAATGAGCTGTGACCTTGCCAGCACCTCCTGCATTATCCTCACCTATTTCCCACTCTGTTTCCCCCTGTAACAGCCAACCTGGCCATGTGGATCAGTGCAAGGAGGAACAAGATGCCCCAAGCTCCAGCCCCAAACCAACACTAATGTTCTGTCAGCTGATTATGGCAGGACTGACCCTACCTGGTCAACAACAGAGACAAATATTGGATAGGAAGTGAATTCCCAGAGGCCTGAGTTACAAACACCCCTTCTGTCCCTTACAACAGGCAAAACCCCACCCCAGATCACAACAGCTTCTGCCTGTCTGGCAGAGGAAAAGAGCCCAGATTGTACTTACTAGCCTGAATTTCACCTTTTCTGCCCCTCCAGCCACCTGGGAATAGTTGCCTTGGCTTGGGAAAGGTATTGAATACCTTCAGCTCCTTAAAAGGAGCTCCAAGAGTAATCAAAAGCATTTCCCACAAGGGGCTTCAGTTAAACTTTCTTTTTCACCTTTACTGTAATCAGAATGATCCTTTGCTCCAGGTAAGTGACTTTAGGACTGATTTTATCCTATTCACACTGAAGTGTGTTACCTGCAAGCAACGTCTGCCAACACTCTATCCACTTAAAAAGCCAAAAATGCCACTAAGGAATGTGAAATTCTCTCATTTAGCTTTCCATTGTGATCCCAGGTGATCTTTGGAAAAGAACTGTAAGCACTACATTTTTAAAGGAAACTTTGTTTGTTGCTGTATCACTGATCTAAGATCCCTTCAGTGGGTTCTTCCTTTTTGAAATTAAAGAAAACTCACCACCAAGGCAATCTGGAGTTGAACAGGTAGCAACTTCTGGCCTGACAGGAGCATAGAACGTTTTGCATCATAAGGAGTCTATCAGTCGTGTAATTTTATTGTAAAGTTTCAGAGATGGGTAAAGATAATAACTCCTCATATTCTGCTCTTAGATAAACCTAACACTGGGGGCCAGGCTGAACACCAAACTTGTGAGAAACGGCCACCACTGTGACAGTTCTTGAAGTGGAATACAGAGAGATACCAGAACTAAGTGTGGGGCAAAGAAAGGACAAAGACAAGCTCATTTGGCTGGAATGCTGCCATGTATTTAAGGAAACCAGAACTGCCAACACCTGGCAGCTTTGCTCGTTCACAGAAGAGATCTTAGCTCAGAGTTACTATTGACAACTCGCCACCAAACTTCACCTGAACGTCCACTGTGGTCCCTTGTCCCTGTACCTTTCTGCAGCACACAACCACTGTAAGCTCTGAGCAAACAACTACCTAGAGTGACTACACAATTCACTAAGGTTCGGTTACAAACTGAAGTTCGGTAGCAGCCGTGTCACCACTCCTGCCCGTTCTCCCAGGATCAGCTCCTGCCTGGAGGGAGAACCTGAATGCAGAGTTACATGTGCAGCCTGGAGCTACAGCCACACCCAGGCAGGACTGCCTGGCTTCAACTCAGAGGGCATTTTATCCTGTGCTGGTTTTTTACCTTAACATGTCCTCTCTCTGGATCATAGCTGGCCAGGTTTTAGGAATGATGCATTTTAGGAATACACCGTTTCACAATAATCTCATATTCCAAAATGCTGAACACTTTTGGCCCTGTCCCCCCTCCTGGATGCTGTGCTGGCGGTAAGACTTGGACAGACTGGGAAGCAGCCTCCATGCCTCAGTGTGAAAGGGAGGTGAGCATAAAAGCAGGTAACTCCACAGCCTTCCCACAGTGCCAGTTCTGTGACTGCAGCCATGCCAGGATCAGGGCTAAGTTCTGCTACCTAAGTCTAAACCATCCCTTCAAAGTACAACAGGCAGCTCAAATGGTCAAACACCAGCTTGGGAGGAAGGAGTGGGTTACTGGAACAGAGTGTGCTGGAAGTCTGTAACATCCTGATGAACAAACCCATCTGCATTAATCAGCAGCACAGTGAGCGGGGTAGGACTGTGTGAACACGGCGGTGGCGACTCCGGATTTACCATCTTCCGCTAACTCAGCCTCCTCCACCTTGATCTCTGCAGCAGCTGGAACCTCTTCTCCCCCCTGGATCTCTCCAGGGAGGTGCACAGAGCCTTCTACCTGTGCCCCCACGTAGGTGGGAGTGCTGTACTTCATGAGAACAGTCTTGAACTGCGCCAGGGGCGCGTTGGTGCGGACTCCCATGGGGTCAAAGTGGGTTCGGCTCACGCGGTATCCAGCCTCCGACAGATAGTTCAGGAACTTATTTAACCTGGGAAGAAACGCAGCAAAACCAAACCCCTGCATTTAGAAGGGACTCGGTGCTGACAGGGCTGACTCAGTACAAGCTGTGAGTCAGTGTCAGACCAGGCTGGAAGGTGAACCCACACTTACTTTGGCATGTTCATGCCCTTGATGCTGTGCCGGTGGATGTTGTAGTAGAACGGGGGGTGCTCGGCGCTGTGCTCGGCCCGCTGCCGCTTCACCGCGCCACGCAGCACCTCCTCGCTTTTCCTCTTCCCTGCACCACAAGAAGGCCACAGAAACCCCTCAGTACTCAGGGGCACCCCAAAAATGCCAGCAAAGCCTCAGACAGTACACACAAAACCAAAGCCACGCAGCAACTTCAGCTGTGTGCCTGCTTTTGTAAGCTGGTGTTTGCAGAGGTAAAATCGGGCCTGAATTTAATCAACAGGCCACTTTCAGTAGGAAGAAGTAAATTAAAGTGGCCTTCATGGAGTAGTTGGCATTCATCTTTTACCAATAAAAATGACTCTGGATAAAGATGAAATAAAATCAGTAGCGGGTGGGAAAAAACTCCTGAGTGCAATATTATTAAATATAAAACAAGCTACACCAAAATGCTCCACTTACCATGTACCAAGTAGGACTCTGCAGAAGTATTTGGTGTTTTAATATATACGCCACACTCTTCTAGAATACAATTAAAAGGCGAAATTATTTCTACTGTAAAGTGGCAAAATGCTTTAATTACACAGAAGGAAATAATTCAATTATTCAATAATGTATTCAACTCTAGGGATACACTGCTGTTAAATAAGTTATCACGGATCAGCATCTCTAAAAATCACCACAAAGCCAGTCCTCTCTGTGAACAGGCTGCCTGTTTTCTTACCTTGTTTGTTCTCATCACCAGGACCGTGGGTAGAAAAATGTTTGAGAGTTGTGCACTCTGCTTCACAAACTAATGTCTTCAGAAGTGGCTGAGCTTCATCCAAGCCATACTGCACGGCCTCCAGCAGCATCCTCCTGAGGAATCCAGTGTTAAAGAGAGCTCCTGACCTATGAAACGCATGAGAAGTCAAAAGTTAAGGCTTCTTGATGAAAGCTGCTCCAGAATTCTCTTGTCCAAATTGATTAGCAATTATGTTACACTAAAATGATTTTTTTGCAATGACAGCAACACTGGTCACATTAAAAAAAAAAAATCAAGATCTCAAGAACAGTCATTTTATTTCTGCCCTAAGATATTGAGAAAGTTATTCAACCCCACAAGAAAGGTACTGTCGATTGCCAACCATTTTTAATACTGATTTAAAATGGCTAAAAGACTTAAATATTTATTCTTGTTTCTACAAATATTAATTAACAAGCAGTGTAGTATTTATTACCATCAGCGCATGTAATGATTTATTTAATAACCTCTCCACAAGTATAGAGTGACAAGAGTTACCAAATACTTGGCAAACAGAGGAACACAGAGGCAGGTTCTCCTGTGCAGGACATATTCCATAAGTGCACTGAATGTGAAAGTTAAAACGTGTTACTACTTATTAACTGGTTTGAATGAAAGGAAAAACTGAATACCCCACTAAATTCAAATCCACACTCAATTTCCTGAACTCCTACTGATTGCTGGACCTCCTTCTGTAGTGCTAAAATAAAAATTGTTATGGTATGAACAGCTGAGCTTCAGAGCTCCTGGACCCAGAGTGACCCTCCAAATGTGTCCTGTGATGTGCACTTACCAGAGAGGACCAAGAAGCACTGCTGTCTTCCCAGGCATGCTGCCGTGGCAGTCACAGGGCAGCTGCTGGTAAGGGTTTTCTGCAGCAGAAAAACAGCATTTAAATTGTTTGAAAATCGCCACCCATGCCTGTGTTACTGCAGAGACAGAGATGCAGTGAGAGCTCACTTCGGTGAGGTATTTGGAAGAGCAACAGCAGAAGCATGACACCATTTTCACTTCTGCCAAGCAGCTCATGGTGAGATTTAGTGATTGATGACTTGATCTTTAATCAGTGTGAAAACACTGAAGGAAAAAAAAGCAACATAACTTCTCTATGTTTCTTTCAAGTAACAAGGAAAATATTTGCCCTCCTACCCTTACATAAGCAGCTGTCCAGGTTAACAGTAAGTACCAACAAAAAAATCTGAAACATCAGCTAGTGACATCTGCAAAACACAGTCCACCTAAGAGTCTTGTAAGCCCTGTGCAATTAAGGCATTAAGCAAACAATTCATTTATGAATTAAGAATTCTACCATAACCCTGTACTCAGCTACTCATTCCCATCCTTAAAACTTTTATCTGATTTTTTAACAGCTTTTTAATACCAGGCTCATTGCATGGTCGCGCACCTGACTCTGAGCAGGGCAAAGATACCATGAGTTGATAGTGAGCTATTCAAGAGCCTCTAAATTGGAAACAAGGTTTTAGGGTTTATATTCATTCAAACCACCATCTTCAGGAGTGCAATTTTTGTCTCCTGCCTCTGCTAACCTGTGTGTGGAGACAGCCCATTACCAACAACAGCGGAAAGCCAGACTGCTCAGTCCACTGCATTTTAAGGAACTAAAATGAACAGCAGAAAAGCAATCTGACACCAAAAGCTATCAAGCTACTGCTGTCTGGAGGAATCCAATGGTATCAAAGGCTACCCCACTCCTAGGGCTTCTCCTGAAGCAGCAGATCCATGGACATACCAGGCATCCTGGCAGCTCCAGCAGCTAGAGTTGGCTGGGAGGATGTCCTGTGTAGAGACAAATCTCAGAACGGCTTGGGTTGGAAGGGACCTTAAAGCCCATCCAGTGCCACCCCCTGCCATGGGCAGGGACACCTTCCACTAGCCCAGGCTGCTCCAAGCCCCGTCCAGCCTGGCCTTGGACACCTCCATGGATGGGGCAGCCACAAACTGAGCAATCTGTGCCACAAATCCAGTCTATTTACGGGAAAATCCATGCAGACAACTGATCTAGTCCACAGCCATGAAGCACAGGGCCCTCTCCACCTCACACAAACCACTCATTGTTACATACAAGGGAATTGTTACTAATGGGATGTAAATATAAACAAGGCACTGAACAGAAAGACAAAGTGCAAAAGAAAAGCCATTTACCTTCCACCATATTGCCCTCTTTCTGGAAAACCCTCTCTTCACACCACTGACAGTGGATGAGGTATCGGACCTTCTTTGCCGAATCGTCCGCAGGGGTCGGGCCCCGTAAAACTCTGACCACCACCAGAACAAAGTGTTCTAGAGCTACTGCCAGCAGCACTTCAATGCCTTTGTTACAGCGAGCTGCAGCTCTAGGGGAAAAACACACACAAAACCCAAATTGTACTGAATTCAGCAGGCAAACACTGCCATGGACACTTGAACCTGCTGCGCAGTTCTTGAGCTCATTCACTTCCTAGAGAGAGGTACTGAAGATTTGAGAGATCAGGAGGAAGTGCTCTTTCTGAAGTGCCTCATTTTGTGTCCTTCCTGGCAGGCCAAGCAAATCTAATTTTACTTTTTTTTATCACAGCTAGAAATATTGGTCTGCCACCTGCATCACCACATGCGGAGGAAGAGGACAAGGGAAATCTAAACACGTTCAGGTCAACATTTGTGCTCTGGCATTCTCAAAATCTCTGGTGATTTCATTTCCTCCTCATCTTTCCCAAGCAGTGGTCCCATCCTCTTGCCTGTACCTTTTTTCTCCAATTAGGTTTTATGTCTTGATTTATTTAACAGACTGAGTTTACTGAGAGTATCTAATGCAAATAACTAATTTCACAAGTAAGTAATCACATCCATCTTTTGAACCTCAAGTATGAGGATCTGCAGTGAACATCAGGTTCCACTGAAGCAAGTCTAACTGAAATGCTTAGCTAGAAGCCATTCAAGCAGTTTAATTTGTATTTATAAAGTCCTATGGAGCTCTAAAATGGCAAAACTGATAGAGAAATAGAAGAGTTTGCAAGTCTGGGTATTTTTTTTTTCATGTAACCATCCCACCCCCCCTACCCTACTGATGCATTTTTACCTTGCCCAGTCACCAATTATTTCTAATAAGTACCTAATAATTTTTTACCCTCTTTGGAGCTGGTTTAGCAGTACCTTGTGACAGCAGCAATTACAGTCCTGGCTGCCAGCTCCTTGTAGTACTCTGTTCTGACAATATTGCAGCCATAGTGACGCAGGGCCACGTGCTGAGCCTTGGCATACAGGGAGCTGATGTCTGTGGATGTCAACGACACAATCCCAAGGTTCCTCACATTTCTAAAGGCTGAGTCCAGGTAATTCACAGAAGTTCCAAAGGGGTCCAAATGGCTAAAAAGAAAGGAAGTTCCACTGAGTGTCTAAAAATGCTCCAGAGTCTAGCTTTACACTGAGGAAAACACTGTTATATAACCTTCACCTACAGTCACATTTAAAACAGAAAGAAGGAAGAGGACTAAAACTTCCAGCACTGCTTAGATCTGGATGTTAATCACTAATAATACAAAAAAAAAATCCCATATTTTGATGTCTGTATAGGGTTTGACTGTATGCATCTATATACTCAACCTGGAAGAGCCAGACTGCTTTAATTCAAAGTTAATATGCTGCAAAATGGATAAAACCAAGAGATGCAATAAACAGCAGGCAAAGGTATGAATTTTCAACTAAGAGAAGTTTTAAAAAAACCCCAAACTGATTTGGCATTTCCCTTCAGCAAACAGACAATGAAGTTATAAAAAAACCCCAGCCTGTCTTAAAATTTTCATGTATATTTATGACCCATTCTGGATGTCAGGAAGACCAATATTTTTCCATCACTTTCTAAAACATTTAAGATTAAAGTTCTGTCCCCACACCACTTCTGGGACAACAAAATTACATTTCAAGTGACTGCTGGTTGATTCTTTTATCATTCAAATTTCTCCAAATAATCATATCCTGGGAAGTGGGGTGGGGTGTGTCATTACCAAACCATAAAATTTTGACAGAAACATTCAACACTTACATAAAATCAAATGATCTCAAATGCATGATAACATTGGCATCCATTTTTGTCACCTCAATGGTGTCACTATTTTCTTCTCCATCTCCCACAGTTTCATCATTGTCTTCTTCCTTAATGTTCAGCTTCACCTTCATCTTGTTTAAGTGACAATTTTCCTTAATCATTGTCACAGAATTTTCATTACAATCATTAATTGTAACTTTCACAGAACTTCTGAGGTGCTTTGCCCACTGCAATCCCATGATACCTGAGGAAAAACAGAATTCATGGACTTTAAGACAACTGATTTTAAGAAGGCCCCTGAACTTTAATATTATTTACAGCCTTTTTAAAAGCCTTAATACAGCTTTAGACAGCTGGTTTTTTTGTACGGAAGCTCATGACTCCCTGCCTAAGAAAGAAAATTATTGTGTACCTCACATTATTTTTGAGTATGTGATGTCAGTTATGAATTTCTGCAGCTTCCTCCTACTGGATATTAAGCAAAATATTAAAGAAATGGACTTTACCAGTGGCACCAAAAGCATCCAAACATTCAATGGGTTTGCGCTCCCCAGCAAGCACGGCCAGTGCACAGAATATCAATTGCCTGGAAGATAAAAAAGAATGGCCATAGTCTGTAAGTTGAGAGAACATTTTTACTTCCCCTACCTTATTTATTTCCCTTTAATGTAATATTGAAATATTTAAGCTAAACTCCACCTTTTACAGGGAAGAACTGTAAATCAAAAACCTCAGCTATGCTGAAAAGTTGAATTCTACAGCAGCATATTCTTAAGCTAAAATCTACTAATTACAGAAAAATACTTAATTGCTTCAGAAATGACAGTATTTCACATATAGTGTTCTTGGGTACAAATATTATTTGTCAAGAAGAGTTTTCTGATGAGAAACTCCCTTCTCCTGCCCTCTGAACAGAAGTTTCGCAGGACTGCTTTCCAAAACACCTATTTTTCACTACAAACTCCCCACCCCTCTGGTGCATCCTCCCACTCCCTCTTCTCTCACCTGTTGAGTTTCATTTTAGGATTAAAATAGGAATCTGTTTTCTGGGGTGTGGAGTGGTTGGGAAGAACCTGCACATCTGTGGCTGACTCTTTCACCACTTCGTAAGATGACTTGGGAGCACGAACTGAAACAAGTCATTGAGGCGGAAGGAAAGAATCGGTGAGAACTGAAATTAATATTAACACTGCTGGTAAATTACACTGAAAAACTGCTCCCATAAAGCAAGAAGTCTGGGTTCTGCTGCAGTCCAACCAGCACATGGACCAGTTAACAAGGATGAGGGGGGAAGCAGGCAACAATTTATCTTCTAATCTCAAAAGTGGCAGATAAGGATCATGCTCTACCACAATTTTCTTCTCATAAAACATCAGATTTGTTTCTCAGTTGGGCTCTTATGTATCCACTCTGGTTTAAGAAAGCCAGCCCCTGAGCCCGAGGCTTAGCACATTTGTTTTGCATGTTTAAACATAATACATTGCTAATTAACTAAAACCCTGGTAACATAGTCCTGAATATGTATCCATGAACTGCAAAAATTCCTTGAAAATCCTTGATCTAATCTAAGTTATCAAATAGCCCCATGAAAAGTGCATAAACAGCACAAGTACATGGACACTTCCAGCACCTGAGTTCTGTGTAAACAGTCTGTAGCAAAACAAGCTTTCAGATCTGGCAGCTGTAAGCACAAAGCTGCCATTCCTCTGAGCAATTCATCCCCAGTCTAAAATGCACCTAGGAACAACCAGGAAAAAGTTTTGTATCAGCTGGGTATCTTCCACTGCTCGCTCACCCTATCTCTCTCTCAGGGCTTTCAAACACACAAGTGGTGTATCTGCTCCACCTTCAGGGGCCCCAAGAGCTGCCAAATGCCTACAGAGCACAAAACCTCTGCATTTCTCCTCTCCCCGTGAGGAAAAACCGCCTCATGCATTTTGTTAAAAAAATGCTAAATGGGCCATTCTTTACTCACAGCTCTGAAGGGAAGCACACAGAGATCAATCTATTTCACAGCACAAACTCCATAAAGACATGGAATATGGTACTACCATCACTTTTCAGACAGGCAAACTGATGCCCAGGCATGAAACTACTGGCATTCCAATTATTTAAAATGTTTTTAACACTTGTTTATGCAAGTTTAGAAATCAAAGTCTCATTCTGGAAAAAGTCAGGTAGGATTGTAATTTACCAAAGAACTACTGACACCTCTATCATGACTCTCTGGGACTGAAAAAACATCACCTTGTTTTGGGAACCCAGGCTGGTGCAGTCTGGATAAAAAGCAAGGGATTTTTACACTGCAGAAAGATTTACTCCAGACTTTTTGTTCGGTGGATGCCACATCCCTCACTCTTTTGGAGACACATAAGCTGGTACTTCCAACATTAAGGGTGAGGGCAGTACTAGTTATCAGTAAGAACACAGGAAATGGTCAATGCAAAACTAAATCACAACTCTGCTACAGCTCTGATGAAACAAAAGTTCTGAAATATTAAGGGCAGATTTTTCATTAGAAAAGCTAACTCTGTTTCTGAATTTTACCCTTGTCTCCCACCCCTTATCACAGTTACTGCACGTGGTACATGACTGAAAAAGACTGAATGTTTCCTGTCAGTCAGAGCCCACCTGTGATAAACCTTGACTCAGTCTCTCCTTTATTGACGTGACGATTGATGTGACCTATCATGTCAGTTCTTCGTATGATGGTGGCTGAGCAGATGATACAGTGGTAATGAGCTCCCATCTTTGCCAGTGTCTGTAAAACAGGGTCTTTCACGTAGTTTCAGCATACATAAAACGTGGTTAAAGTAGAACTGAACACAGGCATATGACATCTGTCTGTTACCTCTAGAGCACTCAAAATACCTGGAATCTACAGCCAGAGCTGATCTAGGCAGCTGCCCCCCACACCAAGAGAGGTACAACCACATTCAGCTACCCAAGGGGTCTATCACACACCCTGGACCAACAAGCTGTTGGCATCACACGTAGAGGAGCAAGATGTATTTGGTGACTAATCAGATCTCTAAAGGTCCCCTCAGTCACCCAATTCCCCCACTTTGTACAGTGACAAGAATTTCTGTGATTCAGCATTTTTACCTGGTCTCCAACAAGGTTGGGTTTTACTGGCCGACAGGATAAGTGACAGATGCACATTCTGTACCCTGGAAAACAAATCCCATTCCAGGACAGTAAATGAACAGCCTGGCTGTGGCCTGCACCACATGCTCTCACTTCAGATTTCACAGGACAGTAATAAGAGAACATCACCAATTATCTGGTACATTCACTCTCTGCACAGGGTAGTTTATCAGCTAATTATACATTTTAAATTTTATAATGCACAGTATCTACAATTTATTAAAATAAGTCTCTGAGCATCCTACAAAGCTACACCAAGTCTGCAGTTCAAGAGTACTTGTGAGTCTTTCACAAAAATATTGTTACCTGGCTAAAAGATTTGTGTGAGGACTCCCATAAAACATATGTTCCAGTTAACGAAAACCAAAATGAGGTACCTGATGCTCCAGCTGGAACATTTATAGTTCAACTTTATCTTGCCCATCTTCTAAACAGTCACTTTATTTCCCACAAACCCAGAGACATGGATTTTTAGAAAACACACACAGCTCACCTTCTTTTCCTTCCTAAACTTCTCGCAGGGATTTTAATGCATCTTACAAGCATATCACAGAGTTTATTAAAAAACAATTAAAGCTACTAAATACTGATACTACATAAATACTTCAAGTGTTTATCAGAACCCATGGAATCTTTATGATGCATCAAAACTGACCACACACGTGTGTCTGATTATTATTAATATACTTTCATTGAAGTAGCTTTCATTACACACATATTTTAAATTTTATGGTAATTTTCATGACATGCCAAGCGATTGGTGGTGTTTTTCTAAAGAGAAAATGCACAACTGTAACCATTGTGGCTGGAGAAGAACAGAGTTATTTCACATTCACATTTTACATCCCACCTCAAAATTCATTCTGTCAAAATATGGTTCTAATTCAGAGCTGGTAACAAAATATTTAAATCAAGAGGAATTTTTAAAGATGAAACATAGAACATGCCAACAATTTCTTCTAGCATTTACTATTCAAACCCAAATGCCATTACCTTCAAATTCAACAGAAACTTTCCAGTGCAAATTCTGGAGGTGACGATGGAGTTTGTGGCTATAGCAAGCTTTGAATTTCTCCTCAGGACACAACGGACAAGGCTTCTTTTCATCTGAAAATACAATTAAAAACTATGAGAAACATGAAATGCAGTTACCACTCGTGTTAGCTGAGATGCAGGCCAAGAGAAAAAAGGCTGAACATGAAATCAACACGAGTTAGAGATTAAATCCTCAGGGAACATTCTATTTCATGAACAAACTTTACATTTATGGGTTGCCTCTTTCTGCTCCATAGAATATAGACCAAAATCACTATAACTTTAAAAATCATTAACTTCTACAACCTTTGGGTTTTGGTTTCTAGTATTTTTTACTCCAGCAACATGTGGCTAATGAAACTTCTAAAAAGTACTGAGGAACAACAGAACTTTACAGATGACACGCAGAGACTTGAAATGTTTTAAAAAAAAACCAAACCAAAACCCCCACAAATTAGGAGGTTAGAACAAGACTTTGTTGTTCCAACTCCTGGATCTTTTGGATAAAACAAGCAGCTGACATCTCTTTAAGCTGTAAAAAAAGGCAATATACCCTATGTCAATTAATTTTGAAAAATATAAAATAAAAAATAATTCTTGAAAATCCTGCATGTGAGACACAAAAAGCAAAGGCAAGGCTGTGTAACAAAGGTGTTGAAGCCCTTGAAGTACTAACCTAAATAAAAACTAGCCGAATATCAAACAACCTCTCAGGCAGAATCCAGAAGAAAAACAAGAGAATAAATCAAAAAGCCCTTTTTTACAAAACCCCTAGTCTTTAAATATCATAAATATATGTAATCTGTTAAAGATAAAATCTGAAGGAAAATGTAAATACCTGTAACACAAAGATCTGTGTTCTGAGACACTGCTGTGGAAAACTCACCTTCTCTCAGGTCAGCCAGTTTCTCTAGATCAGCAAGGTGTCTCTGAATTGAAATATGTTTGTCTAAAAAAAACCCCAGAAATATCTAGAAGTTAAACATTCTTAGTTTAAAAGCTGCTTTTAGTTTACTGCTACTTTTCTATGCATCATTTCAAATCTAGCACTATTAGAAAACAACTGTAGTAACAATTCAAATACTTGTTTTTATCCTTTAACTTCCATGGCAGCAGGAATGACTGCAAAAATTATCCCCAGAATGGCTCTTTAATAAGATCCATGTATTTTCATATATTCCTACTTCTTTTTGATACTGACACACAAACTTTCTCAGATTGGAAAGACCCTCATTTGAAAAAAAAACAGCTGGAAAGATGCAGTCTCATTCCCTTTACACCTGGTTTTACTGCTCAGCATTGTTAGTGAATGCAAATCTTGCAAGAAAGCAGTACAAAAACATCCTATGAACTGACTGGAAAAACTAAATATCAACTAGAAGGGGACCAAGTTTAAGAACAATTATTCACTGTGGAGCCAGGATACATTAAGTTCTACCTTTTTTTTTTCTTTCCCTTAGTAAACAGTTTAACCTTTAAATTTACGACCTAATTTTTCAACTTATCAGTCAGAATTTGCCAATACCAAAAAATTTAGGTTGAAATATGCTTAATTGATTCCAGCACACAGAACACTCCACTTCATTGTAACACAGATTCTGTAGCAACTTTAACCTTTACAATGTTTTTACAGGATAAATCTTCAGGTTTTCTTACGCAAGACAAAGCAACTGGTCCGTGTGCTCAGGATACAGGGGTGAGTTTTAAAATGAGATTTCACACATTCCCTTTACCTTTCCTCCCTACTATTTCTACCTTTCCTCAAGCACATGACACAAATATTAAGAGTTTATAAGCAAACCTCTCGGGTAATCAGACGATACATCCAAAATGTTGCTATCAGATTCCCTTGGGCGTTCTTCCTCCGCTCCTTTTTCTTCAGCTTCCAATTCTGACTCAGGAATTTTCACATCCAGGTTGTTGCTTTTCACTTTTTCAGAGACCACCACACCATCTTAAAACCAAACAAAAACCCAGTTGAAAGTGTTGTTGATGTAACTGAACTATACAAACACATTCATTTATTTCCAATAATCTGGTGCTGACTACAAGCATGAAGGAGGAAAGAAAATTATGTAGGAAAATTGTATGAGATGAATTATCACTCCAATTATCCTTGGAAACCACTGTGGAATAATGCCATCCTGGACAGCTGAAACGACTATTCACACATCAGTATCGGATGTTTAAGGTGAACAAAATAACACACGTTATTTTCTGGCAGGATGCAGTAAAACAAGGCAAAGCAGGCAAGGAGGAGCTCCAAATTCTCCTAACAATTTACTGTGGGCTAAGAAAGTTTTGTAACAGTTTAGAACAGTTCATGATTCAAACAATATGAAAGAAGAAGGGATTAAGGCAGGAATTTGCTATCAGCAGAGATGAGGGTAAGTGCTGGTGCCATCAGCATTTGCAAATGAATGACTTCCTGGGGCAGTCTGAGATGGGCCTGGTGAAGAATTTCAAGCACTTGAAGAGGCTGATAGATGTGGCAACAAAATGATGAGAATAGTCAAGTGCCCAAGTCAAACCCGGGGAAAACAACTGAAGGAAGAGGTAGAAATCCCCAGAAGGGGTGGTCCGACCCCTCTCCAAGGGACACTAGGAAGCACTAGGAAAGGATGCCTGCACGTGTATCTCTCAATACTGCCAAGGGACAGGTGGGACGAGGGAAGTTTCAACCACGGGTAACACGAAATAACAAAGCCCTGGCATCGCTTTGCAATTACTGAGGAGCAACAGAGCAGGCCAAGGCTTTTCAGCCTGGATGGGACAGATGTTTCCAAGACCAGGAGGTGCAGAGAGAGCACAAAAAGCAACCACGTGCTGTCCATCCCAAGACAGAAAATGGGATGCACCACACGGAGAAAATACAGAGCTACAAACTGGTTTGAGTCGGAAGTTATTTCCAGAGGATCCAGGAATGGCTCTCTGGATGGGGCATGGAGCAACCTAGGATACTGGAAGCAGTCCCTGCCTGGGGCAGGGGCTGGAATGGGATGGACTTTAAGGTCCCTTCCAACCCAAACCATTCCATGATTCTCTGATTTCGCTGGTCTTCCCTGTCCACTTACTCCTGATCAGAACTTAAAACAGGCTGCAAGGATCTTACAGCAGTTCTTCAGATTCCCCTGAGCTACTTTTGTTTGTTTTCTTTTAAACATTGCTGTTGGGTAGAAATATCTGTTATTATGAAAACAAAATAGAAAAAGGAAATGGAAGGGATACCTCAATACAAGGGCTCAAGAAACTGAAAAAACAGAAGCACAGAGTAAAATTATTCTACCTACCTTAAAATCTATCAGGAGGTGCATTGCCAGGCAGAGATTGTTACTGTGTTCCTCACAGACCTGTTTTAAGCTGACAACTAACCTAAGAAAAACTTGCATGGAGGCTACTACTCCATTAAAATGTTGCAGGATTCCTGCTGATAGTTTCTACATGCTTTATTAATATAAAGATAGAAAGAAAACGAGTAAATAAAAGGATGTTTGGTAAGAAATCCCTAATAGCTATTGGTCAGCTGCGAGAAAAGTGGAAACAGTTATAAAAATGCATAGTGAGAGCACAGCAGTAACAAAAAACCAGCAGAGTTGGACAGGCTGCATCTTCAGAGCACGTGGAGAGATTAAAATGGTTGAATAGGATAATATGCGTATATGTAAAAAAATACAGTTAATATGTAAATACACATGGAGAGAGGTAAACTTTCACACAGAATGATGAAGAAAAGCAGGCTGCTACCCAACCAAGACCTCAGGATTTTTTAAATGCCCACCAGGAACCACTGATTACGCACAAACAGAATAACGCTTCAGAGAGCCTAAAGTATACTTAAACGAGAAAAAGAACTAATTAGAAGAGTCATTTCACTCGAACCGTAAGGCTGCAGCAGCAAAGGGCTGGCAGCAAGGGTTCACTTGGGGGGCTGGAAATCCAGCAAAACCAGTTTACAGAATCCCAGAGCGGGTCAGGTCGGAAGGACCACGGTGGTCCAACCCCCCTGCTTCAGCAGGGTTATCCCTGAGCACATGGCGCAAACACGTTTTGGTTTAAAATACTGCGGGGAAAGATGCGCGGCTGAGCCCGCGCGGCTCACGCCGCACCCCGGGCTCCTCACAGGACCTCACGGAATAATAAATGATTACCAAAGACAAAGTAGCGTTAGCTTTGGGGAAGAAAGAAGGGACAGGAGCGCGGGTTCGAGCGGCGCGAGGCCCAGCGGGAACACGCGTGGCCCCGCACCGAGCCGGGAAAACGGGAGAACCGGGAATCTGCGTCTCCCAGGGCTCCCCGGCGCGGGCGGGAAGCGGCCCCGGGGTGTGAATTCAAACCTGCCCGGGGTGTGAATTCAAACCCGCCCGGGCTCCGCATGGCGCCCGCCCGCCCTAAGCCCCAGCACGGCGGGCCCGGCTCCCCCCGCCCGCCTGATCCCTGCCCGCTCTCACTGAGCGCCGCCGGCTCGCCGCCGCCCTCATGGTCATGGCCGTGGTTCTCCTCCTCCTCCTCCTGCTGCTCCAGCAGCCGCCCCAATGCGGCCTCCGCTGCCTCTGCCGCTGNCTGCCGTCCCTCAGCCCCCCGTGGAGAGGCTCCCTCAGAGCCCGGTGCTGCCCGCGCCTCAGGGCGGAGCCTCTCCCGGGCTCCCTTGCTTCGGTGTGGGATCTGGGAATCGCCTCGGGAGCTCCGGGTAAAGCCTTCCACAGCTCGCCTGAGCTTCCTGTTGGTGTGCGCTGGTCTGTGTGGAGGGTGGCGGGGCTGCTGGGGATGTCACTGTAGTTCCTCCATCCTCGGGAGGGAGCGAAGGCGACAGTCACGTAGTCGGGACTGCCTTAGAGAGATACGGCTTCAGTTGGGTTGGAAAAGCCTTCCAAAGCCATCGAGTCCAAGCTGTGCCCGATCCCCACCCTGTCCCCAGCCCAGAGCACTGAGTGCCACGTCCAGGCCTTCCTTGGACACCGCCGCGGATGGGGACTCCAAACCTCCCTGGGCAGCCCCTGCCAGCGTCCGATGGTCTTAAAACTTGGTTATACGACTGAGTGTTAAAGGATGCTTGTTTCTGTTTGTTTGCTGGTACAAAATAAGTGTCTCTGGGGAGGTGTAATCACTGTGCTTTCTGCTCTGGCGTTCCCTTAGATATGAATAATTAACCGTGTTGAGATCTGCTGTGGCTCTGTAATGAGAAAACAAAAAAAGACTATTAAAGTATTTTTCTTTATGCAGTTAAATTTATTTTTACCTCGTCTAGACCTAAAAATTTGACACAAGTAATAAAGACAACACACTTTTTTCCGAAGGATTTGAAGATGTCTAAAAAGAAGCTGAAGAAACTAGCTGGAAAGGAAGACTGTTTGGATGGCCAGGATGACAAAGTAGGAGCAGAAATATGATTACTTTTATTATCTCAATTCAATCTCCTAAATTCAAGAGAACGTGAATTGTTTAGCAGCCTTGTGGTAGAAGGATGAATCCAATTTAAAGATGGGGTCATAAAGAGCAGCAGGAGGGTTGAGTTGGTCAGATAATTAATTGTGTTTTTCTCCAGAGGTTGTGAGTAGTGTGGGTATCAGAAAATAAGAGACTTTTTTATTTTAGTATGTCTTTCTGTTTGAGGAAGGTTGGGTTTAATACTGGTACTGATACCAATGCAGTTTTCTTGGACTGTTCTGTATCTTGGGTCATATATCTTAATTTTCTGATTAACCACAAGTTGTACTTCACAGCATTTTGGTGAGTGACTCCCAAATATTTCCTTCAAGCCACTGAGAAAGAAATTAATGACCAAAATTCTCAGCATATTCTAGTACATACTTGTATCTAGTGAGTCAGCTTTCACTGAATCACCTGTAAAGTGCAGGTGCTACAGGAGTTGTCATCTTTCTGGTCACACTTGTGTGTAGCTTCCTATTATTTTTTATTGTTTATGTCCACTTCTCACAAGTTATTTACTCTCAGAAGTGCAATATGTAGTTGAATCAGTGGTTTAATAAATCCACACTTAAATTTGCTAGATTTTTTTCCATTGGATTCTGCAAAGAATATATATATAAAGTAAGAGAGCTTTTACCTGTCTTCTCAAAAATTTTTTGCAAGTGTTAATAAATGAGCTTGATATTATGGCCTTATAAATGGAATTATTCGTGTTAGATGCTTTTTGATCGTAGAGAAAATGTGCAAATTCAAATATTTAAAACTATTTTTTCTTCTCCTGAATTTCTTACTATTATGCAATTTGTCTTTGAAAATTAACTTACCCTAAGATGCTTTATTGGGTTTTTTTTTTACTTCTGTAATACAAAGGGTAAACACTTGGCTTGAAACCTCATACTGTAGCTTATTTCCATTGCTTATGCCTCTACTAGTTTGAAGAATACAGCTTTAACAGCAAAAAGATAAGGAAACCTCTAACAGTAGCAGGTGTCCTCCAGTGTGATCCCAGTATGGGTGGGAGGTGTCTTATACCCCAAACTGACAGTGCTGGGAGGAGAGGAACAGTAAGAAAATCTGCTTATGATGACTAAATGAAGTGAAAATTTTTGAGAGAATGAGGTAGGTTGAGAAGAAATATTGGAAATGTAATGGAAACTCATGGTTGTTGGGGAATAGAGAAGAGAGAAATGAATAACTGAGCAGCTGGAGATGGGTTTGTTGTCATCAGAAGTTGTCCCAGCAGCATCATGAGCTGCACCTACCCCAAGGGAGCTCCTTCACTGCCTTCCAGCTGGTGGGGACAGCAGGGGAGTGGATGTGACCCCGGGGGGAGCCTTTGGAATTGTCTGTCATTCTGGTTTTTCTGTTGCATTGCTGATATTGGTCCTGCAGCTCCACAACCAACCACAGGTAGAAGTTCTCAAAACTGCCTTAACTTAGGACTCCCCTGGTTTCTGCAAGCCTCTGATTTTTGCGTTAAGTGCTCTCTAGTGTGGGAGTAAACCAGCTAAGGCTCTCTGGGTAGGAAAAATCACTGCAGCAGTGACCTCATGGTCTCACTGAGTCAGCATGTCCCAGTTATTGAAGGAGTGAATTATTTGTGAAAGGATGAACTGTCTGGAGCTTCCTTATCCAAAATAATCTGTTGTAACTTCCTACACCCTGCTGTGCTTTTGGGAAAACTGAGTCATCTGACCCAGAGGTGTGTAAAAACTACCTGCCTTGTGGGACACATGGTTTTACCTGAGTGCCTGTGAATTGATCATGGTAGGAATGTTACTATCTCAGATCTGTAGTTGTCACTGTTGTAGTGGACCCTGTTGAATCACTTTGTAAGCATTAAAGTGCTCCATGATTAAATCATGAAGTGCTGCTAAACCCTTTGCATCCTTATCTTTCCATGCACATCCTTGGAACCCTTTGAGAGCGTTTTTCTAAGCAGCCAAACCACTCAGTTGTGACACTGTCCTTTTTTAAACTGTAGTTTCCTCTGTAAGCCCCTGAATTTTTTTTTACTTTCAGAACTCTGAGTACACGAGATCTTACAAGCACACTGTGAAAGGAGAAACAGAACTTCAGAGGTAAGTTCTCAATCTGTCATTTAATAGAACTACTTAAAAATATAACAATCACAGACCCTTTAATGCTGAAGACTTTTTTCAACCTGTTTACCAAATAAAATATGGTCTTTCCATATTTTAACCAGTCTTTCTTTGGATATTTTAAGCCCAGTGTACAGTAAATATAATTACTGAGTATTTTCTCTGCTCTTATAAAAAAGTTTCCTAATAATTTTTCATATAATTCACGATTTCTGTAGAATGTTACTATATTCCCATCCATTGTTCCTTTTCCAAGTTCTCCAGTCAGTGCAGGATAAACAGTTTGAAAGCTGTGTGTGTTTTGGCGCTGTGTGGCCAAGCTGACCTTTTAGGGTGACACACCTCCTTTATCACTGAATTGCTGTTAAAACTTATCTGTGTGATAAGAAGAAACTCGACTGTGTAGAGTGTCTCTCAAACCAACAGTGAATGCAAAAAAAGCTTTTTTTCCATTTTCTTAAAGCTAAAATGGCTGTACAGTGGAGAAAGGTAAATCCAAAAACATGCCGTATCAAACTGTTTTGAAGGACAGATGTTGCTCCAAGTTCGTGTTTAAGAACGTGGTGCTCATAAATGCTTAGCTCTAACTGTCTAAATCAAATGCAGGTGCCTTTTTTGTTGCTCTTTTCCATTAACTAAGCTAAATTACATTACTTTCATCATAATGTTTCTGTAGATCCAAACCAGAGAAAGATGGGCAAGAGAAGAAGCAACACCGAAGTTCTAGTGTTTCCCACGATGCTGATGGAAGATCCCAGGAAAAATCTCCAAACAGAAGCAAAACCCTGGGTGGTTCTTCAGTTCAAACTGAAAAGCAGAAGAAAATAGTGATCCAATTTAAAGCCAAAGAAATCAAACATGGCAAAACCACCCGCACTCCTGATGTGGTGACTGCCAGCAAGGAAAGAAGTCGCTTTGATGGAACAGAAGGAAAAAGGCTCTGGCACAGCTTTGAACTTCAGAGGGACAAGGCACGGAAGAAAAAGAGAGAGAAAGCTGAACTCTGCAAACTCAAGCTAAAAGCAGAACAAGCTATGTTAGAAAAGTTTAAGTCCTCTGTGTATGAGGTACCACATAAAAAAGCAGAGGGCTCAAAAAAGCGGAGTGAAGATGTCAGAATTCCCAAAAAGCCCCCTGACAGCTCGGCAGGGACTGGGCATGGTGATAGGCCTGCCACGAAGGAGCCAAGAGCATTATCTAGGTTCTGGGAAGAAGAGGAGGAAGAAGAATATAAGGACTTTGCTGTGAAAAAGAGGCACAAGAGTAAACACAGATCATCACGCTCCTCATCTGAAACTCCGCCACGATGGGACTCTGGGAAGTGCAGAAAACATGGCACTGGTTCTCCTAAAGCTCCTCGGCACTCAGGGACTAAAGAAGGAGACTTGGAAGCCACAGCACTGTGCTTTACGCAGGTAATGAGAACCCTGTTCATTGTATTATGTAGGTGTTTCAGGCCGGTTTCTCAATGGCAGACAGATTTATATGAGTAGACTGTCTTCTTACAGAATCCAGGTTTCATAGCTAACTAGGTGGATTTTTCTGATCCCAATGTAAACCTTGTTACCATGTTCCTCAGCTAAATGTTAAACAGACCAGAAGAGTAAAGGTCTTGTATTTTGGGACTGAGTCTGCACAGATGCTTCCACAGCTTTGCTTTGCTGCTGGGCGTGTGGAATACTTCAGTTTAGGTATAAATCAGCTGATTTTTTTTGTTTTGAGCTGATAACGATTATTTCATTTTTTGAATGAATAAACTGAACCAATGAAAACTTGCTGCCAGACAGAGCATTGCTGGCAGAGTGATGCCAGGAGAGCTTGGGGTGGATCTGGGACTAAATTGGTATGTGTGCTGCAGAACTTCCCTTTTTTCTGTGATGGGTTTGTTTCTAAGCTCAGGTTGAGGTGCAGAGCCAAACACAAGCTGGATCTTGAGCATGAGGGGCTTTTGCTGTTCTTGTGTAAATGCCCAGCATCTTTGGAGACTCCAGTTTGTGTTACAGTGGTGTGAGCATTTGTGTGTATGCAAAGAGAGTTATTACATGCAAACGCAGGAGTCATTGAGGTTGGAAGGCACCTCTGGAGATCATCCAGTCCAGCCCCCTTGCTCAAGCAGGGTCAGCCAGAGCTGGCTGCCCAGGGCAAAGGATGGAGACTCCACAACCTCTCTGGGCAGCCTGGTCAAGCACCTTCAGTATAAAAAAGTAGGAGGTTAATGTTCAGATGGAATTTGCTGTGTAATTCACTGTCACTTACTTAAAAGAAAGCCATGCATGGAAGCCCTATTGAAATGATACTGTAAATACTAAAACCTGGTTTATGTTCCCTGTTCACTTGGGAATACCCAGTGTTCTCTAAAAAGCTCTCTAAGATATGTGTTGTACTTCTCTTCCTGCTTATTTCTAGAATGATGAGGTCCCGTGCACATCTGACTCCTGCCAGGGAGGTGAGGTCAGAAAGCTTGTGTCTGTCCCAAAGGTGAGTGAGGGACTTCTTTAACACTGCGGGGCTGTATTCCAAAATTCCTGACGTGGGGATCCCTTGTTCCTCAGTATTCCTTGTGGTGTTGGTAGGGTTTTTCTAACTCTCCCTACAGAGCTCTGAAGACTTTCGACACCTTCAAGACAGTCAGAATGCAGAAACAGACCAAGAGGTTGGTAATGCTTTCATTTAACTCTTCTGAGTTGTCTTAAAGACCAAGGGCACCAAGGTTGTGTAACTGGAGAATTCCATGACCTTTCCTAGCATTTGGCATTGTTGACTCATGATCTACACTCCAAAAATGTGGAGCGTTTATTTAAAAAACTAAGCAAACTTGCTGAAGTGCTGCTAATCAGGAACTTTCTGAGATAAAGAGTGTCTTTCTGTTACCATGTGCAACAAATGGGCCTTCATAGTTGCTCACATGCTCCAGCTGTCTCATTTTCCATCCTCTAAACTTTTCAGTTGGGAGAGAGACATATTTTTTTAAGAAGTGCCTGTTAGGAAACTTGGAGTTTGTGTAACAAAAAATGTGGCAAAGTTTTTGAATACCAGGTAGAAGGGGCCATCTTTCTAGGCCATATTTTGGATGTCTTTAGTGGAGCATATGCAGAAGTTCTCATGGCTTTACATTTCCTGTACAGACTTAATATTTCAGACATCATTTTGAGGCAGTTTTAACAGCATTAATGCAAAAGTATCTTTTTGGGGAAGAATTATGAAGTGATTCCTTCCAATGGATTGCACACATTCACATTTTCTCACTGTAGATGCAGATAGTTGAAGACTTGCACGTTGCTCGTGTGGAGAAGAGGATGGGCCTGTCTGTAGTACAGACCTGTGGAGAGCTTACAAGCATGGAGATAGATCTTCCAGAACAGGATTTAAATATTTCTGCTGGTATGCCATGATTGGATCTGCTTTGCTGTCTAGTTGCAACCAGTAATTGCAGTTATTGGTGGTCTGAGTAGGGAGCACACAACTGATTATTTCTGCTGTTTTCTCTTTTTTTCTCTTATTTTCTCTTCTTTTCCCCTAGGGGCTTTTAGTTCTGGTCTGAACATCCTAGTGGTGATTGACACAAATATAATGATTAGTCACCTTGAGTTTGTGAGATCCCTGAAATCTGAGGATATACCAGGTATGTAAATACGTTCTGATGAGTAAGACATTGTAAGAAAAACAGATGCTGTAAGAGCTTCAGGCTGCCCGAAGGAAACCAAGCCTGGGTTCCTTAAAAAAGCAGCAGGTTTCATGCAGAGGCAGAAGGCTCACACTTAAGAGCTTGGTTCTGTGAACCCAAACAAGCTGCATCCTAGGGAAACCTCAGCTGTGGTAGCAGAACCTACTGGGTTTGTAATAAGCCCATGTACCTGCAGAGAATCATGGCAGATATTTCCAGGAATATGCTTGAATTCCTAGAGGTCAATAAGGCTTTAACTCTTTCTAAGAACATAATTTAAGCATTTAGCCCATTACTAGTGATAACTCTGTCTTCTAGTCTTCTTTTAGCATTTCTTTTTCTGGAAATACGAAATAATTTAAAATGTGTTGAGCAGTTAGTCAGTGCTTTGTTTCTGTCTTGGTAAAGGTGGCAGAACTGAGCAATTTCTCAGGAATTCAGAATGAGACCCTGGCTTTAATATCTGACTGTAATATGCTGGGAAGCTGTTGGTTATTTGATGTTTGCAGTGTTAGGATCGTGCATGTCAGTTCTTGGTAGGCATATCTGGAATCTATCAGAATGCTTAGGGTGCTTTGATGCTTTCAGCTAATGAATACACTTATTCCAGCCACCTGGAAAATACCTTTCCTAAGGGCCTGAGTGATTTTTCAGGAGTCAGTCAGACTGTGTTTCTCTTCCCAGGTTAGGACTGCTGTTGTCTTACGTACACGGAAATGCCTTTTTAGAATACTGCAACTCCCAGTTTCTGGTCTTGCACGAGACCCACCATGTTGAGAAGGCTGCTGATTCCTGGCCTATTTATTACAAAGCAGATGGTTATTAATGCATTTTTGCAAAATTCTGTCCTCGTAATGTGAATGAGAAAGAAAATGGTTGAAGTATTTGTCATGGGTAGACCAACAGAACAGTCATTAAACTTCTGATTTACCCTGTATTTCATAAAAAAGCTTTAAAGTTCAGCCCATACTTACCTACAAATAAAACCATGGTCCAGTATCCACACTTCCTGTTCCTGGTTTAGGAGTGCTGGTTGGCAATGAACACAAGCCCTTGCTGCTTTTTTTTGCTGCTGGTTTTGGCACAGTCACTACTGTGGTCACTCAGGTGTGTGCAGCCTGGTATTGCAGCTGCTGTGTCACCTTGCTGCAACATTTTACAGTGAGCATGTGCCAAGATAATTGCTGCAAATATGTGTTATAATGTCAAAGTATTCTGCCGATTAAAATTGTGTCTCCCTTTTCTTTGCCTAGTATTGTCACTTTTCCATGTAATCAGTGTAGGGACAGATTGAGGTTAGATTAGAAAGGGGGAACTCAGCCTTTTTCAGCTCTTCTTCAAACCTTGCTAGATTCTGTCGAGCCAGGAATATGAAAACTATTGGCAAAAAGGTGTGAACTTGCATAAATATGATGCTTGAATTGAAAGTTCTCTGTAGGAGTTTGTGTTGCTCCTGCAAATACCTTTGTTTATTGGTGGTGATTTTTTCCTTCCAGGAGTTGATAGACTTGCATTAATAATTCCCTGGGTCGTCCTACAAGAGCTGGACAACTTGAAGAAGGGAAAAATGTTGCAGCATGTTCGGGACAAAGCTATCCCTGCAGTGCAGTTCATCTACAAGTGTCTCAAGAACCAGGATTCCAAACTGTGGGGGCAATCCATGCAGCTGGCTTCTCAAAAAATGTGTAATACATGTACAATCCATTTGTGCTGGGTGCTTCATCCTTGCACTTCACCTAGTGGCAGCCTTAGCATTCTGAGTTTAATGGAGACTTCACTCTGCAGTTAGCTAATTAAAACGAGCTAATTTCTTCCAGCAGCCTTCAGAGTGTATCCGAGGCTGTGGCATGCAAATGCCTTATTAGTGGTAGTGCTGTGTTCACTATTGTTTTATCAGTTGTTTCTCACTTTCACCTTACACTTGTGTCCTTGTGTGGGGAGTATTAAATGTACCTAGAGCACCACGAGTGCACGGAGGTGTTTGTGAGGCTGAGTTGTGCCCACATCCCTCAGCTGTGTCTGCGCTGCCTTTGCAGATGGGCTGAGCGACGAGAACAACGACGACCGCGTCCTGCAGTGCTGCCTGCAGTACCAGAACCTCTTCCCACAAGCTCTTGTCGTCCTCTGCACGTGAGTTCCTGGGTGCCTTTAGCTCTCCTGCCACGCTGCTTTCAAATCAGGCCTTAAAGAAAGAGCAGTTTCTGAAGTAAGCTCTTGGAAGGGCAATCACACTCTTAAAAGCTAGAGTAGAAGGATATAATAAACCACTAAAAGTGGAGATGGAAACACCTTCATGAGCTTGAGGCCTGAAATAGAATTCAGCTTACTCAGTATTCAATTTTAAAACTTGTTAAAGCGTAGGTTTCTCAGATTTTATTCTGGTTTCTCATAAAAAATACTACTGAAGTTACAAAATGGAAAAAATATGTGAATAAGTGATTGAGATCCAATTAAAGACTTCATCACTGTTCCCAGCCAGGTGAGCAGAAGCAAAGAAGGGGTTAATCTTTGAAAGAGGGAAGCTGGGGATGGATTTGCTGCTGTTCCTGTTTGTGAGGATAACAGCTGACCTCTGAGTATTGATTCTGAATTTGATAAGAGCAGGTGAAGCCAGCTTGAACTCCTTGGCTCTACTTGCTCTGGTCTTGGCTAGAACCAGTTCCTGCACTGGGGTTAAAAGTCTGGGCAGCATTTGGGTTTTTCAAGTTGACACAGGTGTCTACTGAAGAAAATGCCATTTCAGTCACAGTATTCATAGGGTAGCGATGGTGATTTTGTGTTTCATTGATCAAAGAACAGGAGGTGACTTCAGAACTGCTTTTCATCCAAAAATCCCTTTATCCTCTACCAGTATAAGCAATGGGAATTTTTGAGAAAGTACGGGGATGCAACTTTGTCCTGGATTTTTAAAGTAGTTCTGCTGGTGCAGAACCTCAGTGTGGCATCTGGGATAATGATTTGGCCAGGAGAATAGTAAAAAAGGGTCTCAACAAGGAGAATTAACTGTAGCCATCAAATAAGATACTACTGTCTTAGAATTACTGCCTGGTTTGCTTTCTTAGGTCATAGCAACTAAGCATCACTGCTGTAGTAATTATAGCTATTGTTTTCTTAAAGCAAACCTAGACCCCAAGATACTTTTCAGTATGTTTCTCATTTTTACTTAATTCTCCAGTTTAATTTTTTGAACTGCTTCTAATTGCTTGAGAAAGAAAACTTTGTCTATATAATGAAGTTCACAATATAAGTTTTCCAAATACAGGTTTTTTTTAGCGTGCTGCTTTTACTCCTTTTTTGATGACCATTAATTCTCTTCTAGGGATGATAAAAATTTGTGTAGTAAAGCCATTGTGAGTGAGGTGAAGGCATTCTGCAAAGCTGATCTGGTCACTGCTCTGCAGAATGTGCCTGCAAACAGGCCTCAGAACTGTGAGGAGCTGCAGCAGCCAAAGCAGGGTGAGTCTGTGGAATATGCTGGTTTGTGAGTGTGTAAAAACCAGTGGGGCAGAGGGAGAACAGTTCCTACTATACCTTCAGTTTTCCTATGCTTTGAATCCTTTTTGTTTAGGGAAGGTTTTTTCAAAGGTTTTCTGAAAGTTTGAGACTTTAATTATACCATCTGTTTCAGAGTTCTAGGAAATTCAAATATGATGTCTTTTTATTTTATAGAAAAAACACTGTATGAATTTCCTGTGTTTAGAGTAATTTAAAAGGTGTCCTGAACTTTTTGGGACTGAAAGAGGTTTTTTCATTTTTCCAAAGATACAGGTACAGCTTACAGAGCTCAGAAGTGATCATCTTGTTCTTGCAAATAACCCTGCTGGCTGTATATGATCTAAGTTATTTAAGGAAAATGAAATGTGGAGTAAGATCACTAATGAGTCATACTCTGGGGAAATTAACCTTCTTGGTTAGTAGCTCTTAATTAAAAATACACACAGTACACGTGGGTATAACTAGAAATACTTGAAACCTAATTAGGTATAGCCCATCTGCTTTATAAACTAAAGTGCAGTCTGTCTTTATTTGTGGGGACAAGTTCTTCATGCACCATCAACATGAATTAGATCTAAACCCAGTTTCAATAAATATCTTTTGTGTCATTGGTTTGACAGATACGGAATTTGGGAAAACAAGAGGCGATGCTGGTTTTACTGCACAATTCCCAAATGTGCTTCCAGACCTTGAAAGGAACTTAGGAGAAGCTTTGTCTTCTATTCTGGAGACTGAAATGAAACTTGCATTTGGAAACCTGTGGATGGAGGTGGTTTCTTACATCATCTTGCTTGATATGTTGATTATTGAGGGGTTTGAATGCCTTTTTTTGCTATTGCTATTATATATTTGTTAATATTGCTATTATTTTGTTGCTATTAATACCTGTGCCAAGCCAAACCCAAGTCATCCAGGTCCCTGATATAACAGTTCACTGACAGGGAACAGCTCAATGTTCACTTCTAATATTTCATTTTATAGCAAGATTATCCTGTTTGACCAGCATGCAACATGTGCAGTATTTTAATAGAATTTTCATGACACAGTAGCAGGGGTGGTTTCTCAGTGTGAAGTTTCAGAATTCTTTTTATTAGTGGCATCAAAATTCTATTTCAGCTTTTCTAGTCAGGTAAATCCCTGCACCGTAAATACATCCTGCAAGAAATCATTCCATCATGTTCTGTGTAATATTGAGGCATTTGTTGCAGGCATTTCTTCCCCACCAGAACAGATGTGGATAAAACTGTTCACAGCTAAATTGATTCCAGTGCAGAGACAGAATGACAAGGGTACTAATGAGAACCCCTAAACACTCCTGCAAAAGTATTGTTTGTGGAAGATAAAGACCCATGTACAAGGCACTTTCAAATCGTCCATGCTTTGCTTCAGATGCCATTTCATAACTGGTGGGGAGTTGTTAGAAGTTTAAATTTATTGCAGATAAGTCTCTGTGGCTTTAAAAATCCACCAAAATCATGGGGTGACTGTTGTTTCCCAAGCTGCCCTGATTAGCTGCTAAGCTTTTAGTCACTTCTTGATTCACTTAGTTAATTTCTTTTAACATCTCTTCAAACACTGGTTTCACTTGACAGTAGTGAATTTCGATTTTTTTTGCAATACACATATTTTACTTCATGTATAAATAGTCACAGTGTTTATTTTTACTTTGTAACAGTATTGGAAAATCAAAGGCATATTTAGTGTTGTTCTTTTTGTTCTTGTTACTGTTGGCTTTTGTGCACAAGTAACTCATTAGATCAGTTTTGAGATAAATCAAAAGTATTAAGAATTTTTGAGGAATGGGGAACCAAAAATCATGAGACTGGTTGATTGTGCGTTGCTTCTGAATGAGCATCACTGTTTAACCCATGATGCTGCTGAATCAAATCTTTATTAATAGATAATAAACTTGTTAAATCTGGACATAGTCTTATTTCTGAGGAATCACTGAAATTCTCCTTCAGCAGTCACAAATCATCACAACATTCTTGAAGAACAGAGCAGTTGTGGAATGTATAGGAATATGTCTAAATGAAAACCAGCCTTTGAATTTATAACATACTCTCTTCCAGATCCTGTATCTGAAGCCACCGTGGACCTTAGCAAACCTGCTGAAGTGTTATAAAAAACACTGGATGGCCGTTTTTGGTTATGTGGTGCCAAGGAATTTACTTTCAACCATTGAATGTCTTTCTAAACACCTTTATGCAGGTAACAGTCCCTGAGAACGTTAATTGTAAACTTGTAAAAAGCCTCCCTGTTCTGGTTTGAGTTATGGAACTGACTGTGTGTTAATGGTCACCAAAGTCTCTGAATTATTTTTAAAAAGCAAATAATCCTTTTCCCTCCTTTGCCCCCATGTTACGTGCGACCAAATGATCTGCATTTGCCAAATAAGTTATGGAGGAGCAAAGGATATTTAATGTTATCCGTGAGGGCAGGGAGGTTTGTTTTAAAAAGAAGCCAACCCAAAAAAAACCCCACAAACCTTCCATTTGTTTAAAGATGTTTTTGAGCACTTGATTTTGACAGACAGACCTGGTGAACTCCCCCAGAGGGTGCTGGGCACTGCCCAGGCTCCCCAGGGAATGGGCACGGCCCCGAGGCTGCCAGAGCTCCGGGAGCGTTTGGACAATGTCAGGGATGCCCAGGGTGGGATTGTTGGGGTGTCTGGGCAGGGCCAGGGGTTGGACTGGATGGTCCCTGTGGGTCCCTTCCCACTCAGGATATCCTGTGATTTCATGGTTCTACCTCTTTGGGATATTGCTGTTCTGCAGAATTATTTTAGCTATGCCAGTTGATCCTCTGGCAAGATCCCAGGATAAATTTGGAAGACTTGGTTAAGGAGTGAGCAATCTCATGCATGTTTCTCTGAGATTGTTGTACCTGATGCTTCTGAACCATTTTCCTAGGCTTTTCATGTGCTTCTGTTAATCCAGGTATTTGAGTATTAAATTTGCATGCCAAGACTGATAGCTCCTAACATTTTTTTTTTTCTCCCTCTCACATTAATGTCTAAACATCAGATAAACCATTTGACTCCTCAACAGTGCGTATCCTGCTCCAGGAATCCAAAAAATTGCTCCATGCTTTCAGCACCAGGTCAGACTACAATGGTGTCCTGCCCCAGGCTTATGCTGAAGTGACAAAGCTGTGTGAGACCCTCGGGGAGGTAAGGGCAGCTTTGGTGTTTGTCCACCTCACCCCATCCTTGAGTTGTTCCGTGTTCCAAACCTGGCTTAGATTTCTTAATTATTCCCATCATTTTCACTGGTTACTCCAGGAAATGTTGCTGGGGTGTTTTCTAAATGAAGAGACCCTGATTTCAGCTTTTATTTTCATGCAGTGAATATCTGCTAATACATTTTTTCCCTAATATAAATGTGTTAATTTTGGAAGAGTGACTGAAAACCATTATTTTGTCTTAGTTTTCTGTTGCAATTGTAGCTGATGGCCCTTGGAGATAAAACTTGCTGTTTCCCTTTCTGACATGGGTCCCATAGTGCTGTTCTTAGGTGTGTTATTTCAGTTTTCATTGTCTTGGTAGCTGGAGAAGGGACTCCCTTTTATCACGTAGTTTGTGATGGTTTCTGGGTGTTGTCCTGGCACCTTTTGTGTTCTCAGAAGTTGGTCTTCACTCCCAGCTCAGCTCTGAGTTGCTGTGGAGGAAATTTCAACTGTCTTGGTTGTGTTTACTGTCAGTTCTGTATGTAATGGCATAAAAACTGGAGTCATGAGCATGGATGAAATATTTGGATTTATGGGAAAGAAGATAGGTCAGAACAGCTGTATAGAGTTCTTGGTGTCTTTGGAAAAGGCTGAAGGGGAAAGGAAGAAAGTCAGGAGTGACCTGTGCTGGGACCTCTGTGCCATGCAGTCAGCCCTAAACCTGAAGTTCTGCTGCCACAAGAATCAGGCTCTGTCTGAAAACTTGTCAGGAAGAAATTCCTCCCTGTGAGGGTGGGGAGGCCCTGGCACAGGGTGCCCAGAGAAGCTGTGGCTGCCCCTGGATCCCTGGAAGTGTCCAAGGCCAGCTTGGACAGGGCTTGGAGCAACCTGGGATAGGGAAAGGTGTCCTGCCCATGGCAGGGGGTGGCACTGGATGGGCTTTAAGGTCCCTTCCAACCCAAACAATCAAAAGAAGCTTTGGATGCAGAGACTGTAACCAAGATGACTCAAAGAGTTCAGCCTTGATTTCTTGAGCATTGCTTTAAAAAAATCTGTAGAAGTGTGTAGATTCTGGTTTTCTGAAGTTAGGAATCAAATACATTGATTATTTGTTTGCTGAACTGTTTTATAAGGTGAGGGCAGACAGTGAGCAGGATTTATCAGAAGACATCATGGTTCTTTCAGAAAATGCTGCGTGTGAAAAAATGGAAGCCACGACACCCAATCTGCAAAGCACTGAAGAAAAAGAGCTCCATCCCAACTTTAGTGCTGCTCAGGAAAACAGGCACCAGGAAATCTGGTCGGTCCTGGAAGGTGTTTGGAGCACCATGAACTTGTACAGGTACAGCTTGCTAAAGCAGCTCAGAACTAACACGTAACCTTAGATAACTTTCAAACAAGCACACTTTAGAAACTGTGCTTTTTACCCTGTAATTAATCTAAATTGACCCAAAAAAAAAAAAAAGTATCACACAACCTGTCACACAAAAGTTGGGAGCATGCAAATCGTTATGTCAGTCTGCTGCTCTTCTTCTGTGCAGCAGCTGAAGTAAGTTGCCCTGAAAAATAGAGTTGAAAACCCCACAAGTGTGAGACATCCATGAAAATCTTGTGTTTATCCATAAAATAGCATCTGAGATCTTAATATTCTTGTGGTTATTTTCTTTCCAAACCCAGTGGAGGTCTTCCAGCTTATGCAAAATTCTGTACCGTATTTTAAAACTTGAAAATCAATTTGAAATAGAAAACATTTTGTTGTTAAGCAAAATCCTTCACTTTACAAAACACTGAATCTAGCGAATTTCCTTTCTCATGTAAACTCAGAATTGCAGGAAATTGACTCCTCTTCCATCTAGATGTTTTACCACTGCTTTTATTTTGGTTATTTTTGAAAAATCTGCTGGAAACTCACTGGGATGCCATATCTTTTGGTAAAATCTGAATAGGTACTGTGTTTTCTCTTTGTTGTCTTAGTGTGGAATCTTTTCCAAGGAGGGGCTCTGAGCCAGCCAGGCACAAAGGAACTCCATTTCTGGTGGACTGTGAGGATTCAGCTAATCAGCAGTGATAACTCCATTTCTGCACTGCCATTTATTCTGAGACTGTTTTAGATAGTGTGATTTATATTTTACCTTTTTGTTTTAATAGACAAAATACAAGCACACAACTTGGTTTCTCTGAATTCTGAGCTTTTTTATTGACTGCTTTTCTGTCTCCTGTTTATTTCTTTTGAATTTCAGTATTGAGCTATTCCAGAAGCTGGACCCCAGTGCAGTGACCATGGCTGCCAAGGCCTCATTTGAGGAAGCTTTTTTGGGCCTGCAGAAGCTGTTGGCAGCTGTGAAGGACATCCATGAGGGCATTGGCAGGTGAGCACACAAATGTGTGACAGGCACCTGAAGTCACAAAAGTCTGAAATATTTCAGCACCAAACCACTCTTTATTCTTTGTGCTTAGTGACATGATTTGCAGTAAAAATCCTGCTGGCAAGGCTACCTTGAACCATTTCTTGGTAGCAAAAGATCACGGAAGTGTTGCAGACATGGAGATCTCTTGTAGGGAATTGTTTTTTATGTCTGGGATTTGTTTTCCAGTGTTTGACCAGCGAGTCGCCTCTGCTCAGGTGTAACTGGAGCTATTAATGATTAATGATTATGATTAATACATCAGTTCTGATGGCAGGATCTTTGAATAATTCAGGGCACTTGTGTTTCAAATGTGAGGCCCACTCGGATGGGGGCTAAGTTGCAATAGAGTGAAGGATACAAAGTTTTGGGGCTTTGCTGTTCCCGGTTCCAGAGTGTTCTTCATGCCAGCCATAACAACGAAAATCAGCTGGATTCTCTCTTCAGGCAGGATAATATTCCCTCTGTCTTCATAGAATCACAAAATCTCAGAATGGTTTGGGTTGGAAGGCTTCTCAAAGCCCATCCAGTGCCACCCCCTGCCATGGGCAGGGACACCTTCCACCAGCCCAGGTTGCTCCAAGCCCTGTCCAAGCTGGCCTTGGACACTTCCAGGGATCCAGGGGCAGCCACAGCTTCTCTGGGCACCCTGTGCCAGGGCCTCCCCACCCTCCCAGGGAAGAATTCTTGGCCAGAATCCCATCTAGCCCTGCCCTCTGGCAGGGGGAGCCCCATCCCTCTGCCCTTTTTCATACAGCACAAAAAATTGGACTTTTCAGGAAGAATAAGGAATCTCCTGTGTAGTCTTGGCTTAGTCCTTTTTTCATGGCAGTGAAATTTAGATCCATTCAAAGAATTGCAGTCTTTCTTTCAAAGATAAATGATCAAAATATTATAAAATTAGAAGCAGAAAAATAATGGGTAGAAATGTGAGCTTGAGCAGCTGAGTGCTGATGGATTCAATTTATTGCTGGTGGGTTTTTTTGGTCTAAGGAAATCGTTTCAATAAAGCAGGTTGCTCCCTTCACTCCAGTCCTAAAGTTTTTGCAACAGATCTGTGGTATCAGTTTATACATGTGGTGGATGAGATTTAATGGGAATATGGCACATTCAGGGTGGTTATTTTTGGGTTGCAGAGGTGTTTCATTAAAAACTGCTGGTTTTCTTCGTATGGGAGAGCTCTGTAAAAATAAGAAATCCTGAAATGCAGAGGCTGATTGTTGGAATGGAGTAGTTTTCCTGGGCACTTTGGAAATGCCTGCTCTGATGTGCAGGTTTGCAGTAGGTGGCATCATGGAGCAAGAGATGGGGGAGAATTTGCACCAAGCATTCTCTGCTTTGGCCTTGAATGGAGGGATTTAAGGGAGTTTGATACTTCTGAGGAGCTTTTCCAAAGAGTCAGGAGCCAGGTTAATGTCTCATTGCAGTTTTATGAATATTACAGAGTATTAAAGCAAAAATTCAGAAGTTTTCATAGAATCAGAATGGAAGGGGTTGGAAGGGACCTTAAAGCTCATCTTGTTCCACCCCCTGCCATGGGCAAGGACACCTCACTTTCATTTTGCTCTAAAACTAACCTTGCAGTGTATTTATTTTTCTTGATTTTTGAGAAAATATCTTTCAGTGACTTAATCTAATGGCATGATTGCAGAAAAGGAGGCACTGGAGAAAAAATAGTGAGAAGGTTCTGTCTTGAATATTTGGAGGTAACACAGCTTTAGTGATAAAACACAACTGGTTCTGTGGTACCTTCTGGTCCCTGCTGTCCAGAACAAAGAAGAGAGAAAAAATCTTGTGAAAGTTTGAAAGCTTTACCAATAAATTATATTGAAAGTTCAACTGCATTAAAAGTTTAAGTTTTCAGATTGTTAAAAACAATTAGAAAAACATGATGATGCTTTTTGAGATAAATGTAATGATACCTTTAATCATAAAAAAAGTACTATTCCAGTGGCACTACCCCAGCTATTCAGGCTTGATGGCCAGAACATGTTAATGACAAATACAGATATGGAAAAGGAAAAAAAAAAAAAAAAAGCTGTTTCGTTGAAGATGTCTCAGTAACAGCTTTTGGCACCTTACCCTGTCCAGCTTCTGTCACACCATGCAGGTTTTTCATTTTATCTTGGCTTCTTCCTCTAGCAGCATTGGTAGCAGAGTGGTGTTTATATTGCACAATTCTGCCTGCCAGAGATGTGTTACAGCCTTCATCTCTGAAATTAAGAATAATCAGTATGGTGAGCATATTCTAACTATGTTATTAAACCTCTGAAATTCAAGCATCCAGTAAAATTGTGAAACCACGTAAATAATTTTGGATTGAGGATTTCTGAGCGTTCTCACCGGTGGTTTATATTTGTATTTGGGTTGGGTATTATTTGGAACCAGTTAATTGGGGCACCTCATTTCAGGTCTCTTAAATGAACTCTCTAAAATAAAATAGGGATTTAGATTAGCTGATGTTTGCCCTCAGCTGAATGGAACTTGTGATTCCAAGCTTTTATATGCACCCCTGGGGAATTGGACATTGTCTTCATGTTTCCTGCCAAGTTTCTTTTAGATAAGAAATCCTTGTTCATAGAAAAGAAAGAAAATTTAGTCTTTGGTGAATTGATACAGTTATTTCTAGTTGGATTTTTTCTTTTCATGTGTTGGCTAAGAAAGAATTTTGTTGTTCATATGCCAGCTTTAAAATCACTTACAGCTTATAGCATATACACTTAGATACAGGCCTCCTAAATATTTATACTAATATGCTGTCACCTGTAAAAATATTTGTCTGTTACTGACTGCATAAGGAGCCTGAATTCTGCTTTTCTAATATTTTATCTAAATGGAATTTCTCTCACACTCCCAATGGTTTGGAAAAATGTGGTTTAGTCAAGGGCTCCATAAACATTTGTCAATTAAAAGTGTAATTTCTTAAGATTTCAGTTATACAGGAGAGTGTTACCATATCAGAACTGATCTCTGAATTTAAATAATTTAAAAACAATTCTGTAGTTTTACTAATTTTAGTACAGAATTCCACAGATGTAGAGAAGCTGTGTCCTCCTTACTTTTTCAGCTGGTCACTGGAGGAACTTTCCTTAGTGTCTCATCAGAGAATTGTCTTCATTCCCTTAGGCTCCTGTGGCAGTTAATAATTTCTGCCATAAAGTCCCAATAACGTCTCCAGAAGAAGAGCTCTGCCTTTAATCTTGCTCTGCACACAGTCTCCTTCTGGAAGTAAAATGGAGACTAGCTCCCAGTTCAAAATATCAGACATTCCAGTCACTACCTGTTGGATCTTTATGGTTTTATGCATTTAGGTGAAACCTGAAACTGAATTAACCTGTAGCCTTCTCTGCTGCCAGGCCCAAATTTGTCCTTTACCCATTGAAATGTTCTGTTGTGCCTATTTTAACGACAACTCCCAAGAAATAAAGCTCAAATGGAGCTGGAGCTGGGCAGTGCTCCCCAAGGAGCAGAGGTGGGGCTGTGCAGCTGCTCACGCCGTGGTGCCTTTGGAGCAGCCTGAGAAGCAGAAGGGTTTCACACACGGGGTTGTAAAAGCCACAGTGCCCTGAGCCTGTAAGGCCAGGGGTGCCAGCAGGGGCTGACAGCTGAGGCACTGCCCCAGTGACAGAAAGCAGCAGCTTTGCTTTGGTGTGGGGAGAAGTCCCCTGAATTTCCCAGCTGGCTGCTGTGGAACCAAGCCCTGGCCTGTGTTGGTGGCTGTAACCCCATTGCCCCTTGGTGCAGTGCAGGGAGGAACTGGTAACGAGCCCCAGGGAACTTTGGGGTTTCCATTTCCCATCTCCTTTGCTCCCTTGATACTCAGGCAGTGAGGTTAAAAGGATGAGGTTAATGGGTGAGGCTGGCTGCCTTTTCTCCCATCAGATCCCAGCCTTTCAGATGGAGCTCTGGATTTGTTAACTGGTTAATGCTCTGTGCCAGCCCTGCCAGCCTGAGCAGTGACAGAGGGACAGCTGAGGGGGACAGGCCCCAGGGACAGAGCTTCCCCCAGGTGTGACAGGGCATTCCACACTGTCCCACCAGACCTCCCTTGTCCCTGCCCTCATGGGGTCTTGGAGCAGCTGGAAGGCTGAGCTGCTTTCACTGTCACTTGGGTTGTGGGCTGGGCTTTTTCACTTCTGTTTGATAAGTTCATTTTCTGGTCCTTTCCAAATAGGCTTTGCTTTCTCTGTGCACAAGTGAGGAACCACATCCTGAGCTACTTCCTATCAACTTCTGTTTATTATTGTATCTTACACCTTGTGTTTGGCATCAGATGAGTGACAGGGCAGGAGATAAAGAAACATTGGGAGTGGTTTGGGAGGCTCTTGAGAGAAAATCACCAAGTGTGACTGTCTCCTTTCTCCCTCCTGCCCCCAGGACAGCATTTAACCTCTAATTGGTGGCAGGTATCCACAGTCATTTCTTGGGTCTTTCCATGACATTCTCTTCTCTACCTCACATGCTCAGTATTTTCAGAAAACACTGTAGAACCACACTGGAGTTCTTAGGCTGAAGCACAGAACGGGGTGTCTCGTAGTGTGGTTCTGCAAGGCTGTGCTGATGGAAAGGCCAAGTGATTCCATGGATTTCCACCCTCTGCTTTTGAACCAGTGTGGGGAGAGAAGCTGCAGCAGTGGTTAATGTTGTAGTGGTCACAATACTGAGGTTCACGTGTCTCCTTAGAGCAGTTTGATGTAAAAGCCTTTTGCTTCATGGGTTACTGATTTAGAGGAAGTTCTCTAGACATAGTTCTGTAGTTGAGGCCGACTTTTTATCACTGAGAAACTTCCATGGAAATGAGGGCAGCTTGATTTAATGAAATAATAGAGGCAGAGTCAGTGCTCATACAGACAGGTCCGGATTTCCCAGTGTACACCTTCCCTTAAAATGTCCATTTTCCATAGCACAGGGTGGTGCCTACAGGAGATGAAAGGAACATGAAGTGATTGAAAGCAGTAGAGAGCAGTGGTGCTGTGAAATCATTACTCTGCAGACAGGAATGTGTCCGTTTTGTACAGAAGAATATATTCCCAGACTGGAGCTGGTATTGCAGCCCTTTTTTAGCTGCAGACAGCACCAGGCTGTTTCATGAATGCTGACCTGTTGGGAATCTGTGGGGGAAGTTATGGTGCAGGCTCTTCCCTCAGCAGCTTCCCAGAGCTCCGTGTGGAGCAAAGCCTCTCCCCTTCAAACAACAAATCTCTTTTATTTGGAGCTGCTGTAAAACTCTGAGCCAAATGTCGGACTTCTCATTCCACAGTACAAACCCAGAAACCATTGGCATCATCCAAGCAAAGGCCATAAAATGAGGTACAGGATTTAACACTAAGTTACTTGGATGATTATTTGCACAATTTGGGTTTTTTTCCCAAAGAACTGGAGGCACAGTGGGTTTGTCCATCCACCTGAGGTCTTGCAGGGATGTATCTGAGTGTGTTCCCTCCATCCTTCCTCTGGAGAGCTCCCGTGGCCAGGTTTCCCACCGGCAGCTCTGTCACTTATCCACGTGTGTCCTTGGCACAGCAGGAAGAGCAGGGATGGACAGATTTTGCCCCAGCATTTTGTGATGGCCCTGGGGTGAGGTTGTTCATAACACCTTTTATGTTGTGTCCACTTGTGCATCCAGGCTGATGGCAGCAGTCAGACAGTTTCTGACTGGACTGGAGGGAGTGATCCCATGAGGAATCAGCCTCTCCCAGGCTTGGGATGCTCCACTCCTGCTGCTGCAGGTGCTGGGTGTGATAGGCAGGGCTGGCATTGCCTGGAGCCACCGGTGGGACTGGGAGCTGCTGGGGGAGAGGGAGCTGCTGGGTGGGGAGTGGGAGCTGCTGGGTGGGGAGTGGGAGCTGCTGGGGGAG
>VWZW01006824.1:713456-839828 GCA_013397115.1 Edolisoma coerulescens
GAGCTGCTGTGCAGTTCCAGCTGCTGTGCAGTTCCAGCTGCTGTGCAGTTCCAGCTGCTGTGCAGTTCCAGCTGCTGGCATTCCCAGCGTTTCCAAGGAGGGTTGCTGGCAGCTTCTCCCTGCCGGGGTTTTCTGCTCTCAAAGCCGATTGTTGCTGAGGTGCCTGGGGAAGGCTCCGAGGTGTTTTTAGGCAGAGCAGCCAGTTGGGTCCCTTCCTGACTCCTAGTTGGCAGGTTTAAGGCAAACATTTTGGGTACTGCTTCTTAGGAAGGGGGGGAAGAATGCGTGACTAATTTTTGGTGATAATTCCTACGAAATAGGATGAGAAAAAGCAGTGGACGCTCCAGTTACAATAAATCCTGTGCTGTGTCAGGGTCTTCCAGCCTGCTTCAAACACAGGATCCTTTAACTGGGATTTTTTAACTTATTCTGTTACTTTTCTGGTTTTTTCAATTCCTAATTAATTCATTTATAAATGAAGGTTACTGCTTGCAAGAGGAGGGAGAGGAGAATTTGGGCACTTTCCCATGGGAAAGTAAATAGAGCTTTCCCCAAAAGATTTTTTCTTTTTCCAAGTCCAGTCGTTATCTTAATCATTATTTAACTATGTAAGACTTAAAAAGCAGAATTTTATCAGTATTTCTTAATATATATAAGGTGTTACTTGTGTTTTAATGTTGATTTTAAGGTACATTTTGCAGCATTTAGGAGGGTTCTGCTTTTCCTGGTGAATGCAAATGAAGTTACACTGCAGTGGAACTGAATTGTGTCTGCCTAAATAGATGAGGATAATTAATTTCGTTAAAAACCAACTTCCTTATTGGATGGGGTTTGGAGCCTTGTGGAAAAGGGTGTCCATCGAGGTGCTTCATTAAAGCCACCTCTCTTCAGCTGCCACATCCCACTGGCCCTTGGCAGTATTGGGTGGGAATTGGTGGTTATTAGAAGCAGCAAAAATGGGAAGTGAATTTGCAGCATTTGGGCTGCACGTGGCAATCTGGAGGGAATGAGTTAAAGCTGGGGTGGGAATGTTTTGTATCCTGGGAAGCTTTGCTGTGGTTCCACGGGAGCCCATGGGCCTTGCTGGTGGGCACCAAAGGGCTTTCACTTAGTGCTGGGTTTCCTCCCTCCTCGTACAGAAATGGCTCACAAAAACATGGAGGGAATTGTTAATTAGGAAAAGCCTCCAGAACAGTCCTCGCAGAAATAATAAGCTCTTTAATTCTGTTAGAGGAGTGGAAGGGAAAATTCTTCAAAGTTCATAATTTCATTTTTGTTCAAGTAATTTTTTTTTTTCCCTTGAAGATTTCTGGCTGATTTTTTTAACTCCTTCATAGACTCCTTTTCTTCTTGCTTTAAAGCATCCCCAAACCCTTCTTTTTCAGAATTTTGACCCCAGCCAGCAGTTTCCAAGATATTTGGACCCTTTATAACTTCCTCAGAAGACATGAGGTATGACTTTTTTTTAGTGTTTGGTCACTTCACTTGCAGCTTTTATTTCAAGTAGCTCTGAGGTCATCACTTTATTTCCACTAAGAATTTTGATTCTTTGCTCTTATTTATTAGTTGTTGAACATAAAGACAGATTTTTGGTTGGATTTCAACAGGTATTTGAGTTGTTTCTGTGCTTTGCTGAGCATTCACTTGGTGTGGATGATTTGCTGTTGAGAGTAAAAAGCCTTGAAATGAATGTTTTTAGTAGAATATTTCTCTATTTAATATATTACATATTTCAGACTTGCAGTGCTCTGCTATGCAGGGAAATATATTTGGGGTTTGGGCCTTCACATACGTTTTTGGAATTGATGCAAGTCAGAGCCTCTTTCATTTGAGATACACACACACATACATATATACTTGTATATATGTATCTATAAATAAAACTATTGGGTAACTTAAGAGGGGAGGAAGAATTGTTGAAGGTCTTTCAGATTTGTGCAGAAGTGGTGAGAAAATGGAGCTGGAATTTGTAATACTAGATTTTATGATAAGATACAGGATGTCTTTTTTAATGTACTGTCTCAACTTGAGAGCCTGTTAGGGAATAGATGAGCTGTATCTGCTCTTTGTACTGTATAATTGTAGCAGTCATGTGATACTTGATCAATGACCATATGAATTCTTTCTTCTTTGTGTTAGATCAATAACAGCCTCAAATTCACTGCTGAGGAGCTGTATGAGTGTGTTTCACAGGAGCTGTACAGGTGAGCCAGTTACTGACCCCATGGTGGGAGCTGAGGCAGCTTTTTCACATGTGTTAACCAAGGTACCATGAGAGGAGTCATCTGGGTCAATAAAAAATCCCCCCTTTGTCAGAACAATAAACGTAGGGAAAATAAATGGGGGATTTTTTAAATTCCCTTTTTAATTTTAATGCCCAATTAACACAGAGCAGGAGAGGACAGAAATTAAATTGGAGATGAGGCATCAGTGCCTACATGGTGATTTTCAGCTGTTGGAGGTGAGGTGTTGGGCCCTCTTTCCTCTGCCAGTGGTTTCTGGCTCATTTCTTTATGAATTTGTGTCACTGAGGGTTTGTGAATCCAGGCTCTGGGAGGTTTCTAAAATGCTGTCATGGGTTTTTAATAATTCTGAGCTGGCTAATAAAGGACAGGTAACTGGTTTTTGAGGTTGTGTGGATATGAATGAGCTGTCACTGGCCAGGATCAGCTGAGTGAAAGGCTGGACAGTGAATTACTCTAAAAAACTTCCCTTTGCCTGGACTGATCCTGGGTCCCTGAACCTTCTGTGAAGTTCATTGTGCAGATTGCAAGATCAGGGCACAAAGTTATGCAGGGAGGGAGACATTCAGTATTTGTATCAGTAATAAAAAACAGTTTAAAAGCTTCATTCTCACAAGGTGATGGCTCTAGACCTGTATTGATACAGGTGGAAAGACAACAGTGGGTGGAAATTTGTGCTCAGCAGAGTAAAACAAGTACTTTGGAGACTGCTCTGGCAGCCCTCAGGCTGTGCTTGGGGAACTCAGTGATGGGGATTTTCTTCCTTTTTTGGGGAGCAGCTTTTAAATGGTCTTTTGAGAAAGAATCTTTTGGAAACCAAAGTTCGGGCATGTTTATATGTGATCAAGTTGAGATTCCTCTTTTGAAAGGGTCTGAGTCATTAGTGGGTGTATCCAGATCCTTATTTTGAGTGTGAAGACAGGATATGTCAGTGTATGAAAGATGGTTTGAACTGAACCTTCCAGAATCCCAAAAGAATCCAGAAAGGTGGATGTCAGCGACCTCTCCTGCCGATTGTTCCACTTTACGTGGCCCAGAAGGGAGCAGGAACTCTGCCTGTGGCAGCTGTGGGGTGGCTGTTGCAAGGAGCTCATGTGAAATCCTCAGGTTTAGCAGCTGTAATGCAGAAGTCACTGCTGCTGCTTGAGTTTGATGGAAACGTCCTTGAAAATTTAAGGAGTAAAGATTTCTGTTCTGCTTTGTCCTGCTAACCTTTCTGTCCTGTCTCCCAGGGAGAGGCTGGAGGTGGGCTGCTGCCAGCTGGCACAGCTGGAGCAGACGCTGGAGCAGTGCCAGGCGTCCGTGCAGAGGGAGGCCGAGAGCCGGGGCTGGCTCTGACCGTGCTCAGCCGGTGAGCTCCCTCCCCTCGGGGGGAGGAGAGGGAAGGGCTGGAGGAGCCAAAAACCTGCCGCGTTTTCTTCCTCAGCCGTGCTGGTTTGGGTGGGAGTTGAAGGGAAAAACACAGTTCCACGTGGACATTAAATGTCGGGATTTCTGCTGAGAATTCTGTTCACTGCTAAAATGTTGTCTTGAGTGAGGGTGCGCCTGTGGAGCCATGGATAACCAGGAGCAGCAGGGCTGGTTTGGGATGCAGCAGCTGTGCTGGACTGCTCTGAGCATCCAGCGTTCCTGTGAGGAGCTGAGCTGTTCATGTTTGTATAGGAACAGCCCTGTGCTGGTACTTCACAAGTGCCAAGTGAGAGAAAGGAATCTGTCGTGTCACCCCGGGGCTCGGGAGGGCAGGGAGTAGCTCAGTGCAAGGCCAGGAACGAAGGACTGACCTACAGACACGACGTGTGTGTCCTGTGCAGTGAAGGCTTAAGAGAGGATGTAGAGTGGGCAAAGGAACAGATTGATGCTCATTTTTCCTTTAATGGAGGTGTTTGTCCCAGACCCCTTTTCAGAGGAAAAAGGTGTTTCTCCTTTGTTTAGGCAGGCATTTTATCTTCATACAGTGGAAACCTGCTAGCTGTGCTCTTGGGGAAACTCTTGATCCTGCTCTTGCCCCATCCTCCTGCAAGGTGGGCCTGGTTCTCCCTGCTCTCCAGGTGACATCCCTCTCTGGCTGCACTGTTGGTTGCTTTCCAGAACTGCTTTAAGTCCATGAAACTTTCCAAAAGCCATTTTCTAAGGCCGTTACTGCTACCTCTTCTGTGTATGTATTTGTACAGAGATGAGCTGACTGGGAGAGTTCTAAAGTGTCTATTTTGATATTAACTTTTGGATGTATTTGTAAACTCTTGATTGTAAAAATGTAATTTATTGTTACATTAAACAGTGGTTAATTCTGAGTGGCTCTGCACTGGCTCTGCCCCGTCCCCGTGGATGCAAGTGCAGCACCATCCTGGCCAGGCCCCTGTGCCAGGGGGTGGGAGCAGTCCCTGTTGAAGCACAGCTGCTGTGTGGGGCTGTTTCCAAGAGGGTTCTCCAGCCCCGGGAGCGGGGTGGGGACCTTGGCTCCAGGGTGATGATGGGGGCAGGCTGTGTCCCAACCCTGGCCCAGCTGCAGCACATGCTGGCCGTGCTCTGGGGGCAGCTGGCTGGGAGGGGCTGTGGTGGAGCACAAGTGCTTTGTTCCCCACTCTGCTGGCTCTCCCTGCTCAGCTGGACCAGCTTCACAGCCTGCAGGGGCCAGTGGAGCTCCTGGGCCTGGTGTTTTCCCACTGCCGTGGGAAGCTGGAGCAGCTGGCTCCTGCCTGCCCCAGTGCCCAGGACCTGGCCTAGGGCCACCACTGGCTGCTCCCTAAAGCTGCCCAGGTGAAGGAGTAGCTCCAGCTGCAGCTTTGCAGCCCCTGCCCTGCACAGAGGTTTCTGTACACAGCCCCTGAGCAGGGAAAGCTCCCTGGCCCAGACACACCCCAGGGGTTGTGGTGCTCTGAGCCTCGGTCCCTCCACCCCCTGTCCTGTGCCTACACCCATCTGAAATGTCACTCTTAGTGTCACAGCCTCCTCTTTGGACACCGCCTCCTCAAAGAAAAGGACACAGAGCCAGGTCAGGGCACGCCTGTGGTGCGAGGGTTACCCAAATGGTACCTTTAATGTGTTTGCAGCAGCAGCAAGCAGTCAGTGCTAGTTTTGGCACCCAGAGTTAGATGTGCAGCACTACACATTAGACACCAAGTCATCCCACCCCAACGTTTGATCCATAGGAATAGAGAAAGTGAACTAAAACAGGACTATGAGCACATACAAAATCAAGTTATTCATGTTCTATCCCACTTCCAGCTGGCAATATTAGAAAAATAAACTTAAGACAGGTACTACGACACATTTTCTTTGCCAGCTGGCAAGAGTGTAAAACCTATGAGAACCCCCCTCCCCAAGTTGTTGTTGTACAAAGATCAGCTCACCCAGAGTAACAAAACTGCTGTACAGAAAGCACACTCTGCATTCTCCTCCACGCCCTTTTCCCACCCTCGATTGTCTCAGCTGGGTCATGCCCAGAAACCCTGTGCAGCTCCTAAGGAAGGTGGTGCACACCAACACTATTGCAGCAGAGGCAGCAGCTCACCTGCAGGGGCAATCCACTGTCCTACTCGGGCTCCAGGAACTCCAAAGGCTGTCTCTTTGTTTCAATAGCCATTTACCTGCCATTTGCATCTCAACAGACAAAATACTCTGCTGAGTATATAAAAACTGTTATAAAAAGGCAATTGTAAAAGATAAGGTATTAGCAGAGGCATGTCAGCTTCTTTTAATAAAAAAAATAGCCATTATATCTGTTTAAATAAGGCTTCTTGTTACAGATTGTTCCAGTTACTGAAGGAAACAAAGGCCTGATGAAAGAAAAAAACATTATCCCCCACAAACATTACCCTTCCTGCCCCAAGAACACACCTCCAGGAAGTCATCCAATGTGCAAAGTGACAAACACTGGGGGAAGCTCCTGAAATGATATGCCCAGTCTAGTTTCTCTTGTGTTATCATCAAAATCTTGAAACCAAAACCTTAAAGTTCTAAAATACACAAAAACCCCTTCATCTCAATATTCTTTCCAAAACAAATATATACAGCACATTAATATGCAATATGCAAAAAGCTCTGTGTTGCTGTTGGCAACGTCTATGCCCTCCCCACCCCTATTCACAGGTGTACCTCTACTGAAACACAATTACATCACTAAGCCTGTTAGTTTGAAAAGGGAATTTAATTCACTTAAAACTTGTAAATTTTGGTGTAGGGGCTCCACTCATTTGACTCTGGATTGTACACCTCGAGTGTGTTCAAGAACTCATTGCCATCAAAGCCCCCCACTGCATAAATGGTGTTGGCCACGGTGGTGATACCGGCGTTGCTCCTGGGCGTGGTCATGCTGCCCATCATCTTCCACTCGTTCCTGGCAGGGTCGTACATCTCCACGCAGTTCACCGCGTGCGTGCCGTCAAAGCCTCCGGCCACAAAGAGCTTTCCTGTGTGAGGAAAGGGAGCCACGCTCACTGCCCAGCACCAGCTGGCCCTGTGTTCCCACCAGGAGGCTGGACAAAGCCCAAGGGGCCCCCAGCTGTTGTCGCAGACCTCGGCCTGGTCAAGGTCTGCTATTACAGGAGCAACCTGCTTTGGGGCTCCTGCCCACGACAGCTGACAGGAATTTGAGTCAAAGGGCAAAGTCCAAATTCCAACAGGTGCAGCTCTAGAAGCTGCACAGTGACACTCTGAGAATAAAGAGGTGGGGTGAATGCCCCACAACCAATAGATTTTTGTTTTTTAATTAAAACTGGCGGTTTAGCCAGGCTCCTACTGGATTCCTGCCCAAAAAGGAGCGCAGCTTTGTATTCTACTTGCATCAGAGCAAACATGAAAGGCCCCACGGCAGCAGCAGCAGCCCCAGCCCTACCATCGCGGACAGCCACGCCGGCGCCGCGCCGTGCCACGTTCATGGGCGCCAGCAGGGTCCAGGTGTTGTTCTCGGGGTTGTAGCACTCCACGCTGTTGAGGCAGTTCCACGACTCAGCCCCACCGATGATGTACAGGTACCCCCCCAGCTCACACACGGCCGACTGGTGCCTCCCTGCAACCAAAGCCAGCAGTCAGCCACCAGCAACAGCCCGTGGCAGCAGCAACTCAAAGGGGCTTTGCTTTGGTGTAGTTTTTGGTTTGGTGCAGTTCTGCAATTGCCCTTTTCTCCTCCTCCCTCCCCATCTCCCCAACAAACTCACGGATGTTAAGGGGAGCACAGCTCGTCCAAGCCTTTGTTACAGGATCAAACACATCGCAGTTCTTCAGTCCCTTCTGGCCGTAGGGATCAGAGCCACCCACAATGTACAGCTTTCCGTTCAGGGCACACACTCCTGTAGATACAGGGAAGAATGGGAAGTGAGTAAGAACCGGCCGAGTTTCCACCCCGCGGTCCGGGCGCTGCAGAGGCCTCACCTGCGTTGCAGCGGTTGGTCCGCAGCTCCGGGACAGGCGTCCAGTCATCAATCTCGGGCTCGTACATCTCTCCACAGCTCAAGTCATCCGAGTGGCCGTTTGACCCACCCACGACATACAGCTGCCCCTGAGAGGAACAAACCAACACCCATCACCTCTCAGCACGCCATATTCAGCTCATGAGCGCTTGGGTAACCATGGAACTAGAGAGAAACAACTTCTAGAGCCATCCTGTTCAGCGTGCCCCGTTCAGCTCAGCCCAGGCAGGAGGGTGTCCCACAGGCCTCCTCCCCACCCCACACACCATCAGCACTGCCATCTGGAACCGGGCCCTCGGTGTCCTCATGGGCGCGATGAACGTCCAGGTGTCCTTCTCAGGGTCGTAGCACTCCACGGTGCGCAGGCACTCCTCCCTGTTGTAGCCCCCTGCAAGCGAGAGGTTACTGGCCCCGCATTCAGAGGCACCAGCCCACCCCCGGCCCGGTGCCCCCGCCCCGGCTCACCCGCAGCGATGAGCTTGCCGTGCAGCTCGGCCGTGCCCAGCCCCGAGCGCGCGTACTGCATGGGGGACATGGGCTTCTCAACGAGGTCGCTGGGCTGCAGCTCGAAGCTCAGGCTCTTCAGCAGCCGCGGGGTGCTCGAGGGGGAGCTCTGGGGGCTGTTGCGGCCGTGCAGGAAGATCACGCACAGCACCCCGTCCAGCACGGCCAGGCACAGGTACGTGTTACCTGCGGGGACAGCACACCGCCGCCGTCAGCAGGGTGCCACGTGAGGGGGGACTGAGCTGGGTGCCAAATGGGCTCTGCTGCCTGTGCCTCTCCCCTTAGCAGCATGGGAACTTCATTTTTTTTCAGGTTACTGGTTCCAGGTGTTAGAAAAGGTGTTAGTTATTGACAACTACACTTTAGATACTAAAAGAGTGCTCAAAGGACATACGACAGCAACTTAAAAGATGTGCTGGGAGTCTCCTCGCACACACAGAGCAAAGAGATCTGTTAATTGACTATGGACTGCCCATCTCCTTAGGACTTTCTGGGAAAATCATACACACACCATGGATTTGGTTGATAAGGAACTGAGATGTATGTGATCCCAGTTTGGCCCAGGTACATCAGAATCACCCTACAAATTACTTGACTTGTATCATCAGTAAGAAAAAACACCTCAGCATTCCTCAGAGATGTGAAGGAAATCCCCAGGGAGCAGGAGGTGGCAGGTACCCGAGACCAGACACATCTGTTAGACAACCCCTGCCCCTGGTTACTCACTCGAAGTCTTCTCTGAAGCAATGATTTTCCACTCGTGTTTAGGACTCTGAACAGTAGCATTTGGAGAAAGACTTCCAGAGGAGCTGCTACTGATCTGCTTGTGATCATTCTCACGTGGTGGCCTCTTCTGCAAAATCAAAAGGCAGCTACAGAAACCTAGCCAGAGACTACAGCTCCTTCTACCTCTGCTTCTCTGAGATACTATGTAGCTACTCCAGAGCACACTCCTCTACCACCTCCGCACAGCAGCATTAATAGCACACCTGTATTTTCAGCAGAACATCTTGCCTGCCCAGCAACAGTGGCCAAAAACCACCCTACACTCTTCTCCTGGGACTCACTTTATCCTGTGAATCAGCTTTATACTGCTGGTGCTGGACTGCAAATCCCTGGAAGTGAGTGTGCATTCCTAGCAGGATTTACAAATGTAAGGAAAGAGCTACATGCAGCTGGAGAGAACTGAGCTACTACCTAGGAACCTCACTCCCAAGCTCTGCTTCTGGAACTTGAGTTAATTATATAATGCTATTTGGAAGTGAATTAACTATTCTCTTCGTTCCCTGAAGACAAATTAATTTCGCCTCAGTTCCCCTCTGTGCTCAGATAAGCTGTTTCTTGGATTTTACTCCCTTGATATTTCCCACTAACAGATTTCTGCTTTCTTTTCATCTCCAATTAAATTTATACTGTAGCTTACATTATTTTGCTCAATTATGAAAACCCTCAAAATTTCCAGTTTCAGCACAGTTGGCTGGGTTGTTGAGGCTCTTCCTGAAGCACAGGAAGTTACTGTGCTGTCTGTTCTGTTCAGCAGCAGAGTTTATGACTACAGTCCCAAGTTTGCCTGATCTCCATGGAAACTGTCACAAGACTTCTGAAACACATCACCTAACTCAGATAACCTCACACAGAGGAGCTGGATTGCTAAGCTCAGCTCACTGTGACAACAAGCGCACTTGTGGAGAACATTTTTGTTATTTCTGAACCTTCATCCAATTAACCACTTATGCTCTTTAAATTGCCTCGACAGCAACAGAAAATACAAAGTTCTGTAATTTAAAAATGTAAAAGTTACAATTTTTCCAGAGCTGGCGTCCAAGGTTTTTTTTACTGTTAGTTCTCTCAACTGTTTAGGATGTCTGAAGTTGGTGATTTTTCTTATCAGAAAGGATTTGCAGAAAAATGTTGAGAAGTCCTGGTCTTATTTCTGAAAATGAACTTTCTGAACGTTCACCTCTCTGCTTCTAAGCATTACAAGTGGTATCCAGAGGTGGAGACTCTGTGAAGGCTTTCTAAAAACAATTAAGAAATTGGAATATTAGCTGGCTTTTCCTTTTCCTCTCATTTCACTTCTAAAATCTACATTCTGGGATGGACAGTGTTTTACATGCACATTAGCTAAAAATTTCAAGAAGGAAACTTTTTGTATGAACATGTTTCACTGTTATAAAATATTACAATGTCTTTGCTTCAAAATCATAAATTTAAACCAAGATCATTTGTATAAAGCAACTGATAATTTACACCTGTTAGTCCATTTTTATTCTTTCTATCTTAGCCTGCGTTGTACTAAGCCATGTGGTTTTTTGGAGTTCAGAAGGATTACACCTAGTTAGAAATAAAAAAAATAAAAGCCATGAAAAAAGACCTCTCAAAATGCACAGGAGTGATTTGCACTCAGTCAAAGCATCAGAGAGATCTGGCAGCTACACCACCAGTGCAGCTGAACAAAAGAAGCGAACGCTGGCAGCTGAAGGATTAGAACTTGGATCTGGAATCTTTTTCTGGGCCAAATTTAACAGACACGTTCCCCACTGCAAGCCAAGCAGTCCATGTTTCTCTACAGTCTCCGGGAACTCTACAAGGTCTCAGCTGACTTCCTACAGCTGAGTGCTTGTCTGCCTCTTCTTTCTTCTAACAGCCAGGATTGATTTTGAAGTCAGAATTAGAGCACTCTGTTTTGCAAGGGCTGAGAGTCAGCCCAGCCTGCCAAAGAGACAGAAGCTGAGAGCACATCATGGCCTGCAGCAGCTTCCAGCCAGACACCTTCTCATGGTGCATTTCGCCACTACAGCACCTGCTGCCTTCTCTGCCAGCAGAACACAGGACTTCAGGTGTGCTGTAAACTGCTCCAGTCTACCTGGGGTTACCTGAGACTGTCTGCAATTTGTACCTGCACAAACTGAATGTGGTCATCATCACTGCCATACACCTCAGCCTGTCCATCTAGCAGATTTCCATCAAGCAGCTTGTGATCAGCTGAGTAGTACAGCGTTTGCACCTGCAAAAACAACAACAGAACACCCATGTGGCTGCTGTCTCCGTGCTCCTCAGCTACAGGCACATTACCCCAGGCACCACACTGCTCGTCAGCTCATCTCAAGCTTGCACAGTGGCAAAACTAAAAGGAAGCAGATGTCATGGTGGCAATCTTCAAACGGGGTGAAGGTTCCTTCCTTTCTCAGCTTGAGAGAAATCTTCGTTTTCCATGGGCTTCTGCTGTTTTCCCAGCACAGAAACATTGGACAAGCAAAAGGCACATTAATTTGCAGTTACACAAATTCACAGTCTCATGCAAGCATTTTCCTTATCCCTGCACACAAGTTTTCTGCTTTGAAAAATACACATTTATCTCCAGCAAAAAAGGCCAAGAGAAGCCAAGAGTGGACTCTAAAAGAAAGGTATGGGAATGAGGGAAGACAACACAAATTTAAGCTCTGGAAGAAACTGTTGTCCACCACTGAAATCAGATGCAGCTGTTTCAATGAAATGCATCTTAATTTCAATATGATCAAAGCTTTTAAACGAATTTCTCCAAGAGGAAATACACACTTGAGATTATATGACATCATCAACATATACTTTTGCCTAGACAAGTGTTTCTGGGGATCTTTCGTGCTTGTAATAACAGACTTGGAAAATTCTGATGTTTCATGAGATTTGGTAAAGTCCATTTGCTGGAGCCAATTGAAAATTTTGTCTCCCCGCTAATTTTGCCATTAAACACTGCCCAGGCAACATCTACCATTAGTATTCATGAGTAAAGCCATTTAACAACACACAAGTTTCATAATAATGCATCCTGTAAAGGAGTAAGTAAACACCATTAAATCATCATGATCGTTCTCTGCCCACAGCGGATTTTCTTAGGAGCACTGGGGCAGGACTGCTGCTTCTGTACGTGTCAATACACTTGAGGCTCTTCTTGGTTCTTCAGCCTTGGTATCCTAGTTTTGTTAATAAACCTATGGGGAGATAAACCAACGGGGAGGAACAACCATTAGAAGCTTTTACCTACTGTACATTTACAAGCAAAACCTGCAAAGGAAAACATCACCAATCTATGGCAAGTCTCAGTACCACCTCCCCAAATTAAAGCAGATACAGGCCACTCTGAGGCTACTATACAGCAACAGGGAGCAAAAAGGAAAGTGAAAACCAGACTGAACAGTGCATTCAGCTCACCTGAACACCCCCCCAGTTTCTCAGCTTAGGGGTACCTACAGCAAAATTTAAATTCTTTAGGGTCATAGTTAAAAAAGTGAAAAAATAAAAAAAAAATAAAAAGTAAAAAGGGATCATCCTTCATATTGGCTTTTTTCTTTTCTTTTTTTTTTTTTTAATGTTTAATCCCATAATCCCATTTTCTTGAAGACTAACCTCTTCCATTAGATCTTCCAGGCTGCCTCCGTTCTCCCAGATGCTGCGCTGTACCCAGTTGATTACCTTTGTGTACAATTTGCCATTGCTGGGTAGGCCAACATTGTCTTCCAGCATTATTTCAAGCTTGAGGGAGAAGAGAAAAGATGTTTTACTCTCTAGGAATTACCCTGTAGCATGCTGTACTTTACACACTGAGCACAACTCTTACCACAGAGCCAGAAAACACCACAAGGAGCTTTCAGCCTATGGAACTAGGAAGCACATTTAAATACAGCCACCTTCTACACCTGGAAAGGGTGACAGCACGTGCTCTCTACAGTTAAGGTTCACAGCAGTAAAAATAGGACACAGAACCAGAACTGTCACATTGTTGGCAGCAGACAGTACACCAACCTTTCCTTCCCCCAAAAGAGAAGGAAATCCGAGCTGCTCCTCAGGTTGCTTTTTGGAAATCCTGTACCAGAAGGAATTCTACAAACTTAAGCTAACCTTTAACCGTGGGAGCTTGAGAAATTCCTCCTGTTCTGAAATCTCTACAAGGTGTTCCTGAATGTAGCCATCGATCTTGTTCAACAATCGAGAGTCTCCCATGCAGCTGGCGAAGTTCCGGTATGAGATGCAGCTCTGCACGTCCATCTTGGAGAGCAAATAGTCACCACAAACCTGGCAAGAAAAGAGCTGCAGCTTAGTGCCCAAGCAGAGAGTTTTTATACATTTAAATTATCCATCCCAACATACAGGAGCAGCTGTTTTCTAACTGCAGAGCAGTGACTGACTGCTGTCATCCCCATGCCAGCCAGTGCTGTAAAGGGAATGTTGCCTTCCACAGGAATATGCACATCTTAAATGAAAACGTGAGACACATTTGGAAGCTACTGACATCCACATTGACCTTTTCTACTGAACACCTATCCAAAACCGTTTCTCAGTCAGGTGAGCTAATAATCCCAATTCCCTTGTGAAGAGTACCCCTATCTGCAGCCAAGGGTATTTCCAAAGTCAAGCACTACCAAATCTATGTTCAGGAGTGTGTGGATTATTCTTTTTCTGACAGATTTACAGGTTTCTTCATGCTCTCAACACAACCAAGCACAGCACTGCTGCCACACACCTGAAGGTAAGGAATCAGCCAAGATTCAAAGCTGGTTTTTTTTACACAGGCGCACAAATACAAAACGTAACTTCAGAGAACACTCTGGCACCAAGACAGCTCGAGTGGAAGCAAAACATCCAGCTGGCACCAAATCAATACAGTGCTAAGGAACATCTACAGCAGCTTTGTGCTGAACACTTCTTCCACAGAAGCATCAGGTTTTGGCTCACTAACACTAAGAGGCGCAATGCTGTCGGCCTGAGAAGGCAGAATGGACTTCCAGAAGAGCTGAGAACCGTACCTGCTTAACCCTCTCCATCTTCAACTTCTTTGCTGCAGAGTATACATCTTTCACCAGCTCTTTATCAGCTTTTAACCTATTAAAGACAGAAATTTACCTCTTTTATTCTGATTTTTCAAATCGAAGTCTACCCTCTCTCTTATAGTTACTGTGAGAACTACTTACTGAGCAGTATAGGCATAATTCAACAGAACTTCAACAGCTTCTGGGTTGAGATCATCGAATTTCACATGGGAAACCCCATGACAGTCACTGTCAGTGTTGAAGATTTCAAACAGGTAGGGACTGCAGCACGCCAGCACGGCTCGGTGCGCCAGCATCTCGTGTCCACACACCTTTATGTCAAACACAAACAAGAAGCCCATATGCTGGTGAGGATTTTTTGTAATTACCTTTGTATTTTCACAGTATGAAGGCCTACTGAAGTGAGTGCCACAGTTCAAATCAATTTTTCACATCAACAGTCTCCAGCTGAAAGTTAGCATCACTTCTCTCAAAGTGGACCCCCTTTGGGGTTTTTTTTTAGTATGCATTTTTCAGAAAAGTGGGCTTCTAAAATCTCACATCTCCCAGTCAGTGAGGCAACAGCTTTGGGTGGTGTAACCCCAACGCCCCCCCAGGCACCCCAGCGGGGCAGGCACAGGTACCTGGAGGCGGACATCGCAGAACTGACCGCTCTTCCGTAAGGCGTTGAGTTTGGCAACAGACGACTCGATGAAGTTCTCATCCTCAAACATCAAATAACCGTTGGGAATCATTCTGGTGTTGGTCTGGCTGCACAAGCAATGGGTAAAGGTTACACATAGAGCATTTTGCTTCAGTACAGCAGTACTAGCAACACACTGTTTGCAAACAAACATGCAGGGGGAATTAATGGATTAATGATTTTCAGGGATCGAGGCTACAACTTTTAATGCATCCACATCACTTCAGCAGGTACTGGGTTCAAAGCTACAGGCTGAACATCTGTGCCAGCTCTGTGGGAGCAAGCTGGGAGCCACTGGATTACACAGATTCCCCTCTCTAAAGATCTTTTTTGGTAGATCCATCCCCAGCTATCATTATTCATCACCACTTTCCACTCCCTATCACCCTGGTCCAGCTGCATTTTTTGCAGACAGAAAACCCAGCTATACTGAAAAATAAGAACTGAGAATCTGAAGTAGCTTGTGAAGTAGAATAGATAGAGAAACATTTTCTGTTTAATTTTATGAGTAATGACTCAGTATTTTAGAGCAGCTGGGAGTCATGAAAGAACATAATGACCAACAAAACAGACAGAATTTAATAAATTCTGAACAACCATCATGTATTTTAAGTCATCTTAAAGCTAGAACAACTTCCTCTGAAGACTTTGGCCATATACAAACATACCACCTCAGGGAAATCAGTCCAAGACTGGAAAAATAACTTCAGGAAACATAACTTTTTTATCTGGAAGCTATTTTATAGCTCCTTTAATTGATTCTTTTTTAGTTAACCACTTTCCAAATAGGAAGCTAATTAAGAATACTAAATGATTACCCTGAAGTGACCTAATGAATTTGAAATAGTAATATAAAAAAAAAAATCAGATTTCTAAGTTTGAGCTGCTAACATACACAGAAGTACAGTTACCTTAAATATCTTAGAGGAAAGCATATGTGGAATTCTATTAATGTTACCAGCAACAATTGGTATTTCCATCTCAACTTTTAAGAAAATTCTGAAGATCACACTAAATAAGAAAACCCCAAACCAGAAAAAGTGGATTGCAAAAATCAGTACCGAAAATAGCAAGGCTCCCACAAAATACTTCTAGTGTTAATCCATCTATTTTAAATTCACTTACTACTGTGAGTATTCAACCCTAAACTGGCAACAGTAATCTTACTTACAAATATCCATTTGTTGTGTTTTATTAAAGAAAGGACACCAAGATTTTAAATTTACATAATTTCAGCAGAAGTATTAACTACTGTATACACAATTAATGGTACAACTTACCAAGCAAATATATGACTGTAAATTTAAAATAGCCTAATGGTATCACTTTGTTAGAACAGAGCACTTGAGTTTCGGGATCTCCTGACAGGGAAGATGTTTGTGGAAATGCAAAAGCGGACGTGTGTTTGCAGCTGCAATATGGATTCCAAAACTATCAGGCTTGAAGATGATGTAATAAAGTCCTTATGAGCTATAGACACGAATTTCTTCTGTGATAATCATGCATCATAACCTGCAATAAAGGAGAAGGTATCAAGTAAGGACAACAGATAGTGCTGCCACGTATTCCACATAAAACTTGATTCATGTTCCTGACCCAAACAAACAAGTTTTTCTTCACAAATGAGTTGTTTTTTTTCACAAAAAGCAAACAGCCTGAAAAATTCCATATTGACACCAATATGTCCTCATGCCTAATAAGAGATCAACTACATCATTGTTATACCCCCGGTGACAAGAAAAGGGCTAAATTAGTGCTTAGAGAAGAAGTTAGAAGAGCTGAATCCCATTTTTAGCCAATCCCTTACCAACTCTGCCCTTCAGCACATCCTATTATCATTATGGCTTGCACAAGTAGGTAACTCACACGTAATGCAACAAAAATTACTCCATCTTCTAAAAGCACACAGTCCACAAGCCTCCTACCTTTGGCTCTTCTTGTGCTCATCTACTTATAGCCTTCTTCTACCGAATGCCTAAAATTGTCTGAAGATGGATTAAGGACATGTCTGAAATGACTGGGCATGTCTCCAGTCTCCGCTACTTCCAGAAAGATTTATAAAATCAGGAATCACTATCTGTATGATAGCTTTCCTTGGTAAAAAGCCTCTCTGCCACACTGGGAACAGAATCTGTTGGGTTCTGGTTGAGCTCTGGCACTGGCAGTGCAGACTGGGGTGGCTTTGCTGGGAATCCACATGCTGGTGGGCTCTTTATGCAGGGATTTTTTGGGGAGGGGAGAAGAGGAGGAGGAGCAGCAGCAACAGGGAGGGAACAGGCAACGAACACTCACTCTGGAACTTTCCATGACCCTAGTGCCACCTCAGGAAAACATCAATCACTTCAGTTCCAACACTATATTTGTATCTACAGAATAAATGCCACATTGGGAACCGGGTTTCCTAAAAATAGGTGCAGCTCGTTTCTCCTTGTCAAAAACTAAAAGTGCCCTCCGTTGCAGGGAAGAGAACCTTGTGACCCTGGTGCATGGCCAGCGCTCAGCCTGGGGGTGACTTTGGCAGGAGCGGTACCTGCCTGGTGCCCGGGCGGCCTGGCAGCTCCAGCGGGAGGCTGATTCCCAGGAGCGGCGGGGGCATTATCCCACCATGTACCAGCTCCAGGGGACGCTGCCCCCATCCCCATAGCCCAGCACACAGAATATTCCAGGCGGCAGAGACCGGCACAGGCAGAGGCAACACTCGCAGAGCTTGGCTGCTGGAGCAGGCACAGCCACACAGCCCCGAGAAGGGAACCCCTGCTGCCGAGCACAGCAGCCTCCGCTGGGAACGGAGCACCCTGGAATGCTGGGGCGCTGCAGGAGCGGCACCCCGGGACACAACTCCCTTCAACACACTGCAATGCCAGTGTGCTTTGCCGGCAAAAGAAATCTCACACAATAAAGGTATATTCTTTTTGTAATCCTACAGGCGAGTTATGAAGCTGACACCAAGCTCTATTTAACAAATATTGTTTAATTAGGCATTTGGCAGTCATTTCCCCCGTTGGTACAACTGGCATAATCACTGCAATTTTTAAAGCAAGCAAACTTCTCAAAAACAGAACCCAACAGCCTGATGTCCACACCTTCCCCAAAGATTCACCACAACCAAAACATTTCGAGTCACAGGAGAGCCAGTCAAACAATTCCAACTAAATCCCACAGTCAGCCTCGCTCAGTTTCCATCTCTGGGCATGTTTTGTCACATTCTGCTGTAACACATTAGTTTTATTTCTAGTGTTCTAACTCTGCCACATGTACTTGCTTGGGACCTTGAAGACCTAAGAAGGTAATCCAAAATAGTTCTGGATGGAAAATCTGTTTTTTAAAGTCTTCCTTTGTGTGAGACACCAATCCCATGCAGATGCATTTATGCCCCTAATGGTATTGTCCAATCTGAATTTGGACAGAATTTGAATATCTTAATTACTGCCACAGAGTTTCAACGCTGTTGTGTGCATCATGGCTAATACTATTACTCAAAACAGCATTAAATAGCACAAGAAGACTCATAACTTTCCATATTTTGGTTTGGAGTACTACTGCTAGAACACAACCCAAACTATCAGCCAAAATTCACCGCAAAGTCAAGAACGCTGCCTATTCTGCGTTAAAGGTTATAAACAGGTACTGCAAACAAACTCATTCCTTTAAATTATTTTTAAAAATCAAATTCACTTTGTCGTTACCTTCCCCCCCTTGCTTATATTCCCTTTTAGCTCAGCACGTCAAGAACTCCATGGCTTTTTTAATAATTATCCAGGATTTTTAATTTTTTTAAGCCAAGTGAGATGTTCCCAGATGACTGTCAGCCAGGTAAAGCCTGGTGCCTCTGACACAATGACTGTTCAAGCTCCATCCAAATGCACTTCTTTAAACACGCTAAAGCTACAGAATTATCATCCCAGAACGGGAACAACACATTGCATTGGAGAAAACTCCTACTTGAGAGCAGCTATTCCCTGCACTTACTTTTAAAATGATGCAAAAAAATAAGAGTAATCCATAAACTCTGGATTTTTGTTGTAGTTTTAACAGTAAGGACTGGTACTGGTGTTGGGGCTGGAGACCCCCTTGTATCAAGGGCCGATCACGCTGGGCTCAGGCAGGCCTGAAGCCACGGAACATCCGCATGGTGTGTTCCAGCACCCTGGCTGTTCCCAGGCACAGGAATGCCAGGACTCAAACGTCTGCCCAGCTGCTCAATTTTAAACGCAACCTTGTAGTAGTTGTGTTTCCTGAACACCTCATGTTGCACACAGACCGAGATTTTCCTTCGCCATGTATGCGTACCACTGCACCATGAGCAAGTCACAGCTCACAATGCACTCAGAGATAAACTAGCTGCACATGCTGACTACCACAAGGGAGATGCCCTCCTTCTAAACTCCCCTATTTCACTGTATGCCCATTTATAAGTACAATCAAGAAGACTCACCTGACTAGCAATGATACTGAGACACAGTGATCCTCAGTGCTGCCCTAGACCTCTTCCCCGCAGAGCCTCTTGCAGGAGCTCTGGTCTCAGGTGACCACCAAGACAACAAGCCCCAGAGGCAGAAGTCACCTTGCCCGTGACCTAACAACACAGGGACCATCTATTTTACCTCTCATCTTTAGCCCATTTTCCATGTGCAGTAGTTGCTCTGTACCAGTTCTGCACAAATCTTTTTAGTCAAATTAAGGCACTATTTCTTCAACTCACAGGTAAAGCATTTCTTTGGGGGAGATACTCGTTAATCTTTTGATTTAAAATCAATACTTGCTGATACAATGACAGACACTTGATTGACACTTGTGAAACAAAAATGGAACTTAACACCCAGCCAGCGCGTTCTGGCTTATGACAGCCCAGCTCAGAAGAAATGTAGGTCACACCTACGACTGCTCACAGTCCATTACCTATTTCAGAATATAAAAAAAAACCTCCTCAAAACATTTTTTTCATACATTAGCATTTAATTATGGTAAAAACACATTATCTTTTCATGTCTGAGTCTGCATTTGGGCAAAAAACCACAGACCAAGACATTTATCAACATACTTTACACCACTAAATAGGCTCAACCTCTGTATACCAGTAATCTAAAGACTCAGAATTTACAACAATTTTTTGTTTTGCTTATTCACTTTTCAGTTGCTTTCCACTACAGATTTAGTCTCACTGATAACTATGACTTGTAGACAAAATTGCTCTGTTTCACTGCACATCAGCCTCAGTTGTGCTCCCATGCCAACAATGAGGAGAGAGGGAGGGAAGAGGGAATATTTGCTATCACCGGTTAGGAACTGAAAGGGGAAGGACAGAGTACTGTGGATATTTTCCAAAATCTCTTACATGCAGCCCTGGAAGATGCAATGCTTGGACTGTCCTCTACAGAGAGCAAGCCTAGAGAGCTCTTCCAAACACATTTATGCATGCAGACTTTAAAAATTTATAAGCAGCAGGCTTCATGCCTGAATATTACTGCTGTTCCAGCGACAACCCTCAGCTGTAACACCCCAGCTGCCCATTCAGCACTGGCCTCCCAGACTTCTGGGCCCTAGCTCTGGTCATTAGTTCCCTTTTCACACTGGTTCTGCCTTTCCTCTCCTTTCCCACGTTTTACTTTTGCTGTTGTTGTCACAGTCTTTATCTACATCTCTTTTTCAACTTTCCGCCTCACATTCACTCTACTAAAATCTGAGTTCTTTCCTCCCCTCTCCCTACCCCCTGGGTTTAATTTTTCTACTAACCCACATTTCCCACAGTTCTCCAAACATCTGTCACACAACCAAATCAGTGATTTTTGCTTGTATGTCCTCCTTGTGTTCCACCCTCCATTCTGGGCAGTTTTTGCCTCTCTTAGCATCTCCTGCTCCTTAAGAACTCAAGCTGAGGAAGACAAAATTAGACCTAATTACAGCAGCTAACACACAGCTTCCTAACTGGAAAGTATTCCCTGACTGTTGCATCCTGTGCTCCAGGAGTCAGGCTTGTGGCTACAAAATCCGCTTTCTAAAATTACACCAATCTTACCATCAAAGCACCACATCCTGCTTGCTTTCTTATGTTCTAGCTTGCTGACAGAAGAGAATAAATGTGGTGTCTACACACCCATCACAGCAAACGACAAAAAAGAAGTCCTCCCTTCACAAACCACACAAATAAAGAGCGACATGAGACTGTATTTTCATTAGTCTATCACCACTCATCTCCTTAGGAAATAACTCGGATGCTTCGCCTCTCACAGTCAACATTTTTCTACCCTGCATGAAATTATAACCAATTCAGGTTTTATTGTCTGTGGGAATGCTAGGTAAATGAACAGCAAAAGTACCAACGCAAAGGCATTCCCTACCTTGAAGCGCCTCTGAAAAATTCTAAAAAGGTCTGGAAATCGGTGCATGCAGGCAGAAAATACTGTACACCTCCCCAACCACCCAAAAAACCCCCCTAAAAAACCAAAAACAAACCGCTCTGGTCATTCACCCTCATCAGCTTTCCACAGAAGCACTAATGTGGGCCGACAGCCACTGTTTTTGCTTTATTATCTCCCACTTCCTAGAACTGGTATAGATGACAGGGAGGGTCATGACATTGGCAACCAGCTGTCAGCACACGTTGCTCATCCCGGAGCGGCTACTTCCTTCAAAGTCCCGCGCTTCTCTTCCCACCCCCCCATCCTCACGGTGAGGGTTTAGGAAGGTGCCACTCCGCCGCTGCAGCGTGGCGCTCGGAGAGGCAGCGCCTGACCTTGGCACCGCAGCCGAACGCGTGGGGAACCCGGGAGTTCCCGGCCGGGGGCTAACCGCATCCCCCGGCCACCGAGGCCCGCCCGTTCCCGCGGCACGGAGGGAACGGCCTCACGCCCTTCAGGCCATGCGGGCAACTCCGCGGCCCAAGAAAACGGGCCCCGAACAAGCAACAAAGCGCGGCGCGGCCGCAGGGACTCCGGCTCCCCCAGCGCGGGCGCCCGCCCGGGCCGCCGCCTCCACCCGCTCCCCAGCGCCGAACAAAGCGCGGCGCACAGCGCCCGGCCGGCCCCCGCCCGCCCTACCTGGTGCCTCTGAGCGCGGACGGCGCTGAACATATTGGGAGCCTCCAGACTGCGGGGGAAGAAGACTCGCAGGCGCAGCCCCGGCCGGCCGGGAAGGGGCAGCGGAGGAATGGAGGGAGCGGAGGGCGCGGCGCTGCCGAGGGAATGCGGCGGGAGCGGAGCGGAGCCGAGAAGCGCGGCCACGGGAGCTGCGGGCACACGCACGGCACTGCGTCCCGGACCCTCCGCCTCCGCGGGGCGGGAGGAGAGCGGGGAGGGGAGGAGGCGGTGCTGGGGCGGCTCCGCTCGGCCGCGAAACGAGTCCGGCCGCCCCGCCCTCCGCGCCCGAGGGCGCTGTAGCCACGGCCCCCCCGCCTCAGGGCCGCTGGGAAGAGGCGCCGTGCCCGTGGGGGTTGAGACGGAGGCGGCGGTCGGGGCGGAATCGCCGTGCTCGTCTCTGCCGGTACTGGCTGCCGTCGCCAGCGTCGCTCGCAGCGCTGCGCCACGAGCACAACTGGTTCAGTAACCTTTGTTTTTCAAACCTGGCGCTGCCTGTTCTGTTCTCAGCCACGACACCCCCTCAGCTATGAGACCCGCGCTGCCGTGACAGTCCCTCAGCCGTGACTCTCCCTTAGCCATGTCAGCGCCTCAGCTACAGCTCTCCCTCGGTCATTACTCCTCCTCTGCCGTAACACCCCCTCAGTCACGACTCTCCCTCATCCGTTTCACCTCCTCAGCCATTAGTCCCCCTCAGCCATGGCTCCCCCTCAGCCACAACACTCCCTCAGCCCCGTTACCCCTCAGCCCCAGCACTCGCCCAGCCATCAGTCTGGGCTGGAGTTCAAGGCATCATATCTGTTTGACCAAAAAATACCGTGTTTGATGTTGGGAACTCTCCCTGGCAGCTTGCCCTCTGTGTGAGGCCATGCCAGCTCCATCCCACCTCACTCCATCACCCTGGAATCCCTCTGGGAACAGCATTTTCCCAGCTGGATGAGAAATAAACCCGCACACTCTTCAGGATAAATTCTGTCTTTCCAGGGAAATTAATTTTTAAACATCCCTGCTGATAAACGAGGGGTATTTGAAGCCCTGTCTGTTTGTTATGTGTTTGCAAGCTCCTGATTCATGGCTGGGCCTGAGAGCTGCTGCAAGATCATCATAAATAATCCATGGGCCGGCTGAAGTCTGAGGATCCATGTTTGCTTCCTGATTTAAAGTGCCAAGGTCACCTGGAAGGCAGCGTACACTTCCCTGTGCAATTTCACTGAATGCTTCCTCCGGATTCAGAGGCCGCCTTGGTTAGGAAATAGGAAACCTGTAGATTACGTTAGATACAGCTTCAGTGTCTCAGCTGTGCAATGGACATGATATTTTTTCATATATTATAATATTTATCCATTTCTCCAACAGTCTTCAAGAATCTCAGTGGAGAAGCATGTTTCAAAACACTGAAGTTGGGCCATTCTGAGGTTTCATGCAGAAAGTGCTTTAAAATACTGAAAATAATGATCTTGTCTCATCAGAAGCAGGTAGAGGCATTAAGCTGTAGGTATATTCCTCACCTGCACATATAACTCAGCTGCAGCTGAGTCCTCTCCAGCTTCTCACCTTGCCTGCAGCAAACAGGACAATCCCAACTTCCCGCCTCTCTGAGACACTCCCACTGCTTCTTTTCAGTTTTTAAATCACCAGCCACACCTCACCTTTAAATCACCTTCCCACTCTCTGCTTTCTTTTTGAATGAAGTTTCTTATCAGGGCTGTGCTAATCAAAGGCAAAGCTGGGAGGGAGAGGGAGTTAAAGGAATGATGATCAAATAGAACGGTGCTGGGATGTTCCTTAATTAAGTAAATCTCAGGATTACACGAGCTGCTGTTCCAGTTTTCTTAGGGATGGAGATGCCTTTATGAATCACCATCAATTTTCATTGTCAGCCACCACACCTGACGTCAGAGAGTAGGAGCAGCAGCTTCCCCACAGCACAGTTAGCAGATGAGTGTTCCCAGTTCTTTTCATTTAGACCTCCGTGATAGGGGAACACTTTTGGGATTTTGCGGAGCAGGGCTGGGCCAGGAGCTCAGCTCTCCTTTGGGCTAATTGCATTCTGATCACCCAAACTCACTCCCACTGAAAAAAAAAAAGGGGGGTTTTTTCCTCCACTCCTTGCTTTGCAATCAACATGAAATTATTTTAAATCATTAAAACACTCTTACTCTGGATGAGATCCTGTGATGATGAAAGGTACTTCTATGACATGCAAATACCTTCATTTCAAATGGCTAGAAACTTTGCAACCCTTCCCAATGAAACTTGTGCTAAATCTTAATTGATTTCTAAAGAACACATTATGGAAAGGGACCAGTGGACTGAGTTGATACCAAGTGATTGAGTTACTGAGAGCTGAACCAGAGGAACTGATTGTTATGCTTGTGGAGGCTCTGGATGTTCTGCATACCTGTTGTCTCCCGCCACAGAAAATACAGTCTAATGCATGGAAAGCCCTCTTGCTTGTCATCCAAATGGAGTGTTCCCCCTAAGGCAGGTGTTTGCAGGTGTCCCTGATGTGGCTCTTCTGCTGGTCTCCACCACGTCTCATCCAAAGATCTGATGTCTCTGGGTATTGCAAGGCTTAAAGTTATAACATCAAACTCTGCTTCCTATAGAGCTCTGTCATGAAAACCACCTGAGAGGGGAAAATACTGCATTTGGTTAGAGCAAAATATGTGGCTTGGACTGCTGCACTAAAAATGGAGGAAGTATAGAAAAAATATGTTACTCCCAGAAGTGAGAATAAGGCCTTTTTTTTTCCTCATAAGCTGCTCTACGAAATGTCTTTAAATCCAGAGTCAGGTAGTGTTTCTCTGTGGACACAGACTAGCACAGCTCAGTGCAGTGTAACACCACCAGCCAGGGAATCCAGTCCCTGCTCTTGTTTTAAATAGAAAATTGTTCTTATGAATGAGCAAAATGCTTTGTGAAACCAAATACAATTTAGTTCAATATCCTTTATCATGTATGTATTTAAAATATATATAGAGAGATATGTATTGCAATTGACGTTTACTTGTGTTCTGTGTAATTATCACTTACACCAATCTACTCGTTCCATAACTTTTCCTTGCTGCACTTTGGAAGGGTTTTCGATAATTCATTCCGGTTGCAGAAGTACTTGTGTAGAACATGTTTTGTCAGTGCCTTGGCTCTCAGAGTCCTTAGCAGTGACATTTTAATGGTGTTTGGGCTGGACTGGGATTAATGGTCCACATTGGACTTTTCTCTGTAAATTCTGGCATGTCGTTTGCCATCTGGCTGGCTGATAAGAGCTACTCTGAGCAGGGCAGTTCATCTCCTTTCCTTCCCTGTGGCAAAGCAGTGATAGTCTTGGAGAAATTCTTCATATAGGAGCAAAGAATGTAGGAAATTTATAAGCACTAAGAAGGAGTATTAAAAGACATAGGTTTAATAGCCATGGCCTTACATTTTAATGGCAGGTTCTCTATCAAATCTCTGTTCTTCTTTCTTGAACAATATAAACAACTTCCCTCCTTCATTTGAGGAGACACCATTCTTCCACCACAGTCACCTTCCTTGATTTGTGTTGGACAGAAAGCCAGAGACTGTCTGCCACACCAAGACTATAAATTATGTCTTGTCTCATTTCCATTAAGCAAACAGAAGTCTCCTTAATTAATTCCATTGGATGAGGTTCATAGGAAACATTCAGAGGATTCTGATACAGCCACTAGTTAATGTTTTAAAAAAACCTCCTTCTTCTGACTACCTGTCCTTGAAGGATCAGTCTTTCCATCTCAAAGACACAGCTTTTGGGATGAAGCCTCATGTGAGTTCCCAGCTGCAGATATATCTTGCACAGAGAAAATAGCTACTATTTTAGAAAAATTGCAGCTTTTATAACTCTTTCAAGACAATTCTCCCCAGGCAACTGTCAGCAGATCCATTCTGGGCATGGAGATACTACCTTTATTTATATTACGAGTTATTTTTCCTTGGACGGGGACAGTATTTAACCCAGGTGTAACATCAGTTCAGAGGTGTGGATGTGTTCACAAAGCAGTACCTGTCCTGTCATCATTTTTGGAGCAAACAAATCCAAAGTTGATATTCAGAGCTGATTCCAAACATATGTGGTGGCACATTTGTGAATGCCTCATCCCTGGAAGTGTCCAAAGTCAGGTTGGATGGGCTTGGAGCAACCTGGGATAGTGGAAGGGGGTGGAACAAGATGAGGTTTAAGGTCCCTTCCAATGCAAACTGTTCTGGGATTCTATGATTTTAAGGAGACTGGACTAAAATCTGATCCTTTTGACTTTGTATGCATGCTCAAGAACTTCTGATCAGGAATAAGCCTTTAAAAAAAATCTCTAGTTTATGGCTTTCCTATAGAACTTGAAATTTTGTTATTGGTTCCTTAGGACTGGAAGCCTAGTTTAAATGAAAAGCTTTTCAGCTATATTAATTTATGGTTGCTGGGTGGTGATATTTGCAAATATATTCTGGTTGTATATTACAAAAACGCTGATTCATTCCATACACCTGTATGTCTTTCTTGCTTCCATAAGGGCAATAGTTTCTTTGGCTGAAACATCCTGTGCAGAAGGTTACAATAAAACACTTTGCACTTGAATTGTTTGCCTTCCTGACCCCTCAGCTTTCTGCCAGCTCCTGACTGTGCACGCAAGTAAGAGCTTTGTACTATTTGTCCTTGGGGCTGTATTCACTGTTTGCTGGCTGTACTGGAGCCTGGTAGCTCCCAGTTTGCTTTTCCTTCTTTTTAGTTTTCTCCCTCTGAAGCTGCATCATTACTTTTGCTCATGGTCCTCGTGAAAAATCAGAATGTTAATTAAGAATAGTAACAGTGGGAAATTTCTGGAAAACAAATGAACATAGACCTGATTGCCTCTGTCCCAAAGAAGAGGTGTGTTGGGTCATGCCAGAGAAGGAAAGGGAGATGTGTAAATCCCAGCCTCTTGTGATGAAGCATCGGGGCCTGCTGTTAGGCCACCACAGCTGGAAGAGGCTGCTCCTCACCAATGCTGTGTTCTTCAGCCTCTTGCATCCCTGCTGTGGTTTTTAGGGGATGGCTGTAATTGGGAACACCAGAACACAAGCATCAGCAGCAGGCCCAGGGCACTAACAGCCTGGGGGGTCAGGTCTGCTCCCACACATCCCATGGCTGTGAGGGGTACGCTGCCTGTCCTCCCTGCTGCCAGACAGGTGAGCTTTTAAAATAACATAAAGGGTGGGTGACCAGGTAGGGATTTAGCTGCTCTGCTGGGAAAGTAAAAGAGAATGAAGCATCCTGTTCTATCATCAGCTCAGAAAATGTTCCAGAAAATGACTGAAGATTTATACTGGGAGGTCCATAGCTCCTGTGGCAGAGCTTTTTTTTCAAGCAAAACTCTTATTTCAGCTTTTGCAGAAGAATCCAGCATCCTTCAATTTTGCTTTTTTAATTAATACTAACATCATAAGCTATGAGGACAGAATTATTTAAGAGTTGGACTGTGCATTTGTAATCTCTGCACAAGCAGAAGAATAGATTTCTGATGTCACTTTAACTCTGCTTGTATGTTCCAGCCATAGTAATGCTATGAGTAATTTAACTTTAAAAAGAGAAGAAAAATGTAGAAGAACCTTTATGTCCCAAGAAAGGAAAGCTGTTCCCACTGTATACCCCTGCTAGCACGAAGCAGAAGGTTAATGAGAATCCCGCCTTGAGAGTTGGTTTTCCGATGAGCACAGGAACAAGCCAAAGATGTGCTCTTTCTTGATCAAGAGCAATGAATTAGTCTTCAACCTCATACTTTATTCCAAAGAACACAGGAATTTATTGTAACTGTTCTCATTCTGTATTATGCTGCACCTTGACAGTGTCTGAGAAAATAACGTTCTGATACATGGATCCTCTTTGATTTCCCCAATGTCAGGAGGACATTCAGCACTGGGGGGGGGGTTATGTTTAACATTTGGGACAGGTGTCTTTTATTGGTGTGATTTGTTTCCAAAAGCATTGGTGAGCGCCACACCCAGCCTGTCGTGGGTTGTAGGTTTTGAGAGGGCTGAGGAAAGCTTCCATGGAAATGAAATCTTTGAACTGAAGGTAGAGTTTGTGTCGAAATGATTTCTTTCACATAACTCACAATACATTGCATTTCTGTTGCACTTTCTGTTTGAAGACCTCAGAGCTATATGTAAATTAATTCTGCAGCATAGAAATGCATAGGAGAAGATAACTATTTCATATTTATGTTTCACTTTTCAGTGCTGGTTGTTTCCACAGCTGAGTGGACTGCATGGAGAGAGCTGTCTGACCTAACTGACATCACTGAAGTGCAAGGACTGGCACTGCTGACAGAAATGAAGTTTTCCAGCTCTTGAATCTAGAGAGAATATGGTGAAAGGAAGATCAGGGCAGTCTGCACTTATCAGAATTTTTGGGGGACTTCTGCAAGTGCAGCATATGGTGTGTGTCTGATGCGTGGGATGATCCACGATACCTGGGAGGGAGTAAAGAGAGGGAGCTGCAGCAGAAAGCAGATAATGGGAATGCTATTTAAGGGCGGGTTAGAGAATTACCTGTGATTTTTAGCTGAACTGCTTCAACCCAAGTGCTCCCTCACGAGATCTGTGTGGGGGCTGGATCTTCAGTGCCTACCTCTCCCCCCCCGGTGCAGGGAGGCAACTGCCTGTGCCTGCTCTCCTTGGAGCCTGGAAGAGGCTAGGGCTCACCAGACAGGATTTGGGGGACAGGGGCTGTGTAAGGAATGCGAGAAGGACTTTATTTTACTCCCTATTGCAGCGGGATTTGCTTTAATGGTTGGGTAAAAGCAGAGCCGGGGCAGCTGAGGCCGCTCTGTGTGCATGCTGCCTTTGAAACCAGAGCACGTCACTGCTTCCAGCTCCTGTTTCATATTCTGCTGGGAGCTTCTGGTTGCAATGCTAATTCGAGCAAATCTCTGAAAATTTAAGTGGGAGAGGTTCATGTATAATATCTGTAGTATGACCTGTTTATGCTAAGGGAATCATCATAATTAAAATAAAAGGACACGACTATCTGCAAGTTTCTCCTTAACAAGAATATTCAATTTAAATACAAGTAAACAGGAACAAAGTGGTCTTATTTTAGAGCTAGTCAGTGGATATTTTTGTATCATCAGGAATCAGTAGTTGCACAGAAGCAACCTCAAGTTGCAACACCTTGTAATGCAGTCACAGAACATCTGCACAATGAAAATGCAGTGCACTTTGAAGACATGCACATGAGTGCAAACAGGACGAGCACTGGAAGGGTTTTGGAAGGTAGAGCAGCACAGGGGGAAAGTGTAAAGGAACACATTTGGAGTGGGGAATTCTTTTCCTGTAGCACCAGTGTCCCTTCCAGAATCTGAATTACTGCCCAGCCTTGAGAGGGGACAAAAAGGCTGGAGAGATTTCAAATTCCGACATGATGGCTGCCAGTTGGGATGGACTAGATGCAGCAGGAGTATTTGACACAGATACAGTGTCATCTGCTCTCCTGAGGACTGCAAATTCCACTCTAAGGTCATGCATCTCATTTTCTGGCTCCATCCTTTTAGAACAGAGAGGGAGAACCATGGCAGGCTGCCTTGTGTTACACTGGAGTACTAATAGTGCTGGTAGCTGCCCAAACTCTGCAGGGAAATGCCCAGTTTATTTCTTTAAATATATATTGTATCTGTGCACTTCATAGTGCCGTTCTTACATGTTGTACGTACCAGGATAGTCAGGAGAGGAAGTTAAACAATAAACTCCGTTTTTATTAAGATGAAATACTCTATGTTGACCCTCACATGAACGACTCAGTTATTTTACGGTCACACATAAAATGAGGAGTGTGTAACATGCTGATATGTAAATGTTTGTGGTGCCAAGACAATTGCTGGTGTGTGATAGCCATGTGTGTTTTGTTCCAGCTTCAAAACTGCAGTCATCCATCCCTACCAGTCAACAGCAAGTTCCTACTCCTGTCAGAGTTAAAAGCATGTTTACCTTTGAACTTGGTTGGAACAAGAACTGGCCCTGTGTGAAGCTGTGGGAAATAATTGACTGTAGGAGCATTTACTTCACTCATCTCTGAGCTGATTTGAACTAAATTACTCAGGTAATTGCAGCACATTTTACTTACAGTTTTACAATCTTAATTATCATGCAGGTCTCCAATATTAGGAATGATATATTATCTGTGTTCAGATAATACACACATACCCAAAAAGTCACACAGCCACTCCGAAAAATAGGGTATGTATTCAGCTTTTGTCAATTCTGATAGGTACTAGAGCAAACAAAACAGATGTTCATTTTATATCAGTCCGCTTTGTATTGCTGAGGCCTGAAGTTCTAAAAAGAAACTCAGAATGTTGTCTTGCTTTTCCCCAAAACTGATAATCTCTCTTCATCTCTTGAAGATGAAGAGAGAAAATTCAAGAGATGAAAAATTCATCTCTTGAATTTTTGCCTCTTGTTCATTTATGGCTTGTCTTCTCAATGTCCTTTCTTCAGTAATTTCCATTGCCTGCTTTTATGCCACTTGGCAAACCCCGAGGTGGTAAATTACCAACTCTTCAGTAGAGAGAACAATCTCCAGTGTCTTTACCTTGTGGTGCTTTTGTTGGATGCCTTATATTTCCTTTTGCATATATGAAGGGGATCTGAATGTGTTTGATGGGAAAGGGGAAATGGCAGAACCATTTATAAACTCCAGTTTAAAATCTGTAATTGAAACCTGAATCCCTCTTGGTTTTGTGGCCACTTCCTTTTTATGAGTGAATCTGGATTATGCCCTGTTGTTATTTGGAATTCTACTATAGTTATTTTTCTTTAAGTTTTCCCCACTGTAACCTCTGATCCCATCTCCAAGATGAATGATTGTAGTCTTGCAGCAGAGACTTGGGGAGATTTATAGGCCTCGTTTTGCAACTTAAGGAGCTGAGGCTCAAAAAGGCCACATCATTGGTTCGAGTTACAAAGGAATAATGGAACAAAACTGTGAGTTAAAGCGAGATCATCCAAGTCCTGTATTGACACACTTCCACCCTGAAGCTGTTCTGTTGTGAAGCACAATATGACTAATGCATGTAACATGTCTTTTCTGTATGACCATTTAGAAGAGAACCACCTTATGAATATGGATAACCATATGATCTACTATATGGTCTTACGGAGGAAATATCAAGAAAGATAGTTATCATTTAGATAAGATTAAAAACTGGAGCTTTTTCAAGTCATCAGTAGAGGCTGATAGCCAAAATAACTGGCTGGCTGCAGGTACTGTTGTGCAGTTATCTTCCTATATTTCCTAGCTACCTCTTTGAAAAATTAAATTTTGGGACTGGGAAACCGTATATTTGGGGAAAGAATGGGTAATGGCGTGGTCATAGTGAAAAGTTTGGTGAAGCAAATGAAAGAAGGAAATATTCTCAAGCTTTCCAGGATTTAATTCTTCAGAATTAAAAAGCCGAGCCAAACCAGAGAAAAAAAATCCAAAACCTGCAGTAACTTCAGAGGTTGATGGGACAAGCACTTCAGCACACACCTCAGTTAGACACAGATTTACAGGGTTCTGCAAATTAGGGTTAAAAGGGAGCAAAGTGGATGTATTCTACAGTCACCTGCAATTCTGTTCATAGCAAAGAAAGGAGAGAGTTTTTTCAGGAGGATCTAGATCTGTTTCTATGAAAATAAGAATATGACAGACATTACTACAATATGTTTCTGTAGTTCTGCAAATCCAGCTGAAGAAACAAAGGGCTGGGAAGAGCAACCCCTACAGCCCCACCATGCTTTTAATCACCCCTCGCACCACTGCAGTTATGTGCTGGGACATACTGTAATGCACAATGAAATCACTTAACCTAGGAATCAACTTTCTGAGGAGTTTTTCTTGTTTTCAGCCTGAATCATTCAGCAGGTTGATTTTGCATGGGAATGGGCAGGGGCTGGTGCTTCTTGCACCTACTTTTGGTACTACAGCCAACAGACAATGGGCTATGGGGTGGGGATCGCAGCGCTATGTGCAGTGGGTCCCTGGATAGGGCTGGCTTGGTGCTTAAGACCAGGAGAGTATCACAGAGTGGCTACTTGTAGTTATTTCATTATCAGTAGGGCAAAATAAGTACAAAGTAATGAATCATAGATTCACAGAATGGTTTGGGTTGGAAGAGACCTTAAACTCCTCTCATTCCACCCCCTGCCATGGGTAGGGACACCTTCCACCAGCCAAGGTTGCTCCAAGCCCCATCTAACCTGGCCTTGGATGGAGGGGGTAGGTGCGTGGCAAACTTGTTACTCACTAAATCCCTCAGTAATAAGGCACAGATGTTGAAACAATTAAGAGGTAGATTTAAAACTTTCAACTGAAGAAAGTACTTCTTTAAATGACTTGTAATCCCAATGTAATTCCTCTGGAATTTATTTCCAGAGGAAGCAATTGAGGCTGATTTGAAATGGGATTACACAATTTCATGGATGCCAGGTACATGAAGAACTACTACAGGAAAGTCAGAGATGTATCCTCTCACTCGGGGCGTTAGGAGAGACCACAGGAAGTGTCTCATGGGCTTGCCTGAGACAGCATTTTCTGTTTTCAGTTGTCTGTGAGATGGACCAGTGCCCTAAGGGCACTATATAAATAGGCCTGGGATTGCTAAATATGTCTCCCAGATATTTGGATTTACTTTAGCTTTGAGTAGTAAGTACCCAATAATCTGTGAACAGACTACTGTGAGCATAAACACCAGATAAAACATTGTCAGGACTATTAGGCAACAAACAGCCAGGCACAACAATATCCATTTCAAGTATGTACTGAGGAGGAGTTTACTCTTTCAAGGTCCAGCATTTTTGGTATCAAATAGAATTTGTGCCTTAAAGAGACAGAATTCCTGCTCTGGTTTCCTGGGTGTTTTCGAGGTGTGGAAAGGAACAGTTTTGTGAGGATTTGTAGAGATCTCTGGAGACTGACTTCTCAGGGGAATGGCACAGCTGTACCATGCAGCCCTTTTTATTTCTTCTCAAGATGCCTGCAGTTAGGCTGGGTGCAGCTTGGATTTTGGCAATTTTTTATGAATCGACGTACTCCTCATTTTGTTAAGCACTTAAGATACAGCAGTGATTAATGTTGAACCTGTCACCTACAAGTGATCCAATCTACTGCCAACACGTCAGTCATGACAGCAAATAAAGTATTTGGGGGACAAAGAACCCCATTTTAAAGATATGAGAGGAGACAGCCTGTATGATCTTTAAAATTTGGGCTCAGATTTCTTTCTGGCTCAGTACGTTTGCTGCATATTGATTTTCCTGGAGTTATATAAGGGCTAAGCCCAGCCCTTTGTCACCAAAAGCAGCACAGCTGTTTCCAGGACCATGAGTCATGTGTGTGACTTCTCTTTTAAACTTCCCACTGGCTTTTTAAAAATACGCTTTCAATCACTTTCAAGTTTTGCTTTTTAACACCAAAGAGAAAAAGCAATAAGTTTTCCTGAGAACTGGAGATTTGGGCAAAACATTAAGTCTGCATATGCTAAGAAGGTTGTGCTAAGAAGTTGTCTTAAACTCTGGTATTGACATGATGTTATTAAATATGGGAGATGTGTATCTGATTATATACATCTAAAATTCATGTTGAAGGTACTAGAATTGTCTTATTTAAGCAGCAGTGAGACAAATTAATGTTAGCAGCAGTGGGAAAAATTGAGAAACGCAGACTACACTCTCACTTTTTTGGAATTATGTTCATTTATAGTCAATTAAATAGTAAGGCCTGTGAAGGTGGGTAAGCTGAAAAAATAATAAACACAAGTACAGGGTACAACTGAAATTCTCATTGAAGTACCTTGTGTAATCCCAGCTGGATCAGGAAAACAACCACTGGTGACTAAACCCAGCTTTTTCTCAGCCTCTCTGTGGTGTTTCAGAACTGTAACAACCTGGTCTCTGTATACTTGCTTTTGAACCTTGTTTTGTTTTGCTCTGACTTCTGTGCCAGGGATCTATCCTGGGCTGGCTGTGCCTCCAAAGGGAACTCTGTGCTCTCCTGAAGTAACATCCTCTTGTTCCTCTCCTGGGTCTCTGCCGTGACCCCAAGAAGGAGCGATTGGGCACGTGTGTGTTGTCCCATTTGTGATCACAGCATCTCCCAGCTGAGCCAGAGCTCTGCATTACACACCGAGTGTGGAGAACCCCTGCCAATTGCCCCAAGTCACCTGGCAATCCGTGCCACGCCTGGGGAATTTCAGGAGTTAGTTTTAGGGGTTGAAGTCTGACCTATTCACCATCAGGCTTATCAAGTGAGGAATTTATGGCACCTCTCCTCAATCCAACACACTCTTATGGATTTAAAGAAGCCATTGCAGTGCTTTGGGTGGCTTCCCACATGTGGTTCCAGTACCCGGGTACTGGACTTGTCTCAGGAGCAATACTGGGAGTCAGGTAATGTGTATAAAGCACTCTGAAGAGTAAGAGTACCCCAGTTTAGGAAAAATTCCTTCATGGAAAGGCTGGTCAAGCATTGGAACAGGCTGCCCAGGGAAGTGGTGGAGTCACTGTCCCTGGGAGAGTTAAAACGTGTGAATGTGGTACTTGTGGGCATGGGTTAGTGGTGGCCTTGTGCTGGAGGAATGGTTGGACTTGATGATCTTAGAGGGATTTTCCAGCCTGAAGGATTCTGTGAGTCTAAGTTCTGGGTCTATGGAGGGTGGTGGCTTTACAGCAGTTCAGACTGGATTTGTTGAAGTCACATCACTGATTAGATGATATACACATTTCATATCCTATTGCATTTGTATGATAAATTTATGAACTCTATATATTTGCACTCATGTCCTCTAAGGCTTTTGGTCCGTTTTATGAGCTGAGAAGCAACAAGCATCTTGGTGGCTGCTGTGTCCAAGATCAAATTTAAAAATACAGTGGGGGTTAATGAACAAAACCTCCAAACATTTCTAGAGTTTTATGCACCTCACACACTTCCATAAATTTCAACAAAAGAGTTGGTTTTAGTAAAAATAATGGCAGAGGCATGACAATGCAAGAAAGTCTGAGACATGACTTGACAATTTTTTTATATATTACCAGCCTCTCTGCTTTGTTTCAAAGCTTTTCACTTTTGTGTTTGAAATCTGGCAAGAAACTCAAAAATCTGATGCAAGGTTTTTAAGATGGATTTTTCCAAGGCAAAAATCAGTGGGCCAGCTTCATACCACCATCACAGTTTAGGTAAACTCATGCTTTTAAGAAGGCAGACACTAAGTTTTAAGTTGATTTGTACCAGGGCACCCAGAAATACATGCAAGAACACAAATATAATTTCTTTTTATCTCTCTCTATATATGTATATGTATGTGTGTATATGTGTAAATATATATGTATATATATTTACACATAGATACCCATGTGTCAAAATTCTCTCCAAGCCCAAACCAGGACACTGTGAGCTGTACAGAGACATAGATTAGTGCATAGGTGGGAGGTATATCCAAGTTCCCTCCCTTGGGGGTAACCCTGGGCGTAGCCACAAGCACAAGTCAGGGCAGATTCAAGCCCTGGCTCTGCCTTTTACAAAGCAATGCTGCTGCTTAGCAACTATTTTCTGCCTGGATGAAAGCAGGAACCTTGCAAATCATAAATATGTAGGTCCAGGCAGAGGCCAAGTTAAGTATTCTTTACCCTAACTCTGTCTGCTCCTCTTCTTTCATGGTAAAAATTTCCATGAAAAATAAGAGGGAGTGTCAAACGCAGAGCTGTAAAGGAGGGATTTAAAAAGAAATAAATAGGAGATAATATGATGCACAGGAAGAGTTCAGCCACTATGGGAAATAAATAAGACCTGCAGAGGAGATAAAAATAATTTAATTCAGTCTTTTAGAGCCACAATTTAAGTTGATTTAAAATTTTCCTTTTTTTCATCCATGGGTGAAATTACAAATATGTGTTATTTCTTCCATAAAACTTAGTGTGGAATGGAGAGGCCAAGGATGTCTTTTCAATATATCTTATATATATACATTTATTTAATAATATATCTCTATAAAGGTATATTTCTATATCTTTATTTACAGGTATTTTTGTTCATGTCGGTCAGATGTTCTCATGTACTGAAATGTCATTAATGCCCAAGGATGAGCTTCAAACAGAGCCACAGCCAGCAGCCTGGAGAGCTCTTGCACTTGCTCGCTGACATACCATGTGCTGCCTGGCAAATTGCTTACAGCCCAATTTCCAGAGATCGTTGTATCCCTGGAAATGCAGTTGGCACTCAGACATCACATTTTCAAAGGAACATCTAATGAAAAGCAAATGGGATGCCTAAATCTCAGGGCAACTGGGTGCTTAATCTATGAAGGTACTTTTGAAAATCCCATGAGACATCTAACTGACATCCCAGTCTGTCTGTAGCGTAAATCCCTAGGGACTGATCTCTCTCTATGCATCTTTCTAAATTTTTTCAGTGCAATACACATCATCATGGCCCAATATCCATGTAAAGTAGCATGAATTCTCCCCAAATGATGAACAAGACAGCCGAGTCCCACTATTTGCATATCCTGATCTGGAAATTTTAGGGCAAAGAGACTGAACTCTGTGCCTTTTCCAACAAAAAAGACTGATGGATAACTTGTGAAAAATAGAGCCCTTTCATAAGCACCTGAAGCTTTTCCTTTTGTTCAAGGCTTAAATACTTCCAAACACCTGGTATTAAGGATTTAATTGCAAATAAATCAACTTTGGATGCTAAAGTTGTGGCTTTGCTTTGAAAATCCCATCGATAGAATTACAGAATCCCAGAATGGTTTGGGTTAGAAGGGATCTTAAAGATCACCTCACCCAACTCCCCTGCCATGGGCCGGGACACCTTCCACTATCCCAGGTTGCTTCAAGCCCTGTCCAGCCTGGCCTTGGACACTTCCAGGGATCCAGAGGCAGCCACAGCTTCTCTGGGCACCCTGTGCCAGGGCCTCCCCACCCTCACAGCAGAGAATAGGGAACGAATTCGTTTGCTGTACAATTCCAGTAACAGGAATGAAAAGAGAAATTATCTTTTTATTTCCCTTCAGTGTGCCTCAGGGATGATTTCCCTTACGGTTCGATCACACGTAACCTGTACACGATGAGCCCAGTGATGAGAGGTGCCCACACATCCCAATTCCCAAAGCAGGAGGAGCTCAGCAGAGCTGGCCTTGCAGCGATCCATGAGCTGGAAGATGAGATCACGTAACTGAATCCTCAGATTTTCCTGATGCTCTCTGACTCTGCCCATTCCCTGGCAGGTTCCTATGTCAGATTACCTCTGCACAGCCTTGTTCATGCCAAGTAAACGCAACGGGTTGGCTCCTCCAGCTACAGCAAGAACAAGAAAAGGGAAACAGCGAAGGTGCCTGGCAAATGGACAAAAACAAAACGGGAAATTTTGCAGAGAAGCTTTTGGAAACTGCTGAATCTTTAGGAGCTGGGTGACAATTTTCCTTTAAAACAGCAGGGAATGGAAAACATTTGGAATTCTTAATATAATAATGGTGCTTTTTAACTTCCTCTAAGAACAGAGTGACACACTCATATGTTTAAGGCATTTTTGCTGTAGAATTTCTAACCTTGCAACTGTCCTGCTCTGGCCCTGAGGGCTGCTCTTGTACAAACCCATGTTGACATAGTCACTAATCTTTGGAGGGCTTTGAGCAAGGAAATGATCTGTAAGCTGGAGGCATGTCTGCAGAAAGCAGTCTGTGGGCATGGTGTCATCAGAAGCAATAAGCAATACAAAAACACATCTCTATTTGCTGTTTATCTTCCTGTTTTGAACCCCTGATATCAAATGTTGTAAAAGCCTTGATGAATTTGTGCTGTTATTTTTAAGCAAGTTGCCAGAGACTGAAATATTATAGTTTACGACTTAAACATTTTCATGAAGGACTTACAGCAAAACTCTATTACAAAAGCTGCAGAGAAGACTACCTCACCCTGAATAGGCCTGCAGATTGAGGCCCTACACACGGCTCGCTGATGAAGATAAGATCAAGTGACTCAGGTCTGGGCTGGGGGGAGAAGAATACATTCAGAGGGGTCAAGGTTAGCTTTGCATCAAGCTCCAGCTTTGGGGTGGAGGCCACAGCCCCAGGGCTATCAGCTGCCAGGCTCGAACGGACCCTCACACCAAAGGGCAGGGGAAGAGAGGCTTTGGGTGTGTTGGAAAAGCCTCTGGTGAGAGGCGAAGTGACCGCCCATCCTCCGCTGTGCAGAGGAGCCCAGCTGAGGGGCCCTTCACCTGGGGAGGAGCTGCATCCACAAGAAGGACAGAGGGGGTGACATGGCCCATCAAAGGCCCCCCCCTCAAAGGGGTCCCCAGACCCTGCCCCAGACATGATGCAACAGACCCTCAGTGTTGCAAGGGACAGTGTCCAACTGGCCCTGCAAGGGAGGCACCTGGGCGTTCCCACCTGCCCAAAGCGTACATTAATCCACGGGATTCTCTTCTCTTGGGTGTGTGGTGGCATGGCGTGGCAGCGGGGGACCCTCGCCACCAAGAAGACCAAGAAGATGGAGGGGAGCAACGAGATATTATTGAGACCCCTAGAAGGGTGATAGGCTTCCGCCCTGTCACTCTCTCCCTGTCCGTCCCCCCCTCCCACCCCGCACACTTCTTTTCTATTTCTTTCTTTCTTCCTTTTCTCCTTCTTTCTCTTTGCCTCTTTTACTATTAAATAAAACATATCCTTTTTTTGGCACCAACATCTAACCTCATTTGGCTTTAATCTCGTTTTTGGGTATATTTTGAACCTTCAAAGTTCTTTCCATTTTGTACACAGAGACTTAGTTTTCTTTTCTCTTCTGGGTTTAAACCGGATCGCAACACAAGTTAAGGTAGTTTTGTCACTAAATATCAAGTGGGCTTTGATTAGAGGCAGTTCAGTGCTATCAGTTCAGTTTAGGAGACATGGAACACTGCCAGACTTCACCATGATGCTCCTGACACCACTGCCATTAAAAGATTAACTAAACTTCTAACAAGTACCTTTTAAAAATAATTCTGGTTCAAACAGAAACATCTGTTTTCTGGGAAACATCTCTTCAGGGAGAAATCACACTGTTGTGTGAAAGTGAGGGAGGGTGTCTGGATTGCTAACGGTGACAGCAGCTTTCAGTTTCATAAGGTTTCCCACCATGAGATTGATGCTATCGTTGAGTCTGAAAATGGCTGGCAAAAGACTTCTGGCTGACTGGAGGTGACTGTCACACAAATGCCTGTGGGAAGATGCTGTAGTCACTCAGGCACACTAAGTCCTTCCCTAAGACAACTGATCCTTGGCATGTGCAAACAGAGCAAACCCGAGAGTAACTCTACACAGAGTGAAAAATAGAAATTGTATCAATTAACTTTGGCTGCATTTTCATCAATGTTTATCAAGGGAAATTATTCCCTTATTCCCTGGTGAAAGACAACATCAAGTACAGGGTGTTCAGGAAATCACCACTAGAGTTGAATATTTATGAAAATTTAATGGGGCTTGTAGATTATAACTGGTGTCTTTCAAGGCTGACTACCATGGAGTATACAGGGAAGTCATATGATGGGAAATGTAATGTACAACCCCAGTCCATGTGAGCTGATGGAGGCCAGATAGCAAAATTTAATGTCAGCCTTCTTGTGTGTTATACTCTAATTGCAATTAGTAGCTCTGTGTACAGTAAGTCTCTTAGCAATTAGCTTGTTCTGCTTGAGCTTGGGATCGGGAATATAGCTCAGGGATAACTGGTGAGCAGGAAAAGGTCTCCTAGGTTCCAAAGCAATGTGAGGATAAACTCACACACCTCCTCTGTGGAAAATAACACAGAATCTCACAATCATTCAGGTTGGAAAAGGCCTCCAAAATCATTGAGTCCAATCTGTGACTGATCCCCACCGTGTCACCCAGCCCAGAGCACTGAGTGCCACATTCAGTCATTTCTTGTACACTTCTATGCTCATAAACTCTTGTGCAAATATGTCCTGAGAACAAATGTAAAAACAAAATATTCTGCTAAGCCCTAAAAGCATCAGAGTGGCAAGACCTTGACCTTCAGCATGGTGAGAGACCGAGGGTGGCCATCCTTGACCGCCAAACTCCAACTGAGCTGCTCTGCCTCGTGTGTGACAGGCATTGTGCAGCCCAAAAGCTAAACTTCTTGGAAGCTGCTTAACCTGGATCAGCTCAACCTTCCCAGCCAGGGCTTTGGTGTTTAAATGCTCACCTACATGCTGCTTACCAGTGGGTCAATAGGGCACAGCCCAGCCACCCCAGGCTCAGACTGTGAAACCTGAATTTTATGCTGGGTTGGGAGGAAGAGCAAGATCTTCCTCACATCTGAGGATCAATATCCTTCACTAAACTTTACAAAGAGCTAATAAACTTTGCCCTATCTTTGCACAGAGGAGACAGGTATCAATCTGATGCCATGAATGCTGACATCTCAGAGAGATGTGAAGTAACTTGCCCAGGTGATCTGAATCCCTGGTTTAATCAGTAGGTAACATCCTCAACATGAGAAGATGCTGGTTTTAAATTAACACTTCAGTATATGAAACCTGTCTCCAGCTGAAAAAGAGGTTGTTTAATGAGGGAATAAATACAAGGAATCCCTTTGAAATGCAAAACTGCTCTTGGTTGTAGCAGAGTAAATATTAAAAGTCCTTCTGATGAATAAAACTCAGATGTTCCCTGCCCAAAACTGGATGCACAGTGGTTGATGGGCTCAATACAACACAGACAAAATGTAATGTAGAATAATAATCCATCCGATTCCTCCAGAAAGGTACTCTGGCCCTCTACTTCAATTCTGTTTGTCTCTGTACAAATGTCATCTTATTTCTTTGCAGTCCATCCATACCAGAAGACAAGCTGGTTTATGCTGGTGAATTAGTTTGGTTTAATTTGACAGTGGCATCTTTCCTCACATTAGTGAGGAGTTATTTCTGTAACATTTCAAAGTTGAAATTTGTATTTTAATGTGGCAGTAGTATTTGACATACAGCAAGGTGCTAAAATAGGGCCTGAAAGTGTCAGCCATTATGAGCAATGCTTTATGGAAAGGGATTATTCACTTGCTTGCTTCATTCCAGTATTTACAGTTTAAAATGTCACTACTGTGAGGTTTAACTACCTCTCTCATAATTTAGATAATTTTACTTTTTTCAGGATGAGCTCTTATTTCACAGTGCTAACAAATAGTGGCACTTCTATAAACAGCCATTATCTCTTTCCCTCCACAGATAATTTCCATTGAGAAAAATACATGGAGAATTTGCAAATAGGGGAATGTGGTTTCAGATGTTTCATGTTAACTCTTCCTTTGTCTCTCTTTATCCTTTCACAGTTCATTTGGGGTCTTTGGTCACCTGGTAGCCACGGCAGAAGCTCTGCCAGCAGTGTTGGGCTGGCCATCCTTCTCCTGGGAAGGGGGAAAAGACACAGCACAGCTGGGGAGCACCAGTGCAGCCCTTGGCTCTTCCACACATGACATCCACGGGCACAAAAATCATTGCCAGCCGTAGGCAAGGGGGAGAATTCAGAGCATTTTGCCCTTGCTTCAGGTTTGACTGAGATTGGGCTGATGAGAGTTGGGCAGCAGCAAATCTTCCCTCATCACTGCTGCTCTCCACAGCCTCCCGGCAATGTCACAGAATCCCAGAATAGTTTGGGTGGGAAGGGACCACAAAGCTCATCCAGTCCCACCCCTGCCACAGACAGGGACACCTTCCACTATCCCAGGTTGCTCCAAGCCCCATCTGACCTGGCCTGGGACACTCCCAGGGATCCAGGGGCAGCCACAGCTTCTCTGGGCACCCTGTGCTGGGGCCTCCCCACCCTCACAGGGAAGAATTCCTTCCTAATATCCAATCTAAACCTACCTCGTTCAGTTTAAACTCATTATCCCTCATGCTATCACTACCTGCCCCTGGAAAATGCAGATAAAAGTTCATATATAAAAATATATACGGCTGTGAAACCTGGTAGAGGCCTTGAGTCATAATCTTGGTACTCACTTTCTCACCTAGAGCAAGTGGTAAATGCACTATTTCAGTGTGTGGCAGACAGACCAGACAGCAATTACACTCCCCAGGATACAAAATCTCACATTAACCAGGTTCAGGCTGGTGCTGGAGATTCAGTAGGAGACTGAATCTGGCTCCAGTGGGCTGTAGATTGTAAATATAGAACATTGGATGACCTTAACTTTGCTTTTTAAAAGAGGCTGCTGATACTGAGACTTACATAAAGAAATATATAAATTTACTGTTCAACATGCTGGATAGATGCCCTGTGGCAAACATGTATCAGAGAAGTAGAATGTAATTAAGGTTATTTAATGCTCGGAAACTCAACATTGCTTGGGTTATTTTGTCATTCCTAATGTATTAATCAAATCCATCTCAGTTATGTTTCCTTATTCACTGTCTTTGCTAACAGTGCCTGATTTGCCCTTTCTTCTAAAATTCACATATATTCCATGTTTAATGTATTTTTTGTTTTAATGAAGAACCTCAATGTTGAAATGAACATGGGATTTTTTTTTTCTCTCTTTGTAGTTCCCAGTTATGGGAACTGTCCCACCAAAAAGCAGCTGGGCTTTAACATCCAATACACTTTTTCACTTGCAAAACCAGATCAATTAAACAGACAGAGCATTTAACCTGGCTGAAGGCCCAGCAACTTTGTTTTCTATAGTGGAGGTTACTCATCTTTAAGCCAAATTACAGGTTGCCCAGAGAAGCTGTGGCTACCCCTGGATCCCTGGAAGTGCCCAAGGCCAGGTTGGACAGGGCTTGGAGCAACCTGGGATAGTGGAAGGTGTCCCTGCCCATGGCAGGGGGTGGAATGACATGACCTTCCAATACAAACCACTCTATGACTCTATGATTTTCCAAAAATCCAGATTCTGCATGAGTTTACAGCTCTTTTTTAAGTATAAAAGAATTTAAAGCTTTTAGAGATGCTGCTTCAGCATTTCATCAGTGATGATTGTTCCCATCCAAAGGCCAAGCTCTGTTCCAGGGTCGGTGTAGATACACAGGAATTATCCTACTAGAGATGAATGCTGCCAAATTTTAGATAAGGAGGGAACCAGTGGGTGCCACTTCCCAACCAACAGGTGGGAACAGCTTCAGCCTGGTCCCTGCTGTGTGGAAGCCTCCAGAAAGGGTTCCAGAGCTGATTGCAGGATCCCCCAAATGCCCAGTCACACACAGACTAATTCAGCTTTTTCAGCCGCTGTCCTTCCCGCTGGAAGATCCAAGGGAGCTGAAGCATGCCAGAAACTTCAGGAAGACTATGCAGAGCACAGGAAGACCTTGAGGTGGGCAAGCCTGTTTTTCAGGGAACTCTTTAGCCCTACATGAAGTATGGTTTGCAAACTATGAAATTTGTAGCATAAGAGTTTAAAAAGTCCAGGTGACAGTGCTGCTGCAGTGCCCCACTGGTGCTGAAACATGTTCTCTCCAAGCAGAATCCAGAGCAACTCATACAGTCCCTAAGCTTGGAGTACTGCAGGTTATGAGTGCTAAGAAATCAAGGGCAGAAAACCCAGATGAGATAATAAATGCAAGTATGAAAGGAAAAAGATGAAAATGCTGAGCTGAATATATGTCCCTATGTTCATAAACACAGCAGTGTCTCTATCTTGTGAAACATCTCTATTTTGTGTCTTGGTTTTAACCAGAGGCTGTAACAGCTACTCTGGCTTCCCATCATTCATCAGAATTCATCTGAAAGCAGTTTTATCAGTTTATCTCTGCTGAATTCACTGGAATTATGTCTTTATCTCTTTCCTTCTCTCTAATAAGAGATTCCTGAACTTTCATTCTCTCTTTAAACAGTGAAAGAAATACCATATTCTCTCTGTTCATATAAGCAGAGTCTTACTCTTCTAGGGTCAAATTCAGTTTTCATTAAGTCAACACAATGTTTTAAATTTATTTCTATGGGAACTGATCAGACTTCCATAGCACAAACCAAGTTGGGTATCACCTCATAGTATATACATTTTAAATTTTCGGGAGATGTCATGCATTTGGGCAGTTTGAAAGGTGAAGCTAAAACAAACCAGATTCAGTAGATGGAGTAAGAGCTTCTTACTTAAATTCCATCAAAATGATTTCACATGAGAACAGCCCAGCTCCAAATGATATCCAGGACATTTCAAAAAGTTAATGATACACAGTCAGATTCCATATGACACCATGGGAAAGGGGGGAAAAAAGGGAAGATAAAAAAGTTGTAAATATTTTCAAGACTGTAGCTGTTGAAGATGTAAGAAACCTTAGCTGTTAGCACAGTCAGTGGGAGCATTCTCTTTAGTGAGCAAGTCATATTTTCTGGATGTGCCTCTACGTCTCTCCAGGAAATATTGGATAGCTTCTGAATCTACAAGGCAGCAGTAATTAATTGGAGACACTTAAAACCAAGATATCCGTGGTGTGAGATAAGGGCTATTCAATTTTTTTTTCTAAAAAACCTTGGTAGGTTTTACATCCCTCTTGGGTGATGACAAATATTCATGACACTACATTTATGAAACTGAGAGCTTATAGGAATATGTGAAAGTACCACTAACCTCCTGAGACCGAACTCGTAAGTATAAATTGAAAAATTAGCTACTATAGCGAGTAAAGAATGAGTGATGAAGCATTACTGAATGTGCAGAAGTATTTTCTGATCACTGACTACCATAAAAAGATTTACATAAGTCACTATAGCTCCACTGAACCCAGTGAAATATAAAGATTTAAGGGTTCTGATTATGTCTTGGGGCATCATTTCTGGAATATTTTCTTTTTGTATGACCCATTTTCAAATCCATATCTATTTTTATAGTGACAGTGATGAAAAGATAACTAACACAGAGATGAAAAGATTTCTGAAGCAAGAAGGATGTTATGTGGTACCCATAATGTAGTTCCCATGGTCAGAGGACCGAGGTATCTAATTATTACTGGCATTTTATGTTAATAAAACAGATCTGTGACAGGCTGAAGGGGTCAGATTCCAGGACAAACAAACCCCATGAAAGTAGATTGGGTTACAAAAGTTTTAGTTAAGTCCAAGCTATCTTATATTGATGAAGAAATAGAAACTTGCTGGGTCTTTCTATCAGAGAAAAAGGATTCTGCCTTATAACTGCAACATTTTCTTTTCATTCCTTGAATGCCTTGAGGAGGTTACATTACAAGACAACAAACTCTGGGTAAACCTGAGCATATTTTATATACAAGGAGTATTAAGTGGCCTCTTTAGGAGGTCAAGTGACTCTGCCTGAAGATGAGGGGAACTAAAGGTACTTTATATCTGCTTCTGACATAGGTCTCTGCACTCCCCTGTGGCAGAGCAGGTCTTTTCTAGGCAGGCTGTGTGGGGTAATGAATTAAGAGAGCCTGTGATCGGCTGTGCTTCTATTTCTAAGTTCCAAAACCTGTAAGTACAATATTTTTCTTGTTTCCCACCACATGCACACTAACAGGGCTGGGAGACCTCGTCACTGTTACGACAGCACAGTTTTGGAGAGACATTTGTATTTGGAAAGACATGGTGAGTCCTTATCCTGTGAACTTCCTCAAGAGATTGTTTAGGAATAATGAACCAGAGCAAAACCAATTCAGAAAGATATTTAACAGAAAAACATTGCCCAGTAGGATGTAATGAACTGGACAAAGGAGTTTGAAATTTAACTTGAACATTTAGATTAAAGATATTTACCTTGTGACAAGGTTTCGTAATGTTTTCACTCCAAGGATAGTTAATCTGTAATATAAATACTATCCATGGATTTGGGAAATAGCAGATCTGATTGAGAAGTGTGTATCCAATAGTGAGTACAGTGTACTAGTCCTCCTCTATTTACTCTGCTTTATTCAGCAGTAATTGTCAAGTAAGTAATTTTTTTCTGAAGTAACATTTTTACTTCTACAAAGGTCCATAATTTTTAGCTAGTTTGGAAATTCTTGTACTGTATCATGAAGATTTTTGTAATTTTGACTTGTAAAACAGTAGAATCACAGATCAGCACTAGTGCTACAACCTGAAATTGCTGTGGGCAGACACGTGCAGAACACAATGATTTAATTCTATGTAACCTTCAGTGGTAAAAAATCATTGGTTTGAAGGATGACATTTTATTACTTTCATCTATAAACTTGTCAGTGCACAGTCAGGTTTGGAATGGGCTAAAAATAGTACAATTTGGGCTGGCAGATAGAAATGTGATTTCTGTTCTATTCCAGACAGACAAGGATTTCTTCTCCCAAAAGTTTCAATAAAAAGGACAAGGATTGAAGAGGTTTGAAGACTGAACTCTTCCTCTCTCCCCATTGCCCCTCAATCTGCTTCTTACATCAAGATTGTGGCTGACAGGCAGCTCTCAGTCAGTCCTGGGAAAGTCCTGCCCACTTCTACTCAGGCTGCCTCACTCGTAGAATCCCAGAATCCCAGAATGGTTTGGGTTGGAAGGGACCTCAAAGCCCATCCAGTGCCCCCCCCTGCCATGGGCAGGGACACCTTCCACTGTCCCAGGCTGCTCCAAGCCCTGTCCATCCTGGCCTTGAACTCTTCCAGGGATGGGGCAGCCACAGCTTCTCTGGGCACCCTGTGCCAGGGCCTCCCCACCCTCACAGGGAACAACTTCTTCCCAATACCCATCTAACCCTGCCCTCTGGCAGTGGGAAGCCATTTCCCCTTGTCCTGTCCCTCCATTCCTTGTCCCAAGTCCCTCTCCAGCTCTCCTGGATCCCCTTTAGGCTCTGGAAGGGGCTCTAAGTTTTCCCCAGAGCCTCTTCTCCAGGTGAACATCCCCAGCTCTCCCAGCCTGGCTCCAGAGCAGAGGGGCTCCAGCTCTGGGATCAACTTTGTGGCCTCCTTTGGACTCATTCCAACGGGTCCACATCCTTCTTGTGTTTGGAATAGACTTCAGGGGTCACAGCAATGACAACATGAGTGGTACCTCAGCTGGTGCCTGTGAAAATATAGAAGTGCAGTAGGGATGGTGCTTTGAAGAGGAAGGAAGTTGTAGGAGGTTATTTAAGAAAACAAAGCATAAATCATAACACCTACTTGCATGGTAAGGGAGAAATGTGTTCAATCATGCTATCATGGGTAAACAAAGCAAAGAGGTGAAAATAGTAGGAGTGTCTGGCTGACTAATGAGAGATTTGGATACATGGACCAACTAGACTGTTCAGGAGCAATGAAGAGAGGTTTCAGAGCTGTTTATTTTCCCTTGCAATACCCAACATGCAGAGAGTGCAAATAATAATAATGGTAAATACAAACTGTGCTGCAAGATCTGTTTTTCATTTTTATTCTGCTTTGTGGTTTTTGGGGAGGGAATATCTTGAACTTTCCTGGGTACCTCATCTTCGGTTTCTGTGACAGCTTTTTACCTTCCCTTCCTAAAAAAACCAGTGACATCTCAGTAAATGGAGGTGAGCAAGACATAGGAGCATGAAAATAAAAACACCAGAGCTGAAGAGCAGTATTATTATCCAGTTACAAAGGATTTCCAAGCAGCCAGTTCGTGAGTAATAAAGGAGGATGCAAGTGTCACTGTATCAGATCTGACCCTGCCCACCCCACCTCTCCCTGGATTTCCATCTGCTTCAGACGTCTGTGTCACCCGGGCTTTCTCTGTAGGCTTACACCTGCTGAGAGCATGGAGAGCTGATGGCCAGCACGGCTGCCTGTGAACGGGACATCATTGCATGATCGGCTGCATTTAGGGAAAATCAAGTCATTAAAAAAAAAAAAAAAATAGGAGCCCTGAATCCCACTTAGAAACTACAAAGAAGGGAGCACCATGAACAAGCTGTCGAGTTAGACTACAAGACCCAGTCCCCCCTCCCCTCTGGCTTCATCCAAGGATTCTCTCTCCTTTGTTCTGCTGTAGCTCTGGCATATCTAGGCCAGCACTTACTAATTACCAGGAAATGGAAACCAGTTGCTGAACAGTGTTAAAAGGAAAATTCTCACATTTAAAGCCCATGTTGATTTAACAGCAGAAAAAAAAAGCTTACTCAGAGGAACTTTAAGAAAACAAAAAAATAACTGCATTACTGTATAATTGGAGCTCAAGCTGGGTGCATTATATAATAGCACTTCCCAATCCAGCTGCCTTTCACCCCTTTACCCATCCCTCCGAGCACAAGACACACTGAGTTACCACACCTTAGAAACTTTCTAGACCACACCTTTCTTAGAAACCTTAGAAAGGTGTTGTCTGTCGTTGCCAGAATTACATCAGGTCTTGAACTTGAATCCACAAGTTGTTGGAACCTGCCAGTAACCACAGCAGAGAGAAAGATCAGAAGTATAAGAAAAAAACTGCTGAATGCTTACCCTAAGTAATCAATTTTGCTTTCTTTTTTTCATATATTCATTTAGGATGGAAAACACCCTTAAGGTAATTTTCAGGCTACTGAAAAAGATTTGCATAAAGGTTTGTTTGGAGAACTGAAAATAGGTGAGGAGAAGGGGGCTGGCATACCATCAGCTACTAACAGTATGCAGAACATGTGTCTAAAAGGAAGAATTCCTAATGCTTCAGGCAAAGCCATAAAGGACAGGAAGGTGTTTGGGAGCCAGCAGGGTGCATGTGACTGGCAGTGGAATGCAGGCTCCCAAAAACTGGCCACCAGGTCAGATCTGGGCAGGCAGGGTCAGACATTACTGCTGCCAACAAAGCTGGAATTCACCTGGCCACGGCACTGTTAGATGGACATTTCATAAGTTAAGGCATATATTTAATTTCACCTGCTCTGGTGGAAGGTGTGACAAAGGGGGTGGAATGAGATTACCTTCAAGGTCCCTTCCAAGCTGACAGATGCAGCCCAAAGACATGAGCTAGCATTGTTTGGTTCAGTTTCCTTTCTGAGGTGCTTGTCAAACTAGGAAATGCACTGAAAAAAAGCTGTCTTCCTAAAGCAACTTTTCAAAAGATTTAAAATGAAAAAACATTAGTATATTCAAATTTTCTAAAGAGGAAAAAAATCCCTGAGTAGTCTGCATAAGTTATTGTAGTGCTAGTTTTATCAGTAGATTTGCAAGAAATCCATGGGCTTATATATAGAAACAGAACCATGTTAGCATTCTGTGAGGAAAAGGCTATTTTAGTCTGCTCATCCACTGAGGAGATAAAGCAGACTGTTATGTCAGCCTTGACAGCAACTCAGTTTTCCTGGATATGTTGAAGAAAAGGGTTTTATATCTGTTCCCCATAAGGAGGTAGAACGTATGATGCAGCCTAAAGCTATTTCCTTTGAAAGCAGAGCTCTGTATTCCTGCAGTAAAGCCACGGATGGAAAGGCCTGTTGTTAACTTGACAAAACAAGGAATCTGTCAGGGTTTAAACACAGCACATTTCACCAGATTAAATTTGCAATTCTCCAGTAGTACCTGCAGTGGGATATAGAATAACCATAAGTTTTAGTTTACCTGGGATTTTTTTTTTTTGCTGGGGACCTCTAAAAATGGCTCTAGGTAGTTGTGAGTAGCTCCTTAGTCCAGAGCCCCGTGGGACTTGCCAGTGCAAACAGACCCTGGGGCTGTGAGACTCTTTGAGACCTTATGGGGTGAGAAAGGACAGAGGTCTGGGGAAGGGTTTCAATCAAACAGTATTGGCTGAGTCCACTGGAATTTTTTGAGCAGGAGGGGATGGTGTGCTGGGCTGTCCTGGAGCTCTGCCAGCTACTCCAGGCACAGGGATTTTCCAGACAGGGGCTTATATCGAGTGCAGAATTCCTGTTTCCTTTCTGCTAGCATCCATTAAATCAATATGTGAAGGTCAGGCTGGTGGGATTAGTGGAGAAGACATCAGCTGTCCCTTGTCTTCTCCAGAACTGCCACTTATGAGGCCCAGCTGAGAGGAACAGGCTTTAGGTCCCCTCAGTGCAAGAATAGCTCTGCTGCTGCTTTATCCCTGTCATCTCTGCAGGGGAGGGAACTGCTCTGTGAAGCCTTTCCTCCTCCTTTCTGTCAGAGGCTGCTTGATGGGGAGGCTGCAGCACAGGGGAATAGCTTTTCTTTGTGGAACAACCCTGCTGTGTGCTCCTTTGTCCCTGTCCTTGCCTCTCCGTGGAAGACAGGCAGTGTGCAGACCATGTGCACCCTCTGGGCCGGGGGAACTCTCCTGCTGCTTTAACTGGTGAGCAGAGGGGAAAATATTCATCAAAGCAAACATTAAACCAGACTGGTGGAAAGTATGGTGATCATGACAGGTCACAACAGGACCAAGAATCTTGGTTGCAACATGTTCTACTCAGAGCTTTGTGTTTGCTTAGAGTAATAGACATTCAGATTTAAATTGAAGAAGAGACAATAACCAGAGGTATTTAGCATGAGCAGGTGTACATGTCAGGGCTTAAATTCACTGAAGGATGTGAGTAAAACTACTGCTGCCTCCTTTTTTTTGACCAGGAGTACTATCTTACTAATTGTGGGGCACGGGTTTGCACAAGATGTTGTTCTGAGTAAGAGCAGAGGTAATCACTGACATCATGCAAAATGATGCCGCCATGAATGGATTTTTTTAATTAACTGTCTTTAGGAGATAAAAATCATGGCCATAATTTTGAAAGCAAGTAAAGGTATTATACATAATCAAAGTAAATCTGCTCAACTTCTGGAGCACAGCAGAGAGGAACGAGGGTCAGGAACATCTGAGGAGATGGAGCATTTTTGGAAAAGGATAATCCTACTAAAGGGGAATGGTCTTCCCATCACCACTTTGGAGAAATCCTAAATATTAGATCCCCATAAATCAGTCAGTAGGTCAACACTTTTATCAGACACAACTATTGCCAGCAAGACTTGAGCTGGCTTTCTGTAGTGGGGTATAGAATAACCACATATTTTAATTTACCTGTGACTTTTTTGGGTGGCTGAGGACCTCTAAAAAGGGTTTCATGTAGAAATGATAACTTTTGGATCACCAATTCTCGTGATTTTTTACAATGTGATTATTTGCTACAGTTCAGTTTTTATTTAGAGTCTTACAGTATTTAATGGGCATAGGGAATTCAATATAGGGACACAGGGAATGGACACAGGGAATTCAGACACAGTGGCAGGAGGTACAGTGAATATCTGTGAAACTCACATTCCCACATGGCCCTGTGTCTTTGTCTGAGCAAAATGCCAATGTTTTTAAACTGATCCAAAGTGGGAATTCTTTGCCTGGCTGCCCTGATGCTGGGGACTCGATTCCCTTCTTGGGATTCAGTTTGCAGTAGCTCAAGTCAAACCAGGTTTCTTACTGCAGGTGGATGAGGACAGGCAGTGCTGCAGTGCCACTGCTGTCCCCAGGACAGTGGGGACTCTGCGTGTGTGTAAATTGGGGGCAGACTGAAACCCCGATTTTCCCTTTAATGTTTCAATTTATACTTTCAATTTTAGGAAACAGGGATCAGTAAGATGAGAGGAAGGGCAGTGGTGGTGACTCATGATTTCTATGCCTCGTGCAGACACCGCAGACATCCCACAATGCTGTGAATCAGCTTAAACTGGGCCTTCTGAAACACTAACATCAGTCATCAGCCCTGCTTTGTTGTGCTGGGACCCTTGCACTTTTATAGATATTTACATATATTATAACATATATTTAATAATATACATAATTATATATTGTGGTGGGACACTGGCACAGGTTACCCAGAGAAGCTGTGGCTGCCCCACCCCTGGAAGTGTCCAGGGCATGGCTGGATGGGGCTTGGAGCAAGCTGGGATAGTGGAAGGTGTCCCTGCCCATGGCAGGGGATGGAAACAGATGAGCTTTAAGGCCTCTTCCAACCCAAACCTTTCTATAATTCCATGTTTTTATAATTATGTGGAACAGAGAAACAGAAGGGAAAAAAAAAGTCAGTGTGAATTAAGAGCACCCAACAAGCTTTGGTGTAGTATGAAAATGGGTAATAAAAGCTGTCCCAGCACACTAAACCTTCCCCCCATTTTTAATTGCATTTTATGTATCATTTTATCTTCCAGTATTCCTGTTCAAGAGTTTGCTTAAAATTAACATGAGGTATAAATTCTGGAGCCATAATTCACAGAAGTGGATTGAAAAGTTGTGTTTGTTCATCTTCTCCTCTGTGGAAGGAGTGAGAGGTCAGAGCCCAGGTGTGCAGTGGGGAAGAAAAGTGATCCAGATAAAGTCAGGCATACAGAAGAAAGGGAATGCACAAAGTGTATAAACATGTGGAGCGGTAGGAGAGCACTTTGGAAATTAAAGACACAGAGAAATATAAATATAACCCAAACTCTAACAGTGGAGGCTGGTCATGCCAGCTGCAGCCTTGCTAAGGTTTCCATTAGACCAACATGTTTCCACCTGCTTCATTTTTGGGTAGAACTCCTGCACGCCCTGTTGCTGCTTGGAGACTAATCTTAGGAAACCTGAGCAAAAATGCCTTTGCTGCTTCTTGAAAGCACTGCAGAAAAGTAGAATAAAACAGAATAAATATGCACTTCTATTGTAAAAACACTTTGGTTATGCTCCTTAAAATGCTAATGCAAAAAGTAAAAAAACAGCTGACAGAAAAGATAAAATTGGAACTATGAATGGCTCCTTTGGGATCCCAGCCATAACCAGAGAAGGTTTATATTTTCTTTTGAAATTGTTCATTCACTACCTGGAAATGTTCATGTAAAACCTTCTTCCTGCAAACATCTAAGGTATTAATTTCATACTTGTGAATGGTTATTAAGCTCAGTGGATGTGAGATCATGGTCTAAGTTCTGCTGAATTACATCACGTTTAGTTTACTGAAGGTAGCATGTCTGGGGCTGTCTGGTTGCTGCTGAGACAATTTATAAATCTCTCAATCAAAGCATTTTTCAAAAGAATTCAAATACAGCTGCTCTCAAATCTAGTGGTGGCAGGCTGACTGTGTGTTTTGTCACAATTAAACAGACCTGGTGCTGCGTGGTTTAAAATCACTCCTCTAGTAAATGGTTTCAGATGTAATAATCCAAATAATTTCTCTGTTATGTGTACCTTTCCTGCAAGGACAGTGGGAACAGTGCCCCTGAATAACTGCCCTGCTTTCTATGGATGCTTCCCAGATTGCTGTCTGGAGCCCTGCAGAAGGAGCTCAGATGTTTTCTGGAGGCAAGGTTTGCCATAGAGGAGCTCCAGCAGTAGCAAAGAGGCTTCTTAAGTTCTAACTGAATTCATTTTTTCCCTGAATATTTGCTTCTGTTGCTCAACAAGTGACAAACGTTATCATACCTTCCTGGATGGTGAATGCCTGCCAGGGGATCCCAAGACCTCCTGGGAACACCCAGTGATCCACGCTTTCCTGAGGGACAGGGGGAAGGGAAGGTGGGAGCCTGTCAGGGGCGCAGCGGGTTCCAAGCGTGGTGGAAAGGTCAGTGTGCGTTGGGCGCGTGCAGAATAATGAGTTTGTGGAGATCAGCGATACGCGAACGACCCAGATCCCAGGAGGTGTTCCTAATGCACACAGAGGGCGTGCAGGTGCGCTGGGTTCGTGAGCTCAGCAGTACAACAGGAAACATGGACTCCAGAAGGAAAGCCCCGCAGGGTGAAAGCTACTTTATATAAAATTCTACTTTTCAGAAAACAGGGAATACATTACAGCAGAAAATTTTAAAAACGGGGCAGTGTGGAAGACACAAAATACCCCAAGTAAGCTAAAAAGTGACAAGCCAAATCTTACATGTGTACATGTGCTCCTGCCTCACACATAATCACTGAAATTTTTGACTTTTCCTATGGTAATAGAAGATCCTTGACAGTCATTTCTCTCCCATATGAGTGTCCCGGGACGGATTATCCAGGTGAGTGCCTGTAACCTTGTTGCTGAACTGGAGCACGGGGTTGTGTTGTTCTGTCAGCTCAACACCCTGAGTGCCCCCCTTCTCCCCTCCCTCCTTTTCCACACGGCAGGGTGGGGGCAGAGGGGAAAGAAATCCCTAAGGATTAAAACAGTGTCAGAGCATTAACACTTAGTTGATGACAACTGTAGGGATTAATTCAAGCTGGTTAAATCCCTCTTAGCTAGAATAGGAACCGGCAAACCATCTGGTGGAACAAGCAGTATGACAGGGCTAAAAGGAAATTCAGTCCTCGTAGGCAAAGAGAAAAATAAACTTTTCCACAGACTTTTGGGAACTGCTGTGTTTCCTAAGTGTCTGACCACAGCGAGCGACAGTTTTGATCAGAGTGGCTGGAATAAAGAGGGTGGGGAAATATCGTGTTTGCAGCTCAGGAAAAAATCAGATTTAAGCTTTTATGTTTCCATAATAGCACACGACACTTGCAAAGGAAAAAAACCAAACAACAAACAAACAAAAAAAATCCAGTCATTCATTCTGTGAAAAAAATCGCAACCCATCAACCCATCCAATGTATTTTCCTGCTAAGGCCTGTTCTGTTGCCAACCTACTTTGTTCTCCAGCTTCAGTGCTGAGTGCTCTTCATAGCTGTGCTTCACCACCCCTCCCCTCCTGTGCGAGAGCTGCTGTGGGGCTCCTGTGTGTGGGTTCACCGAGGCCAACCAGGAGTGACCCAAATGCCCAGCTAAGGTCAGTATCACAGCTCCGGGGCTAGCAGAGCTCGCCTGGCCTACAAAGGCAAGGTGATCAGCCTGGGAAACTGCTCCGAGGTCACCCCTGCAGGAATTAAGAGCGTTTGTCTCCGGAGCAGATCAGACAATGTAAATTGGATTGGAAGTGAAGTCTCTCCTCTGTGATGTCACTTGCTGATGTTTATACTCGAAATAAGGTCTTGCTGCTGATGGGTTTAAGGCTTGGTTCAGTTTTTTTAGTCTCCTTATGAATAAAGGGATCTATGAAGCTCTGTAATATTTTCTCTGTTTTCGGAGGTGCGGCCAGTGCCTGGTCCATAGTGGCACCTGGCTGGCCGTGGGTGATCGATGGTGGCTGTGCCTGCAGGCTCACAGGCAGAGAACTTCCAAGGGGCAGGCAGCAAATGCATTTTTCATTCACTTTGATCTGTTAGTTGTTCCCTTTTTAAATCTAGGAATTCTCTTTTGTTTGTCAGTCATGAAATGTAAAAGTGTTTATGCAGCTTATGCTGCTGTTTCACAACAGGGTTTTACTAACTTCCTGATTACACAGAGCTTGTTTGTCTACTGAAAGTTTTCTTCCTGCTGCTCCTCAAATATTGCCAGGCAAAGGAATTTATAAATACAGCATATTGGCCTGTAATCTGATGTAGCAAATGGCTTTGCAAATATAAGCACTGATTTCTTTTATTTGGGTTCCTGATAGAAAAACACCAAAGCATTGGTTCACGCTCTTCTTTTGAAGGTGGATATTTTTGGTGTGTAAATGGCAGAGTAAATGTGAACAGGGCAGCCCCAAGGCTTGCCTGGTGCTTGAAGCGAAACTTTTCTGTACAGGGAAGGAGGTAAAAAAGGTCAATAAGCTTTGAGCCTGTATTGATAGAATAGAGAACCACCTCTTCTTTAGAAAGAGTAGTCCTGTTCTTGAGCCCAGCCTTGCCCTCAGAATGCTGCTGGGATTGAAAAATGTTTTCAAAAGACAAGGTTTCATCACTACTCAGGAGTTTCATGGGTTTTAAAGGATTGTTTTCTCTCTCAGAAGCCTAAAATAAAGATAAATTGGGAATTTTTGGATCCAGATTTGAAATCAGAGGATCAAAGGACCCAAAATACCAGCAAAGATAAAAGAGTTTGTTCGCCAATGTCTGCTGATACTGAGGGCTCTGCTGAACCCTACAGTATCAAGCAGGAAGCATCTGTGTGTGCTTATCAGCTTTTTACAACACAAAATCACAGGTTTCTGGCATCTGCCCTATCAAAGATAAGGAGTAAGATATTTTCACAACATCTGTGTGTCAGAATATTGGACATACTCCAAAATCTGGAGTGACTTGTTTGTGTCTTTCAGCTCAGTTTATGGGCAGTTTGTGTGATAGCATTAAAACTGTGTGAGAGGTTGAAGCCATCCATCCCCTCTGGTTTTGGTCATGGAGAGAATCCATCAGTCTGGTCACTCGTTCTCACAAACCAGCTGTGCCCTTAGCATGGAGAATAAATAACAGCACTGAGTCATGGCAGGGAACCTGCAGGAGTCCTGAAGGAAACATTATCCTCACATCTGAGTCATGAGAATGCATCTTCACAAAACTTCTTGATAAACCATAAACTCTACAGCAAGATTCACAGTAAGGGTTTACCAATTACTACTAATTAATTCCTAGCTAATGATGCTCCAAAAATAACAGCTCAAGGCAGAACAACAAATACTGTTTAGTTTTTTATTGGATAAAAGCCCATTAAGTTATTTGGTTTTTAAAATTTCACTCTGATTTTAGCCAATATAGGAATGGATATGCTGACTGGGACCAAGTTGGCCACTGCTTTGACTCTGACAGTGGCCAGAAGGGGATGGATGCCAGGAAAAAAGTAAAAATAGGGTGTGTATCATACCTTTCCCTCTCCCTTTCTTCCTCTGCCTAATCCCATGTGATCTCCCAGCCATTTTTTTAGGCAGAGCTGATGGGATTTGTCACTTTTTTAATCCCAACTGCAGCTCTTGCTAAGCATTTGTCCAGTTGCTTTGGGAGCTTGTGTAAGCTTTTTGCTTATTAAAAACGGAAAAAGCAGCAAATGGAAAGGACAATGAAGGTGCAGAACAACATCCTTGTGAGGTTTGATTGGGCAGAACTCCACAGCCAAAACACAAAGGGAGATAGATTGTTGTAGCTTGTGGTAGACCTGTACAACTCTTCACCAAAGGATGTTGTAGATGCACAAAATTTACAGTACTTTGAAAGAGCTGAACAAGTGCTTTCGAAAGAACAACAGCCTTGGTTTGTTCAGAACCCAACTTCTGCTAACTTCCCTTCCTCTTCCAGCACAGGAACCGGTGCATGAGAGGGATAGTTGATTTTTACTCACCTCCTGCAGGCTATTCAAGAATACATAACCTTCTAAAATATCACCTGTAAGTCAAAACTTTCCTATGCTGCAGGGTTTCCACTCAATCAATCCTCATATGGAAGTTGGTCCATACATTTCAGCATTGTCTTTGTTCTCTTTTGACCCTTTTCCACTTTGCATGTTTTCTGTTTCGCCAGAGCTTCCCAGAGTACTCAGTATGAAAGATCCATGGATGTATGTAATGGTATATTCTTCTTGCCTGTTTCATGCTGCACTGCTTTTGTAACAGCTCCTGAGACTTCACCTTTTGACAGCTGCCAACCACTGAGTTGATGATTTTATGAAAGTCTTCATCTAAGCCCAGTTCTTGCTGTGCCTGTTTTCCTGAAGCTGTTCAAAATGTTGATTTAATAATTCCTAAACTAATGAACACTATTTTCATTACAATTATTTACAAGATCATACTTGTATATGCATGCTGAATTTAATTAGCTTTAATCATTTGAGTGATTTCAATCTGCATCTTTAGGCATCGAATATCATTTTTACATTTGGCCTGAAATGAATGGTAAATACCTTGTTATGGCAGTTTGGGGTCACTCCAGTCATGGTTGTGTAACACAATATGTGAAACAGAGCTGTGCCATCTGCAATCCCCCATGCTTTGTAATGGATAATCAAAGAGGTACCTTCAAGTACTGAAAACATCTTCGTACACTTGCAACTAATCATCGAAATCTGCGGTTGAAAAGCAATATTAGCATTTCTTTTCTTGTCATTCTCTCACTATAGGATTGACCATAATTTCTTTACTTCAGCTGCACTAACCCAAGGTCTGGGTCTCTTTTTCCCATAGCAAAATCTTTCTTAGTGGTCTCAGGAAAGGAGCTTTTGCCTTTGGCAAGGCCTTCAGTCAAGGGAGTTGTTCCGTTTTCAGTGTTTGAAATGTGCCTTGCAAGAATGAGATGGAGGTGGGCCAATGCCAACAGTCCCCAGCTGAGTGGTGGGAATTATCAGGGATGTGGAAAATAAGGTGTCTGGGGCATCAGGGAATCGTTAAGGGTGGAAAAGATCTTTAAGATTACCAAGTCCAACTATCAGCCCAGCACCACCACCATGTCCACTACTAAACCTTGTCCCCAAGTGCCACATGCACACGGGTTTTGAACACCTCCAGGGATGGGGACGCCACCACTGCCCTGGGCAGCCTGTGCCCATGTTTTACAACACTTTCTGTGAAGAAAAGCATGAGAATTCTGTTGCTTAAGGAAAAGGAGACTGAAGAAGAACCTACGTTTTCAAGGACCAAAAACCTGTGGCAAAGGCAAAGATACTACCTTGTTTACCCTATCCAGGAAATCTGTAGTGCATTTCATGATAAAATGAGTTTGCAGCAGATTTTCTGGGCAAATGCCATGTCTTCACCACAGAGGTCTGGAAAGAAAGGTCTGTTACTCCTGTTATGTGGCCAGGCAGCAGCTGGAGAGTCACAAGTGCAGTAAGAGCCTCAGCACGCCTGGAATGCCCACATCTCCCAGAAATGGAACTAACACCCTGTTGATCCTTGCAGTGGCAATGATGGCTCCAGGCCTGCTGCTGCTGCTCCAGGAGAAGCTCTCACTGTCAAAGAGCTTTGATATGCTCTTCCTAGTGAGAAAGAAGCAAGTTTAAAATGTATTCAATATTGTGGCAGCCTTCTGCAGACTTTCAATAGCAAATGCTGGGTGAAGCTGATCCAATTTTGAGTATGAGTGCTCTTTTTAAAATTCTTCCCAGCCATACCTGTAGCTGGGAAAAGTAGTCGAATAATAGTTTCCAAAGATATTTTGTAGAGAAAAAACCCAATTACATAGCTGTACTTACTGTGTGAAAAGAACATCACTCTTTTTTTCCACTTTATTCTTTGAATTATAATTCCTTTATTTCAAAAAGATCTAATTCCATGAATTTTTATTCTGGATGCGATTTACGGTTCTACAAATCTTGTGGTACTTTGTTCCTTACCAGCTTGATATTGTTAAACCCAGTAGCAAAATCTCTTGAGGAGCTGGAAAAAAATTTAGGGCAAGCCAGCTCGAATTAATTTCACTGTCTGGAGCAGAGTGTTCTTAAGGATGTAAATAATCTAATGCTTAGAATATCTTTGAAATCTTCGCAGTTTGTCAGCCTCTGTTAGAATACTCTCACAGACAAGTTCTCAAGAATTTAATAAGGATGAAACAATTGAGCTTCTGTGAGAATCGAGGAGTTTAATGGAAAGTGATGTGCTTTTAAATGGGCTCTTAATGAACCCCTCTAATGCTATGGCAGAGACACACAGCAGAAAATGTGTGGAGCAAGTCTCACTTCCTGTTTGGCTGCAACAATGCACAGGCTCATGCACAGCTTAATTTGGTGTCTTGCTGCACTGAATGTAAAAATATAGATCTTACTAGAACCGTCTCTGAAATGCATACTGAAAAAAGGAAAATTCTGTAAGAATCTCTGGAAGTTCCACAGGGTTTTTCCTGGGATCCTGCTGGGGTTTGTGCAGCTGGGGTGGCCAGGAAGACATTTAAATAAGTGGGTACACAGTGACCACAGTACTTGTGAGGAACCCCCTCTTTTTTTTTTATACTTATTTTACCTTTCAGTTTCTATAGTTCCCCTTATTTGGGGAAGCTGTGTCTTCCAGAGATAGATGATCACAGATATCCAATACTGGATTCCCTTCTCCTGTCCCAGTTTTGCTTTTTGAGGTTTTACCTTTCTTTCTATGCAGGAATCAGCACCTGAGATTCAGTGGCAATAATTATATGGTTTTGTTTCATATAATAGGATGAAAAACTAGAAAAATGGTGAGTTTTCCTACTCCTGCTGGCCTAAACTTGTCTGAATTTGTCAGCTGAGGGCATAGTTAAAATGGTTGGTTTGCAGAGGGTGGGACTGAACTGTGCCTTGTCTGTGGTGCTTCAGTCGGGGTAAGCTTTGCTTCTACTGCTGCATTTGTTTTCTACACTTGTAATATGTGATGGACAATGCTCCTACTGCTTACAGGATGATGGTATTTGTTATCTAATGTGTATGTCAAGCACTTTGGAGAGCCAAAACATCACCTGCCTGCTACATACAAGTGATATTCTTACAGCTGGTAAGAATTCATCGATTCAAATCCTGATCTTGTCCTTTGTGTGAGTCATTTACAGTTCTCCAGCAGTCAATAGCATTAAAGAGCTATTATCAGAGTAATTTTTATTGGTACAACATCAGAATCAGGCTCTAGGATTGCTTCCTATATAGTGGGAGTCTATATTTGATTTCCAAATACCCATTACTGTAATTACCTGGAAATGCTAGTATTGCCAAGAAATCAGTGCTTCGGGCTTGAAGTATCTCAGTTAAGATGATTAAAGAATTAGAATTGGCCAGCTTTTGTCTGAGGCAAAGTTCTGACAGTGCTGCAGCTCCGTTAAAGGCTGGCTGGCATGTTTAACACACTCAGAACTGTGAGGTGTGTTAACTAAAGATGTTTATTTTCCATAGTCACATGGCTAAAATCTATCTTTGTTTTAAAACTTTGCTTCGAAGAGTATTCCTTGCCAGGCTGGAAAAAGAGGTGTCCTTTAAATTGCACATCAGGGGTGGCTCATCCCATGCTGTTTCTCCTTGGGAAAGGCTGCAGCACACTTGACATATCTCACCTTAAGCTTTGTGCCTGAGCTGAAACGTGGCCAGTGCTGTAACAGTCAGGGTGGATGAATCAGGATGGACGTCAGCAGAGAGGCACCTCCTACCAGCAGGGTGAAAACACTGCGAAATATGAGGGGAAGGTCAGGAAAAGAATGCTTAAAAATTTTAAAAAGCAAAATTCAGCTTCCTCAAAGAACCTGTGGACAAGGTGAAGGGTGCTGCGCTCTCCAGACGTGGAACAGAAAGTCCGTAAGGCACTGGCAGTGACTCTTCCCAGCTCTACTTGCTGGCCTCCATGTTAAGATTTATTCTTTAGTATCTGTTACAGACTCTATTTAGAACAGTAAATACCATCATCCCTTCTCGTCTTGGCTTTTCACTAACACCTGGCCAGATGAGGGTCTCAATGACAGTTGGGCATGAATTTTGGTCAATGAACACTCCCTCACTAGATAAAATTAATGGATGGTGTCTCTATGCTGGTCACGAAGTTTGTTCCTCAGATAATGATAAGTTTATTGTCCAGTCATTGTTTGCATCTCCTCTTGGGCTATTTTTAATTAGGAGTGCTTTAATTAGCAGCCTTCTAGTACCTAGAGGGGCTCCAGGAGAGCTGGAGAGGGACTTGGGACAAGGGCCTGGAGGGGCAGGACAAGGGGAAATGGCTTTCCATTGCCAGAGGGCAGGGAGAGATGGGATATTGGGAAGAAGTTCTTCCCTATGAGGGTGCTGAGGCCCTGGCACAGGTTGCCCAGAGAAGCTGTGGCTGCCCCTGGATCCCTGGAAGTGTCCAAGGCCAGGTTGGACAGGGCTTGGAGCAGCCTGGGATGGTGGAAGGTGTCCCTGCCCATGGCAGGGGTGGAACAAGATGGTTCTTTCCAATCCAAACCATTCCATAATTCCAGGATTCTGTGATTCTATGAATGTCAACCTCTTCTCAGTGCCTTTTTAAACCCTTCTTTATTGCAAGTCTCTTCTGAAAGAAAATACCTCCTATAGCACCCAGAACTGCTTAGAAATGCCATTTTTATTGTCAACAGAATTGGTGGTGGACTCTTGCTGTGGCAAGCATAGTAAGGTAAAATGGTAAAAACAGAATTTGCATTTGAAAATATTGTGGAACTGATGAAAGCTTTTCTCCTGAGATTAATCTGTGAGTATGTAGCTGTTATTTTTCCCCAGGAAGTTGCTCAACCCTGTGCCCAGACTATTACTCAGCTGCTCTCTGGGCTGCTCTGTGTTCAAAAGTGTTAAGGTTGGCTCCGTGCTGTGCTCCACATGTAGTTAGGATGGAATATCCTTGGATGTTTTGGAAAACAACCAAAGGAAAAAAATGCACCTAGACCTCTGCACTGAGGCTGCTGTCTGGCCTGTTTATGCAACAGGGTCAATAAAAGCTAATTGAGACTGGCCTTTTGTTGCCCCACTTCTCCTGTTTTTCCAGTGTGTCCCTCGCCAGATGTAGGTTACATTTATCTCCAGCTGTCAATGCTGGTGTGCCACTGCTGACTCTAAGTCAATAAAAACACGCCAGTATTTTCCGTGTCCCCATTCCCTGGGGCATCGTGGGGCTTGGAGATCCTCAGCCAGGAACTATATTGGGAGCTGGTACAGAGCACGGGGCGTGTTCAGGGGATGAACAGCGACCTGCAGTAGATTAATTCTCAAAGTACCTAATACCATTCATAAAAAACTTCCTTGGATGACTGAAGTCCTATTTGCCCAAAGTGCAGCACTGTTTCCCTGTGTGCCATTACAGTTAAACACCAGTCACCATTAAATGGATATCACATTAATATAAGGATTTTATAATCACAGAATCACAGAATATCCTGCGTTGGAAGGGACTCACAAGAATCATAGAGTTCTATATGTTTTAAAAATCACAGAATCATTGATTCCATTTAATAATGTCACAGTGGTTTTCAATTTCTTATTTATTGATAAATTAGTATTTCCTAGTGACAGGTTAAACAACTTCCCAGTTGCCTTGCTTCCCTTAGAGTCCCTGCTCAAGGGCTCTTATGATACAAGAGTGGTGAGCAATGAGTGAACACGTAGGTATCCATAGCACAGTTATTTCCTACTAAATTGTCAGTGATTCCATGAGAAATTATTAATATGGATAAACCTTTCCTTGGAATGCTGTCTCTTAGTGTTTAATGTTGGATGGTTAAAAATAGAGAACTGACTTAAAACTTCCTGAGCTCTACTGATGGGCTTAAACCTGCATTTTACAAGATTACAGGCCTAGATTTGCAGTGGGGTTGGTTTGTTTGCCTTGCTTCTCTTCATTCTTGCAGGCGTCCCTCATCAGACGTAGGTTACCCACAGACCTTGGTGTAAATGCTCATCTCTACATTACTCTCCCTAGGTCAGTAGCAAAGTGTTTGTATTTTGGTTCCATGCACCCCATGTGTCCTGTGGCCCATTAGGGGCTAAATCTCAGTCATTTTCCTAGAGCCTTTTTTTTCCTCTGTAGTCCCCAGTATTTACTGTGAACATACAATGAATGGATTTGGTGATTCGTTGCTGCAAACCCTGTGAAATGAAATATGTAATCTTTGGGAAATATTCAGTGCAAATTTTTGGTTAACTCTGCTGCCTTGGGTGTGCTAGGGCTGAAGAGCAACAACTGCTGATGTTGTTCAGATGTTTTACGTAAATGCTCATCTTATTTCAGAGGTTTTTCTCCGTAGCCCTCCTGCACTGAGCAGACAACCTGGGAATCCTTTGCAGGCCAACTGTCAGCAGCCAGACAATGGATATCAGGGTTTCTGAAATGCTGTTGCTCAGTCACGCTTGCTGACCTGGTAACATACAAGAACCTTTTGTTTGCACCTACTTGAGAAACTAGAAATACTGGCCTTTTCCAGGCCTTCCACTCTTTCTGCTGCAAATAGAAATAGAGTCAGTGTCATCCACAAATTGCTCCCATGTGCTGGGTCAGATTCGGTGTCCAATTCAGTCAACTCAGCATGAAAATCTGTGGAGTTTAATCTTAAATGTTGCCTTGTTCTATTTTTCATGTCCATAGTGTTATTTAGAGGAAGGAGAGGACAGTGCAAAAGGCAAATTAAACAGCAAATGCTGGCTGGATCAAGCAGTTGAATTCTTTCAGCTGCATTCTTTCTCCCAAATTTATGAAGATTTGGATGTGTATATTGATCTTTTTTTCTGTTCTAAAATATTCCAGGCATGGATGAAGCATAGGAAGGGAAGAATCCTACCAGTAGCACCAACTGTTACCAAGTGTTTTGATGACATTGAGGCAAGCTTTCAGTTTCACTGGAGCATAACTCTTGCAGCTGTGGTATAGTGGAAGTATAGGCAGGAGAGGAAATCAATGGCCTGCTTAAGAAAATTAATCTTTGCCTGTGTTTCCAAGACAACACAGATAAGGAAAGGAGTAGCTGCCATGCTTAGAAAATGAGTTCATTGTATTCAAGGGGAAAATTGCTGTAGCAAAATCTAAAAGATTCTCAAGCAATAAAATAAAATATTATTTTATTCCAGTTACCTTTTCAGACCCCACTGAAACCACCCACACAGAGAAGAATAAACACTGTGAAGCCTAGGTAAGAAAGTTACTCTGAAGTAAGACAAATAATTTACCACGTGGACACCCTTAACCACTCCTTAGGTAGTTTGACTCTAGCACAGAGGAAGGTGTTCTGTATTTACCATGAACAAGGGCCGAGTCCTCATGGGAATTTAGATGCACTTAGCAGAATACCACTTCTGTTGTTTGAGTGCATTCTTACTATAGACAGACAATTCATATGTCTGCCCAAAATATTTGTCTTTTGACAGGATCACAGTATTTTAGGATCTAACTAAAACAAACAATACCAAAAGGTTGGGGAAGAGGATCTTTTTGTTGTTGCTTATTCCTCATCTCAGTAATAAGGGTCTTGCTAAGGGTCCTACTTGTTTCGGTTTTATACACACATGTTTCTGTATGTAGTTTTTGTACAACTTTAAACTAATATGTTTGCAAATCCCAGTCAGTTAGTAGAAATAACAAAAGCTGGTAGAAATGTTGCCATTGATGCAGTGGAGCTCCTGTAAGCATTTCACCACTGGCAAGGACTTGCTGTATTTTAAGATAATCTCGTGGTTTTTGTTTGTTTGATTTTAACCTTTGGTTTGTTTTTAAACTTTCCTAAAGTATTTTTAGTAATTTTAATGACTGTTCCTAGACTAAAATCAGCTTCTGTCCCCATTTTCCTTAAAAAAATTAGGTCTGTTCCAAAAGAGCATCATAAAATAGAGGAAAACAGGATCCATTGCCTAAGACTTAAGGAGAAGTGAAAGATTTGGCAGAGGTTGCTATAAAACTGTTTCTAGATTTGTGCTTTCTGACTACTCTCCCAACTCTCCCTTAGTTTTCTATGAGATGCTCTGTGAGCCAATGCCCCTGAACAGGGGCTGAAACAGAACTTTGGGTGAAACAGAACTGCAGAATTCTCCTGGCTCGATTTTTATAGGCTCTATTTATTGTCCGATTTCTTATAATGAAGATTAAGAAAACCAATAGTGCTTCTGGTAGTCTGCTGTTGGTTTCAGATTGTGTAACCCAACCTGAGCAATGGCAGGGCTGCATGATTTGGAAGCTTCCAAGAAAAAAATTCAAACTTTCGATGTGTCTGATGGAGTAAGATGAGAGGATTTATTATATGTACTCTCTTCTTGGGCATTGCAGTTTGTGGCTAAGGGTCCCTGAAAAATCTTCTGCAGAAGTGTGGATGAAGTGTTCCTCGTGGAAGCTTTTACTCTCCTGTGTGGCTTTTTATGATAAAACAACAGTTTGAAAGTGAACTGGGTTGTCTTATGTGTCTTATATTCATAAATCTGAATATTTAAAAATCTAATTTTTAAATATTATTTTTCTTGCATTCTTGCATTTTTCCTTGCCTTCCCTCTACTTTTCTTTTTGTTTTGTTTTGGATGAGGCTCGCAGGATGGTGTTTAGATCTCTTACATATTTTCCTCTGCATGTTTTCCTTTTGACATCATTACTTTTGCAGAAAGTATTGGAAAGACAGTTGGAAAAGGACTTTTTGGGAAAAGAGAGGGAAATGAAAAAGTGGCAAACTGACATTTTTATTATCTTTGAGGGCAAGAAAAGATTTAAATAGAAGATTTGCTAAAATCTTATTTGATGCAAAACTTAGTGTGCTTCGCAACGTCTGGAATCCTGCTTTTCTGTTGGAAAGCTTCCAGCTGAAGCAGCGCTTTCTGTGGTTTACATCACCTATTTTCTCTCCACTCTGGCAGCTGGACAGAGTTCCCATCCATGGGTGCTTCAGCAAGATTTCCATCTCCTCGGCCATCAGTGATTTAGCGTGACAGACGTCAGCCCAGCAGAGCTCACCGGGGATTACTGGGAGTGGCTGATCCCAGCCTTCCTTCTCCAGCAGGATTGGCACTGCCTTTAGTGCTCTCCCTGACAAATGATCAGTCACCTCCAGCTGACAGGGGCTGACTTGCTCCTCTACCTGTGACCATAACAGGGCAATGAGGAAAGCTTTTGTTCCTACACATCACCTTTCCATGGATAAAAGTAGGATTGGAGCCTTGCGTGGTCACACTTGCCAAGTGTCTTTAATAATGGATATGGATTTTAAGCTGGAATAGTGGCGGGTGACAGCCTGGCTTGGGGGTAGGGGAGAGCTGTTGGGCTATTCTGCCTGCTTGTTTATTTTCAATTAAATAGAAATCCCATCTGTAATGGGATTATGGTATTTGCTGAGAATGCCTGTGGGTTTTTAAAGCATTGACTTTCTGACATCACTGAAAATGGGAAATGGGATGCTGGCTTGCGGTGGTGCTTGGAGAATATCTGAATAATTGAGTCTTTAATGGTCTGGGCTTAGGTCTGTTAGCTGTAGCTGGGATGTATGCTGGAAATGGGCAGGGTGTGTAGGAAGGAATCCTTCCCAGTGAAGGTGGGGAGGCCCTGGCACAGGGTGCCCAGAGAAGCTGTGGCTGCCCCTGGATCCCTGGAAGTGCCCAAGCCTGGGGTAGTGGAAGGTGTCCCTGTCTGTGGCAGGGGCTGGAATGAGATGAGCTTTAAGATCCCTTCCAACCCAAACCATTCTATTATTCTGTCTATAGGAAGGAAGAGAGAAAGAGGAAGAAAGTGAAAGAGATGAGTAGAGCAGGGGAAGAAAAGAGGAACTGAAGTACAGGAAGGGAAGACAAAGTGGGGAGAAACACCTTGTGCATTCCCTTGCTTGCTCAGGGCCTGGGTAAAGGGAGAAATGCCCCAGCCAGCAGTGCAGTGCCTAAAATGGAGCTTCCCGAACAATGGTCTTGGAAACAACAGCAGAAGAACAGATCTAAAGGTTCAGATCACCTCAGCTGACCCAGTGACGCGGCTGGTTTGCCAGAGCCCAGAGCTTAGGGATGGAAGGAGGCTCTGCCTCCACAAAGGTCTCCCTGCAGCACCTCGGGGGACAGGTTGTGGACTGCGGTGAGGTGACATGTTGGGATTGAATTGAGTTCCTTGGGAAGCAGGGTGTCACTTTGATTCCAAAAGGATCAGGATCAGTCAGGTTTGTGCAGGTGCTGGAAGGAAATGTCACGCACAGGAAGGTGCCGGGAGGGGGCATCTCGGTGGCCTTGCACTGTCTGTGTTTTGGGAAATCAACTCCATGTCACAGTGATGAATCCACGTGCATAAAACAGAAAACTTTTTCTGCCTACTGGCACCCAAAGCCCAACGGTACTTGCCAATCCTGTAAAACAGCCAAACTGTACCACCAACCATGCTTAAACCTTCTCTGTCATTTGGCCTTTCCCTGGAAAAATGGAGACATGGATATCTGGCTTTGGAGCCCTCACCTTCTCGTTTGATTCCAAGAGGTTTAGTTTGACCCTGTGCCCCAAGGCAGCTGCTCTGCAGAGAATGAATCAAGGGTGGGAGAGGGAGTCACCAAGCGAGCGCTGATCAATAATGGTCTGCTGGGGCTGAGAAGGTAAACAGCACATGAGCAAGAAGGAGCATTATTTGAAAACGCGTAATGTGTCTGCTCTACTCAGCATAAGCAGTACCTGGTCTGGGTTTGGATGCTACATTTCAGGAGGGACAGGGGCTTACTGGAGAGCACTGGGAGGGAAGCACTGAGGGTGCTTAGAGATCTAAGAAATAAGGTTCTCACGGAAAGGTTAAAACAATCCCAATTCTCTCCGTTTAAAAGCAACTGGAAGAAGGAGAATGGGACATAAATCTGAAGGCCATAAAGAGCTGCTGCAAAAAGAAAGAAAACAGTATGTCCTCTGTGTCTAGAGTGGACAAGACAAAAAAAAACCCCAACCTCTAATTACATTAAGGGAGATTTGGGTTGATTTTGGAAAAGCACTATATGTGCTTATGCCTTGGGAAACAAACCCAAAACAAGAGGGAGCACGTGGAATACCACTGGAGGATTTTAAGAGTAAGTTTGACAAACTGCTGGAAGCAATTGTATTGACAGAACTGATCCTATGCTCAGATGGTAGATAAGATAGTCTCTTGAGGGTCCTGTTTCTTTGCTTTTTGACCTAATTTTAATTTTGTCAAGACAACTTTGAGTTTTGATTCTGGCTTCCAGAGCATCTGCAATTACTTTGCAGATTTTGTAAATGAAATTTCTCTGCTCTCATTGGAGTCCCTGCATTAAGATGTAGCTTTTAGACTCACCCTAAATGATACAATCCCACTTGCAACACCCTCGGGGCCTGACAGTAAATCTTCTCCTGACGGCTACATTTGGAGAGGAATTTTTTCAGCAAGTTGCACATCCGTGATTTGGTAGCTACACTCCAGGTGATATAGTTCCTTCTCAGAATGTCCTGCGGGAATGTGCCTCACCAAGGGAAGGGAAGAAACCTCTGTGGCTTCCCCTCCTGCCACTGGGCCACTCGCCCCACCAAGAACGTGCACGGCTTTGACATAGCTTGCTGCCTTCTTGTCTCATATTTGTTTGTGCCTGAGTTTCCAAGGGATTAAAGGCTGGCTGAGGGATACATTACCTCAGATTTCCTTCTACCTTTTCTTTTTAAAGACAGTGATGTGTTTCCTCAACATGCTGCAGGTCAAATCCTGTTTTAGCAAGCTTGGGTAAACAGCCCATGTCCCTGAAGGGACAGAACTCGCACTGTACTGGGCTGGATTGGAGAGGGCCCTTGGAGTGAGCTGCACGAAATAAGGGAATGGCTCAGAAAGGCCCTGGATGGGAAGGAGGCGAGACCAAGACTGCACTAATGTTGTAACTGCACAGTGGTTGTGCACACTTCTGGGGCAAAGGCAGTAAAACTCGTGTTTTCTGCTCTACTGTAAGTATTTAAAAGGAAATAGGAGTGTTTACATGTCCTGGGAGTGCATCTGGCACTTTGAAGGGTGCAAACCTGATTCAGACTGAAAACAAATCACGAGGAGGAGGGGCAGTGTTTGGCTGTGCTCCTGACTGTGCTCCAGAGGACAGGTCTCTGCCTGCCCTGTGTCCCCAGGCAGGTGTCCCCCTTGGTATGGGTTGTCTGCTCAGCTCTGTGTCAACAAGACACAGCCACCTCTCCCTGGAAACCTGCCAGTGAGACAGAAATTCCTGTCTGTGAACTCCTACCTTCTCTGTCCAAGCAGTTTTTTATGAACTTGCTGATTTTGTGGCCACGTTGACATCGGGATGTGGGTCATTCAAACAAATTGATTTTAGGTGGTTAAAAACATCAACACAGTATTAGCACAAGGAGTAGGTGAAGTGTGAGGCTGAGAGAACACTGTGCAGCCTTGAGAGGGGTCACAGAAACAAGCCCTTAGTAACTCCCCCAAACCCTTGGTACTATTTATCTGCTGTATACAAAACAAGTGGTGGTAGGTAGCACAGGACAACTGGCATTGAAGCAGATCCAGTTTTATTTAGTACTCCCGATTTTTCCCATTCATCAGATGTTCAGGACACTTTGCAAGTAGCTAACAACAAACTGGCTAAAAACATGGAAATGCAAGATTTCCATCCACCTCTCTACCTAGCTGGAGAGCAGCTTTATATAAACTATAAAATAAAACAAACTGGCTAGTGATTTGGGGAAGTTCTTCCAATAAACAGAAGAAACCATATTTCTGCTCAGTCTGCATTCAAGACAGAAGTATTCCAACAGGGATAATCTATTTGCTCAGAAGAAGCACATTTCTGATTTCCTCTGAGGAGTCTGTGCTCATATTTCCCCTTGTCTTTGTGGAGATTTGTTTATGCTTATTCACTTGATTGAATAGCACTGCTTGCTATAATATGTGGGTGTTTTTATGGGGTTTATTATATGCTTTTCATATGTGTGGCTTCTTCTCCATTTCTCCGCAGGGTACAACGCCCTAAGGACAAACCAGGCAGCCTTTCCCCACTGAGAGCTGTGGGGTGTCCTTAGGGCCACTCAGTTCTGGCTTCCAGGCTGCCAAAAAGAAACAATTTCCAACTATTGTGGAAACCTCCTGCTCCTCCGGGCTGGGAAATGGTGCTGTGTGTCTGTGCTGCCTGGAATGTGCTCTGCCTGCCCTCCTTCCCTTCAGTCCTACAGCCTGACTGCCCTTCCTTGGTGTTTCCTGCCTCTCAGGATGGCAGGAGGTGAGGCAGCCTCTCCACCAACATTTTCACACGTTATCTCACGTACATCAGTAAATCTACTATGACAAAGTCCACTGAGATCAAAGATCCCACCTGCTGCCAGATGCCTGAAGAGCTCAGTAGCATTTTCATGTCTGTAACTGTACAGTGGAGGTGTTTTAGCCCCTGGTTTTGGGGAGCCAAAGTTGACTATAGGAACATAATCTATAGAACGCTCTTGGACAAGAGGCCTGTGTTCAGGCACGCCTGAAAGTCCTCTGAGGAGGAACAGGGACTGGAGTCAGCCTGGATACAGAGAAAATCATGTGAGGCATAGCTGGCTCTGCCTGCACCAGAAGGGTCTGTGCCAGGCTCTGCCAGGACAGGGAGTTGTTACCAGGGGTGCTCAGGGTGGCTTTTAGTGAGACCCACTGCTGGCAGCATAGTTCATGTGTAAACACCTCCACGGCTCACTGATCTTGTTCTGGAGTGACTGTCAATATGTAAACCAAGCCTGAATTGTACTTTGAATGCTCCAAAGGAGGTCACTGCAGTGGATTAAAAATTTACTTTTGCAAAAGGCATGACACATTATATAGGCCACGTGTACAAGTCCGATAAGGCAGGCAGACAAAATACACAGGGCTTTCAGTCTGATAAAATACAGCAACATTTGTTGTGTTAAAGAAAAGCAACTCAGAAAACTTTTCATTTTTGTGAGGGGAAGTGAACTGTTGCAAAAATATAAATGTAATTAGTTATATAAAGATATTCCTTTTACTACGTAAGTACAAATCTAAAGTACTCTAAGCCTTTCAGAGGAAATCCCTTAATTGGCAGATGGAGCCTTTAACATGGTGCTGGTTTTAGCTGTTATGGAAATACATTGATAGTAAATCTCCAATGATAGTAAATCAATGTTAACAACATCTATTGAAAGGTTTTCTTCCCTGTTTCCCTTTCTGAGACACAGCTGGACATGGCAGTGGGCACTGATAGCCAGTGGCCCTACAGAAGGAAAAGCAGCCTTGGTGTGTGTTTCCTTGGCGTTTGTAAGGCAGGATGGCCTGAAAGCCTCGGGACCTGTTGCCAAGACTCCTACTCATTCTCAGTGCCAGCTATTTCCTATTTACTGGCTCTAAGCCTGCAGAGATGCTGGTAATGAACCCTGGGCTGGGGCTGGAGTGAGGATCAGGCACAAACCCCTATCGGGAGCTCACTTTGAGTCAAGGCACTGACAATTCCAACTGGCTTCTCCTGCAGACCGAGTGCTCGGGATGGAAATGGCCACACTGGAAGTGAATCCTCACAGAACACAAGAGAAGTGTTTTGGGGCCCACTCCTGCATTCCTTCAGCCTGAAAATTCAGTCTAAGCCTGGCAGCAGTGCCCCTGAAATGGCACAATGTGGCATTTGTGCATCTACTTTGAGCAGAGCTGGATGAAAATCTCATTTAAAAACCTGAACTTTTAAAAAAAGGGTGGAAGAGGCTTGGATGTACATCTGAACTCAGTATCAAAACCACCATGGACTTAAATCCTGTGTGCAGCCTTATCTTAACTTTTTAGGATTTTTGTCTGTCCCTAAGGAGCTTGATAAAGTGAGGAAGGCCAGCACAGGGCACTCCTGATCGGACCTTTTCTACTTTTAAAGGGTAAATAGAAAGAAACAGAGGTATGTGTGGGAGTTTTAGATCTTACAGCACTAATGTCCTCAGAGGAAGAACAAACAGAGCTCAGGCAAATGTTTGCAGATTTATTTTAGTGGCCGAAATGAAACTAGAATTCCAAGCAACCAGCCTTAATTTATTTTGTTCATAATATAGTGAAGGCTTTTTCTCACAGTAAATGTTTTCTTTGTTATATTGATATAAATGACTGTGTTGGTCCCAGAAGCAAAGTATTTTCAGAGTCTGATGGTTTCTCTTAGAACAGTGCATCGCAATCTCTCAAGGGGTTACTCTGCTGACAAGCCAGGCTGGCTTTGGGGAGAAATTGTTAGTGCAGCTAAAGCACGGGTCCAGAAAAATTGTCCATGAACAGTTTCTCTGAAGTGACATTAGTTGAATTTAAACACTGTTACTGAGGGAGGAAGGCAAAGAACATCGTGATCCATTGTCTATCTGTTACTTAGAGCTGGAAGGACGCACACAGCACAGATTTGGGGGAGATTTGTTGTGCTGCTCTTCTCTCCTCTTCCTGCAGTAAGAGTTTGCAGTTTCCAGAGAAACTCAGACTTTAAAGATGCTGGCTAGAGAGCAGGCTGCTGCTGATCTTTTCTGGGAGAGCTTTTCATTTGGGATTGCATTTTCCTAACTAGAAATACAAGCAACTCAAATTAGAAAGAAATTATTTAGTGTTTAGAGCCTGGGGCTTTATGAAATGATTGTTTTTGTCCTGGTAAGACCTTTCTGTTTTGCTGTTGATGATTTATTTTATTATGGATTGCAGTGTTAATAATTTGCAAGATTACCTGGCAAATGGAATAGATGGTTCAATTTAACATTTTAGGAAAATATCAAAACAAATCAACATTAGAGACTTTGACACACAGGGTCACTGATTCATCTGCTAAAGCTGACAACAAACAAATGACTCATGCTAAAATGCAACTGCTCAGTTATTTGGCCAGCTGCTCCAGCAGTGTTACAGAATGGATGTGAGTATCTCTAAACCCATGGTGGGATTTTCCCCCCTCTCATCCACGTGTAGAGTGTTGTGATTTGGATCAGAATTACAGCTTTTAGTACTTTAAAAACCAAGACAAAACCAGAACCCCACCATAAAGCCAAGCACAGGCTGCCCAGGGCAGTGGTGGAGTCCCCATCTCTGGAGGTGTTCAAAAACCATGAGCATGTGGCACTTGGGGACAAGGTTTAGTGGTAGACATGGGGGTGGTGCTGGCTGGCAGTCAGACTTGGTGATCTTAAACGTCTTTTTCAACCTTAACAATTCCATAATTCTATGATTCTGTAAAAAATGAAATCAAATCCCACTAGGATTGGAAGTGATACTCCTGAATTTTGGCATCTTTGAAGGCTTATTCTGTGACATCAATCACATTTCCCAAAGGCCTGTGTTCCCTTTAGGGTTCACAGTGGTTTGTGTAAATGTGAGTCATGGCTTACGGTCTTATCACTAAAATCCACCTTTGGAGGAGTGACAGGAATCCAAGAGAAAAAATCTCTTCCTGGCAAGCAGGTGCCTCTGGATGCTTCAGCAGGACTGCGGCTCTCGCTTCCAGCCCATTTCTCAGGGGAAGCCCATCAGGGGGAGGTGGCAGTACTGGTGCTTTGCTGCTCTCAGGAGAAACACCTCCTGCAGCAGAGTGACCGGGCTGAGCAGAGATGCTTGTTGGGCAGGACTTCTGCACCTGCTCCCCATCCTCTGCCCATGAATTGTGCCATGATCCTTCATGATGTGTTCTGGGCAAGATGGAATTTCTTCCCCCCCGCCTAAACCATTAAAAAGCCCTGCATTTTCTGGGGGCATCTTCCTCACTTGGACATCTACATCTTAGTTTTACTACTGAGGCCAATGTTTCACCAGTCACAAATGGGTAGGCTGTGGGTACATGGAACTCTATAACAGAGTCTAATCAGTGTTTAGAAAGTGGATCTTTTTGAAAAAAATCCTTAGAATCAGAATCTGAGTGTCACAACACAATGGTAACCAGCTATTGCATCAAGCTATGGATCCCATCTGGTTTAAGGACAACAAGAAAACCTGCAACTACACAGGGAATCCAGCTCATATGGGAATGGACTCTGAACTGAGAAGGGTTTTCCTGTTGCTTGTGCTGAGGCTACGATCCAGTGTTGCCATGGTGGAAACTTGTCATTTACAAGCTTGTTTTAGTAGTGATGAGGATTTGTGCCAGATGAATTCCTTCTAGATTCAAATTCCTCAGGAAAAAAAATGACGTTACATGCCTTGTTACTCTTGTTACTCTACATACCTTCTTGCCCTTGGGTAGGACTGTGCAGCACCAATTGCTTTTTCAGCCCTTGTGGGAATGATTGATGGGCCACTGGCCAAAACCACAGATCAAATTCTGTCCCTTTGAAAGGGACACCACAAAATTCTGGAGATTGAGTCCTCCTCAGTATAATACTCCCACAACAGCAGGATTTTCCTGAACCTCTGTGTGCATGCTGAAAGTAGAAACAGTGTTAGGTATGGCCTAATAACCAAGATTACTTCCAGCAGCAAATCTGGGCTTCAAATCTAGCCCACACATTGGTCTGAGTTTCTCTCTTGCAACCCTAAATTGTATCAGTCCTGCAGTCGGTGCTGTTCTGGAAATCAGGCAGGGTTGTGTTTATCCTAAACTTGATCCACAGTTTTTGTGTGGCCCTGGGGGATAATGGACAGCAGATGATGACTTAATTGGTGAGACATGCCAGAGCACACTTTTGTATCAAAGCTAAACCAAAATGGCCCTTAAAGGCCATCTTCTGCTGCCTTCTCTGTTTTGAGGCCACATGAGGTGTGATCTAAAGATCCACCTGAGCAGACCTTCCTGTTTCTGTCTTCCAAGCTGGCTCTGGGAGCACTTCACACTTCTGCTCTCTCACAGAGCAGGAGCTCCTCTTTTCTCTTCATCTTAAATCCAGCAGTGGGGAACTCCATCGAGTGCTGGGACTACAGCAGGAGGCAGAAGAACTGAAAACTGCCCCATTTCTGGGAAAACTTGTGCATCTGAGCACTCAGCACAGGGTACAAATGTGCTCATCCATGTGTTCCATGTCCAGGTCCAGATGGGAACACAGAGACGTGTCCAGCTCCCTGTATTGCTTAAGAGAAGGGATTCAAAGTGCCACAAGAGAAACAATATCATTCACTCCCTTATAGTATTCTGGTACATGAATGTTTTAATACACTCAATTTTAAGGGCCAATTCAATTTCAACAAGTGTCAAAGAAGATGGCTTCTGAACTAAAAAACTCTTTTGTTGTCTCTTTTTCATGATGCATAATAAAAACCATAGACACTATTGAGCTTAGATCGTGGCAGTGACCTTCCAAATATACTGCTATATAACTCAATAAAACAGTGTTAGATTGGAGCAAGGCTAAAAATTCACTAGAACAAGGATGAATCTGATATGTGAATTTGATATCTTTATTATGATGATACATTACTGATATGTACAACAATATAGACCATCTTTTTTATAATGGAGTCACACAATTGAAAAGAAATGACAAAAGGTGACTTTTTTGTCATTTATATATTAAAAGCTTTAAAGCTTTGTACCAGCCAGGTTTCTGCATCTATGATGAGATAATTTGACACTGGAATCTTGTATCAAACAGTTAAAAGGAAACAGTGATGTACTGGCATTGCTTGAACTCAGTGAGACACTGAGTATGTATCAGTATCTATTATATTTATATATCAGTGTATGAACTCTGACTCTTCATAGTGATGAGCTAAAACCAGACTTTATACCAGAAGTCCAGTCTAAGCTATTCCTGCAACAGCATTACCTTACATTGCCAAATTCAGCCTTAGGTCACTGTTCCAGTCACTGTGACTGCAGGAAAACAACTAAAACCCAACATAAAGGTAATAGAAAGCCCAGAGAAGAAATTGAATTTATTAGAGGGAATTTCAGTTGAATGGCTGCTTTACCGAGGGCAGAGTAATGAAGATAATGTTGGAGAGCTCTGAGGACTCTTTCTGGAATAGCGTTCAGACCTAATCCTGCAAGCCCTTGGACACGTAAAGAATCCTTCCTCACACATGGAGCGTCACCTGACGTCAGTGAATGATTTACAAGGGAAAGGATTACTCACAGGACTAAGGGCTTGTACATTTACTTTAATTAGTCTCTCTCTGTTTTGTTTTGTTTGTTTTGTTTTTTTTTTTAATTGTTTTCAAATATTTAGAGTAACTTCCCCTATATTTCTGCTTCCACACCCATTTTGGTCAACACAGCAGGTGAAATACATATAGTGGCACTCAAATTCATGGTGCATTTTAATTCTGTGTAATTATAACAGCTGTTAAAACCATCCCATAAAAGCACACAGTCACAGGGACAACAGCCCCAAGTGCTCTCAACATCCTGGATGGAGCAAAACTGAACTTCCATTGAACAAGTTTATACCCTTTTTTCCCCGTCTCAAAACTAACTGCAGTTCATCCATATGAAATCAAAAGAACTCAAGTGTAACTAGACAGAATAAACGAGAGTGATCTCATCTTGATATCTAAGATCTACTAATAAGGAGGAGAAAATTACAAAGGGACCTTTCTGGAGCAGTTTTGGTGTGAATTTTAAACCAGAGACCAGAGAAGGCCTTGCTAAAGTAGGATCAGTCTCTGTTGTGCACGAGTCTGGTTTACAGACCGAGCCTCTGTCAGCCTGAGGGTAAATCTGCATTTGCAACATAACTATTGAGTGGCCTTGGTCCCAGGAATTCCTTGTCCCTGTGGGACACTGTCTAAGGCTGTGCTGGTAACATTCAGATGGATACTTCCACTGGAACAGTGTGAGCTGATTTGGGATGTTTCTCGGGGTGATTACAGTTACCCTGGCTGGAAGAAAGGGCAGAACAAGACCCCATGCTTTCTTGTAACTTGTAGGAAACAGACTCCAACCAGGATAAATTGGATGTGATTCTTTAAGGGTATTTAGTTGCTCTACAAGTAACAAATCATGAAGAACTAGTTCTGAATAATGTTCTGAGGCAGAATGTATGTGTCAGTACTGAAGAAGCTTAATTCTTAAAAGAAAAAAGATAACAAACCCATAACCACACATACTCAAAAGTTACTGGAGAAACAGGAACGCTGTGAATGGTTCTGGTATGTGGTCACCTTAAAGGCACCAAAATCAAACACTGAAGTCAATACCTGTAACACTGCCAGGATGAGTGAAAGGAGAAGAAGAAATTACTCTTTATTTTAGAGACCAGCAAGCTACTCAGAGTAATTTATGCCTTTGTCATATCAAGACTGTACTGCTGTAAAACTGTTGCAGAGGAGAGCAACCCTTGGAAAATACACCAAACCTGTCTGTTCCAATCCAGAGCCATCCATGTTGGAGGGGAACCAGGAGAGCAGTGTGACCACAGGAACCCTGTGCCTTACATTGACTTCTTAAAGGCTTCAGGTCCTCTGGATGGATCACTAAAATCCTTCAGAATCTGTCCCCAGGCTGTGGAGGAACATGATCCTCATGTCATGTCACAGTTCATTATTGTCTTTGTCAATACCTGCTTCTTTGCCCTTTAAAAATTGTTCTTCAAAACCTTTTTTGTGGCCTGCCTAATGTTTTATTTTTAATTTGTGTTTAGCTGCCAGAGTTTGCAGCGCTTCCTGTTGCCTCCATCTGACCCAATATTTGTGGTCTTTCCAAACACGTGGGATGGCAGTCGTGCAAATGATGTGAATTTCTGTTGAATTTCGTTCTTCCCTGTCTTGGTTTAACCTCTCTGTGTATTTGGAGACTATAAAGGGAAAGAAAGGTACATTGAAATTTTGTTTTCAAACAACCTGTAGGACATCAGATATGTTGTTAAATTCTTTTAAAACATTACATTTATTAGACAACTTCGAAAACAACAGATACAGACTGTCAGTGTTAAGTGTTTTCTTGCTGGTTAAAGTCAGGAGCTCAGAACTTCTGGATACTTCCTTATCTTTGATGGCTACTCTACCAGCATCATGCATTCATCTTTAAAAAATAAATAAAATTCCTACTCTAGCAGGAAATGAGTTTTCTTATCAGATCAGGCAGGTGAATAGTTCTGCTTTTAGCATGGTTATGCAAATCCCTGCAAAAACTCAAGGAGTAAAGAAACTAAAGGAGGTCAGAACTGCAGGGTGTTCTAAAGAACTATTTTATAAGTATTTGTGGAAGGTATTGCTGTAACCTGTGAACGAAGACACCCTTTGGGCTCAGTAGAAGGAGAGAAGTATCTAAGTTGATGCTTTGGGTAACTCAGGAGGCCGGAATGATTATACAGAGAGGTTCAGCTCCTGTGTTAAGCTAAGAATGGTTGGTTTGTCCAACAAGATGTTCTGTGGGTTTTTGTTCTTCCTATACTTCAGTCCAGAAATGTGATCAATAAATAGGGATTTGTTTTCTCCTAATTTTTCTACTCCTGTAGAAAAGCTTGCACTGGATTCCACCACGGCATAGATTTTATGTTTGGCGTGTTTTTTCCAGCTGAACCTTAGCTCAACCACTAAGTAAAATAAAAAAAACAACTGTTTCTTTTTGGAAACAGGTTCAGCTGCTAGAAAATTAACCAACCAGTCCTTGGGGCAGGGCGTGGAAGGAACAACATACCCTCATGGTTGGAAGAAACCAAAGTCAGGTGAGGGTAATCCATTGCACTCTGTTCCACTCGGGTTAAGCTCTGCCATAACTTTCCACTCTCATGACTGTTCTTACTGATCCTGGTTGTTCACTGGTGTCATGTGCTGCCATTCCTTCCTTTGTTCCAATAACTATACATGTAAATAAAGGAGGATTAGGTCTTTTCCAGCCCTTGTTGGCGGCCAGGCTTTGAACTCCCAGCCCATCTGAGGGCTGAGCCGCTGCTGGAGCCCCAGCGCTGATTGCTGCTGTCAATGACTCCGTTCAATTTTTGAATACAAATCATTAAGTGGTTTATTAGTCCTTTGCACCCTGCTAAACAAAAGCCAAGCCTTGTAGTGCAAGTTGTTGTGTGTGCCCAGTCATCCTTCTGCTGGAAAAGCCTTGGGAGTTTCATGGCAAGAAGGCAGAATGCCCATTGTACCCGCAAGCGGAACGGCTGCAGTCTGGCACCTGAAGGGCACCTTGGAGGGCCTCAGTGCCCCTGCCTTGGGCCTGCTAAAGGGCAAGGACAGAAGCACAAAGTGGCATTTATCTCCTGCTCTCCAGGTGTCCATGGACATCCTGCTGGTTCCTGCAGGGCCTGGGCTGTGAAATAACCCCAGTGTGGTGTTCAATCCCTTATGCCTTGGTGCTCACCTGTGTCGGGCTGTGACCATTGCCCTGCAGCCCCTGGCAGCCAGAGCTCCTTCAGGTTCCCAGCTGGTAGGCAGCTCCCTGCCCTGTGCCCAGGGAGCCCTTGCCCAGGGGTGGCAGCGTGTGCAGCCAGCACCCCTCCCAGGGCACACAGCGTGGGGGAGAGGGGAAGACATTGCTGTCCTTCTCATGGAATGGGTTGGGATGGGAGAGAACTTCAAGCCCATCCAGTGCCACCCCCTGCCATGGGCAGGGACACCTTCCACTGGAGCAGGGTGCTCCAAGCCCTGTCCAGCCTGGCCTCCTGCACTGAGGGCCATTACAGGAGGTGCCTCTGCTGTGCCACTGCCCTGACTGTGCCTTCCTCAGGCTGCCTTTGCTCCTCACACAGTCAGGGATCAGGCGAATCTGGGCTGTACCTGGACCTTAACCTCTTCAGGGCTTGATAACAGAGCTGAACCACTGTTAAGAAACTGCACATTAATGCCAATTACTTTCTCAGGTATTTGCCTTACTGGAGATAACCAGAGGTTATTACCTGAACTTGCTATTTTGACTTTTCTGCAGAGAGAGGAGGCAAGCTGAGCAAGATAAAGGAGTGCATTGTACTGATAATACAAATTACAGCAGTGCATTTCTTTTTAACCCACTAAGAATAATAAGAATAATTACAATAATGCATAATAATGCAGCACAGGCAGGAAGTTTCTTTCCTTTTTTTTTTTCTTTTCAAAATCTTTCTCACTGCATTGCAATGCAAGTTATTTGTTTTCAAAACTGTAACAGCAACATGTATTTATCAGTTGACCTTGAACTTCATTTTTAATGAATAACAAAAGTCAACAGAATACCAGCTCTTGATAATCTGTAAGAGACATCAAAAAAAAAAAAGAGAGAAAGGTTAGGTAAGGAAGGCACATAAAATCAGGTAATAATCATTAAAGAATCGTGTTATTGCTGTTTACACTATTACTAGGAGCTAAACAGAGTTAATATTGCCTTTCAAACCTTTCAAAGCTAAGTCTTGTGGGGTTTTTCTTAACTAGAGTGAAGGACAAAGATAAGCAAAGTGGAAAAAAGTCAAACTAAGGTCAGAGATTTAGGACAGTATAAAAGAAGGTAATTCAGCAGGAGAGTGAACAGCATGTGCTGGGGAGGAGGAAGATGTGTCAGTGGAGAAAGGAGAGAAAAACATGGAAACATTATCAGAATTGTTTTCTTTATAAACTTGCTGCCCACTTCTTGCTTCCTTTTCATTCATAATGTAGGTCTGACTGGTTAATCACTGCACATGGTGGTTGCCTGTGGCTTTGTTCCTGTACTCAACTGCATTTTTAATTGTCAAGGGCACCTACAGCAGCGTCCAGGCCCCGTTTTGGGCTGTTGCAGCAAACCCAGACAAACACAAGTGGAAGTTCCACTTGGAAAAACTCTACTGTTCACGGAAAGGGAATTTTTAAACTTCACTCTTGACTAAGTCTGAGAAATTAGCTCTGAGTTTGCATTCTGCAATATTGCCTACAAGTTACTTATCGAATCAGGGAGCAAGGGACTTGGAACCAAATGTACTTAATTAATTTTGACTGGAGAGCTGATACGTAAAGCAAGCTTATCAAAAAGCAAAAATATACTTCTTTTACCCGCCCACCCCGAAAAACCTCAAGCAGACACACGTCCAGGAGGAGCAATATTTGTGGATGAGCTGTGCTGAGGGGGTTCACTGAGTGGGTGGCAGTGTCATGCAGGGCAGGACACTCACAGAGCCCCTGTGCTGGCCAGTGAGGACACAGCACAGCAACCCCTGATGTCCGTGTGTGCATGCTGTGCACTCCCTCTTCTGGATAGCTCGGAGTGCTTGTGCTGGTGGAATTTCCTCCCTGGGCCTAAAAGCTCGGCAGGGCTGAAGTTACAGGGCTGCTCCTGGACTGCGGTGCCCCAAACAGGAGCAGGGAGGCACAATGAGCAATGGGGGTTCTGGGAGCTCCTGGGGGTTCTAACACGGCCACGAGCGTGTGGGTTGTTATCAGTTGTCTGGAGGTTATGGTAACACAAAGGGCACCGGACCAAGCCTGAGCAGGGGCTGTCAGAACCAGCGTTGCAGTGCTGACCACATAAAAACCGGAAAATCTGGATCCAAGTGCTGTGGCTGGCCTCTTCCAGGGCCATGAGTCACACATACATGCCAGGCATGCAAACCTTTGATCACGATTTGGGCTCTGCAGCTCAGACTCATCGCTATGGAAATCTCATTTTCATTTAGGAAAGCAGCTGTGACCTCGCTGTTAGGTCACCTAAAAAAGATGGGGCTGTGCCCCGTTTCCACCTGTGCCCCTGGCTGACCCCAGGCATGTCATCTGCTCTCTCCTTCTGTAAAACAAGGCTGACCACATTTCTGATATCCTGGGAGGAAAATGAAACCACATAAAATCATAGAATCATGGAATGGTTTAGACTGAGAGGGACCTTAAAGCTCCTCCCATTCCATCCCCTGCCATGAGCAGGGACACCTTCCCCTATCCCAGGTTGCTCCAAGCCCTGTCCAATCTGGCCTTGGACACTTCCAGAGATGGAGCAACATACCTGGGGTAATTTGATATCTGGCATTATGAACCTTTAACAGCTTTGTCAGACAGAGAAACAAAAATTTCCATATGAAATATTTGTTACCTTAATTTATTTTGTTCACTCTGGTTAAGGAGGGTTGACAGCGTCCCTTCTTGTAACCTCTGTGCTGTCCCCCCACCTCTCCAACCTCCACTAAGCAAAAAGCCCCAACTCTCCATCCTTTCACTGCTTCTCCCCCTGGAGCAGACTGATAAGGATGGCGTAATTAATTCCTTAGGGCTGGAGAATATACCCACCAATTTCTTCCCCACCCAGATAGTTCAGACCCTCCCCCTCCACACCCCCAAAACCTTTAGCTTCCTCCACTCTCAGACCTCCAGGAGTCCTCAGTCTTAAACGAAGATAACAGAATTTTGGGGTAATCTGTTTGGTGCCTTCCTTCCCACACCCTTCATGCATGGGTGGGTTTACAGCTATATTAAGGCTCATGAATCTCATATGCCCCCAAAATAGCAAACCCATTGGTAGCACTCTATTTTCCAAGGGTAATTAAAGCCTCAGAGTCCTGTCGGAGCCATGGAATTTCATTGCTAAGCGCTGTGCTGCTGACAGAAGAGAATGCTTCAATTTGAAGCCCATGAGATTTACAGGAATAAAGTAAAGCTTTACTCTAGGTTTTCAAAAGCCCGAACTCTGCCTGTGCATCCATTATACATGACAGAATGATTATACTACCAAAAAAAAAAATTAGATATCCAATCTTTTGTATTTTGGCTTCAGGCAGTTCAGCTCTGTCTGGTTGACTGCACGTTGTGTGTTCTTCCTTTGGATACACAAAGAGCTCTAGGTTGGGGATGAAAGGGGCAGGGGGCTGGAATCACATCAGACTATTTTCTCTCCGTGTTTGGACAATGCAAGAACAGGCTCTGCGCACAGAGGAATCTCTGGGGATCATCAGTTGCTGTAGGCAAACTCAGTCCCCCATTGTTCTGATGCAAAATTAGAAATATTGGTTCATAATGTGTTGAAAGGTTTCTGTGCATCCTGAGAAAATGATGGAATCATCTAACATGTGGGCTTGGTTTTTATTGGGGCATATATCCATCCTCTGCAGCTGGGTGTCAGGCCTAGCTAAGCCCATACAGCTTCCCAGGTCAAGAGCTCCATGATTTGGTGAGGGTTATGTTGATGAAATCAAACTGTTGCTCATCTGCTGCTGTTTACCTGCAGCAAGTGTTTCTGTGCAAGCAGGTGAAGCATTCAGTATTTTTAGCATGATAAGAACTTCTATAAGCAGTGAAAGCACCAGGCTCTGAAGAATCTGCCACGTTTCTACCCATATCAGTGCACCCATACTGGTGTTTGCAATGCTTCACGTCCTACAGATAGAAGTGATACAGCGGAGGGTGCGTGAGTGACAGAGCGTGGGGTCCTGCAGATTAGCGGATGTGTCTAGAGAGATTTGTGATAAAATCACCTCCTATGGACTAGCAAGTATCACGTATTTTGTATTCTTGTATTATGAACTAGCAAGGCTGCATCCAGGTATATAAAAATCCCATATTCCAGAGTGCTGGAGGATCATTTCCTTGGCTTGTTTTTTCTTTCAGCTGGTCTTATTGATCCATAACTCCCCATTCAGCCACTTGTTCAGGTCACACTGCAGGCAGTCCTGCGGTTGTGTAAGGCTTCAGCTCCTCATTCCCAAAGCTTTTCTTCCCCAGCCCCTTCCCTCTGTCACGTACGCCCCAGCCTTGTGCACAACGGGTATGTGACATGGTTCTGCATATGCACACCTGTATCCATGTCCCCAACAAAGCTCATCCCCAAGCCTCACATTCCCAAAAAGGCTTACAGGGCCCTGCAGGGCTTTCTGTCATTTATTTCCCCCAGCTGCTCCTGCACAAATGTTTATGGGTGTCTTGCACTGATGGTAAGAGAAGGACAAGTGTTACACATGCCAGCCTTGAAAGGGCTTGGAATCTTTTCCAACAGAGAGCTGGATTTGTTCCAGGTTTACCAATATCTTTTGCTTATGGTGTTGCCTGTTATTAAACTGTTTTGCAATACAGTAGCACGCTTTTTATTTTTGCTCCTGAGCTGGATTTACTGTGTGCACGGGTAACAAAAGGGAAGAACAACCACAGCTCCTGTCAGTCAAATGTGGGGTCTGTGCTACCAATCACATGGACATGGTCACAGCTGCACAGACCATACACTGGACTTCTTTCTCCCTGCCTACTCTGTTACTTGAAATTAATTGTTTCTCCCCTTCCTGCTCACCCCCAAGGATTTCTGTTTTCTTCACTCAGCTCTGCCCATGGGCTCTGGCCCCCTTCCTGAGGACGAGGCAGCTTTGAGCCAAACCATCACTCGTGCAAGGAAAGGCTGGTGCGAATGTGAAACTCTGTTCTGGATACAGCCTTTCTCCAGTGAGACCAGCTGCCGGTTCTCTCCTGACACCTGCAGGACCATGTCTAGAGCTCTTCAGGCTCTCAGCACCTGATTTTTGTGGTTTGTGAAACTCAGCTTGAAAAAGAGGGAGTTCCCTGCTCCCTAACACAGAGGAGCAGTGAGTCTCATCACCCAGGTGACCTCTCCTAACATTTGAACAGCTGCGAGGGGAAAAAACAAAGCCTTCTTGCTGAGGAAGGAGGAGGAAGTTCAGGCTGTTTATGTGTAGTTACGCTTTCCTTTGTTTTTTCCTATTTTGTGTTGTGCCTGTTTTTGGTTTTTTTTTAAGTTGCAGAAAGCAGACTCTGCAGGGCTGGCAATAATATTCACTAAATATGCTGGAAAACATTGTTAACTTGTTTTCTCAGGATTCAGCCTGTGCTTGTGTATTTCTGAAATCTGGGCTTCTATAAGGGGCCTATGAGAGGCCCAAGACATGTTATAGACTACAAATAGAATAGAACTGTACAAGATAGAAAATGTTTTGGTTGCTTGAGTGGATAATTTCAGTCCAAGACAGGTAAAGGCCAGTTTCAAATTGAATGAGGTGTTGTCAAGCAGTGAGTAAATAATTTAGGAGAGGTGGAGTATACTCCTACATGGACAGCACTTTTCTATCCAGTGTCTTTGCTGGGCCCATTTTCAGATGTTTTTCTCTCTTGGCATACTCTTTATTGGCCTTTTGTGCCTCTGGCCATCCTCCCACTTCTCTCTCTAGTTCATGTCATATTTAGTTTCTTATTTCCAGCTACTCCCTGGCTCTGTATCTCCAAGTGACACACAGAATACCTAAACATCAATGCTAGTAGTATGTATCGTGATTTTCTGGGTTCCTCTTCAAGGGCAGGAGATCAGGGGTTTCTTTCTGGACTCTGCAAGCAAAGCTCAAACACAGTAAGAGCCTCATCTTCAATTACCTTACTAGATCTGGTCTCTCTAAAGCTGCTGGTCATGCCTCTCCTTGAGTCAGCAGCACTGCCAGTCAGGTGAGGGAGTTAATCTGGCTGGAAAACTATTTATTGGTTTTCTCTGGTAATTGGCAGGTGGATCTACTGACTTGGGCCTGCTCTGAGGGCAGGAACTGGCATAAGTGGGTCCATGCCTTTTTCTGCAGCCCAGAATGGAAAGTGGCTTAAGCAATTTATAATTATCACACCTATTCTCGCTTTCACTCTTTTTAAAGGATGACCATAGAAAAACATCTTCTTGCAGGTGCAATCACCAATTCCCTGCATGGAGGAGAAGCACTTCTGCAGCCCATTGCTAACAGTTAATAAGAGCTGGCTGCTGTCAAGTAAGTGTCCTGTATCTTCTTATGTTCTTATTTTCAAGCTCAAGTCTTCAACAATGTGGCTACAATTGTTTTTTTCTTTTTCAATGAAAATAGAGATTCTGTGTTAAAAAGCTGGGAACAAGTGAAAAGCAAGAAAGTCTGCAGCAGCTGGAAGGTGTAGTAACACTGGGGTGTTGTAGTACTGTTTGTAGTGAGTGAGGGGGAGGGTGGTGAGACACTCAAGGGGAAGAGGCAGACTTGATCTTGCTGAGAGCAAGAGACAGAGAGGCCTGGTGTGTGGTACAGCCAGCGCTGCTGAGCAGCCCTGCCAGGGTAAAAACCTCTGCTCTGTGGCTCTCTGTATTCTGGTTGTAAAAAGGATGTTCGATAAAGAGCTTAGCACTCAGGTGAAAAACCTGAATGCTTTTACAAAATAGTAACTGCAGAACTGGGGGAAATACAGAAACCCTTGGGAGATGCCCTTGGGTACTACACCTCCAGTCCTTGTCTGGAGAAATTCCCTCTGTTCTGCCACTGTCTCCTGAGCCAAGGGCTGAGTAAGGATGGCTTGAGGCACAGCTTTGAGCCCTTGGGTATTGGCACGATGTCAGTGGAGGGGAGCGCAGGACAAGCTTGCAAACTTGGCTTTCAGGTGACCTAAAGCCATTCTCCACCCATCTACGGAATGATCTGTCTCTTGAGTTATTTGCTTGGATATCAGTTAAGGTAAGTAAGATCCCAGTGGTCTAATTCTCTCCTTTTAGTGACTGCTGGCGTTTAGGATTCTTCCTTTTGTTTCTTTCTCTTATGGAATTTTCTCCCATATGTTGCTAGGAGACAGTAACAACCAGGTAGTAAGAGAGACAAAAGAAGTTGCCAAGCTCAGGGGCGGAGGGCATCTGGCTGCATTTCTCTTATCTGAAGGTTTCTCTTGGAGGGGCAGAGATACCACGAGAACTGGGCTGGAAAAAAAGGGGCTGGGGCAGCTCCTACCTCTCTTGGGCTCTTGGCATTCAGAGGGGGAGAGGCTGCGGTCGCTGTGGGGAGAATTCGTCACCAGTGAGGGGTTCCATCTCCTGCTGCCTTTCTTCTACCGTGAGTGCAGCTCTGCTCCTAAGAGCAGCGGTTGCACTGGGACCTTGTTAACACCCTGCCTCACCAAAGGACCCGTCACCATCTGCTCGGGCGCCTCAGGGGAACCCCCGGGATCCCCGAGCCCCTTTCCCCTCCCAGGGAGTCTCTCTCTTTCTGCCGCGTTCAGGAGCCGGGCTGCCGCTGCCCAGCCCTGCCTCCCCCCGCCGTTCCTCCGCCACTGTTCCAGGGTTTTCGCTACACTGCAGTCTGCACCCCCCGCCTGCCGGGACACCCCGTGGTTCCAGCCACACCTGCCGAGTTTCTGATACACCTTGTCCACCACCCTGGGACTTTTGCTCATTCCTGCTGTTCCACCTTGCTGCTCCCGAAGGTCCTGCCGGGGCACCGGGATCGGCCGTCTCTGCGGTTTGTAAAGCAAAGCCCCTCTCCCAGCCCTCCCCGGCTCGGCCCGGCCGCCATCACCGCGTGAGGGCCGAGCTCGCGCCACAGCGCCCCCTGCAGCCGCGGGGGAACCATGGCAGCCGCCCTGCGCGCCGGGAGCCGCCAGCGCCCCCGCCGGCTGCGGCTGGAACTGCAGCGAAGGGGAAAGTGCCTAAGGAGCGGGAAGAGACCGCTCGTTGGGTTCTCTGGGTTTGCTCCTTGTTGCTACCATTGCTGCTGTTTGTTTGCCTTGTTATACACATGCACTTTAGTAAAGAACTGTTATTCCTTTTCCCATATCTTTGCTTGAAAGCCCCTTAATGTCAAAGTTGTAATAATTCGGAGGGAAGGGTGTTTGTATTCTCCATTCCAAGGGAGGTTCCCTCCCTCCTTGGCAGACACCTGTCTTTCAAACCAAGACAGTGACCTAATAACAAATTAGGAGATTTTTTTGAGATAACTCAAAAGGATTTTATTAGCCCAATGCTCATAATAAAGCCTTTTAGCAGAAATGGAAGGAGGCAGCCTAAGTCAGGGCTGTCCCAGGGTCCCTGAGCTCAGTGTCCTCAAGGTTACATGTGCAGTATTAATAAAATCACAGAATCAGAGACTGCTTTGAGCTGTAAGGAACCCTAAAGATCATCTTGCCATGGGCAGGGACACCTTCCACCAGAGAGGTGTGTATGTTTCCTGCCCAGGGGAAATGAGTCCCATTTTTCATGTTTTAGGGTATTGTTTTCTTGAAGTAGATACCTGGATATGTATTTTTGGAAGGCCTAGGCTATTTAGTGCATCTTCTCATGACAATGTATGTGTCTTTGGCTTAGGAGAGAATTGAAACCGGAGTTCACCCCGTTTTGGTTTTGTGCTTGCAGTGTCTTCCCAGGGAGTGTTGGGTAGGTGCTTAACCACAGGCTGCGGAATTACAACACAGCCCATCTTTGGATATAAAGCCAGTGACCTGGAGCATTACTGTACTCTTGAAAATGAATCTACAGGCTCTGAGAACTTTCTGTAGCACTGATTGTCCTCCTTATATTACATGTACATGCTCTCAAACAGCATCTGCCTTTGGTCTTGGAGCTCCAAATTAATCTCTGATCCTTTTGAGGGGTGAGGTGCACCTGAAGGGCTGTGGAATTGTACTAGAGTCAGTGTAAGCCAGGGATGAAAGCGCTGGCAGGAGTAAGGCTGTAACTCTTAAAGCTGCAAGGGCTAGACTGTTATTTTCCCTGAGGATAATCTGAAAGAAAAGAAATGTTTATGCTGGCTTTGGAATGTTTCAGTCTGGTCCCAAACCACTGGCCTCCTAAAACCAAAACGGAAATATGCCAACACCTCCCTGAAAAAGGCCGTTCCCCAGGCATGTGCTAATACCAGCCAGTTTGCCTGAATACGCACAAATAATAAATAAAAAGAGCCACATGTCTGGTTGAATCACAGAGCAATTAGGAACCTTGAATGAAGGCTTGCAGATGCTGCCTTTGCAATTTATGGTTTGCATATTCCTGTTCCTATACTTTATAAGGACTAAATGAGAGTATGAGGGCTGTCAGCATATCCTGCTGACAATAATATCCTAATATCGTTACTTTTAAGAGTTCTATTTTGAGTAACTTTAAATAGTGAAAGAGAGAAATTTCATGCCTTCTTGTTGAATCAGCAAAGCCTTGAAATCTCCCGTTGCTTTTCTCTTCAGTTATTTATAGCTTGGGTTGTCTCCTCCCCAACACTTCACTCTTGGATCCTGTAAATCCAGCTAAGAGTCATGCAAGACAGAAGAATTCGTGATGAGATGAATTCCGAAAGCCCCTGAACTCAAAGGTTTAGACTTGCATTGCCTGTGTCACTTTGTTGCTTCCTCTGGCTCCTGTAGCCTCAATTCTCTCTCCAGCCTGACCCAGGAGGTTTCCTCTTTCCCTCTGTTCTGAAGGCAACCAGGCAGCGGATGTGCTCCTGCTGCTCAGTCCTGCTGCAGCTCCTGGCAGCTTCTCCTGCAAGTCTCCTTGTTTTAAGTAACAAACAACCATGGATTCTGCTCAGAGTGGGGTGAACAGGGGGCAGAGAAAATATTAGTTGGAGTATTGACATGTTAATTGCAGTATTGACAGCTTTAACATATTGGAAAGGAATAGATGCAAATTGAGAGGTGTTCTCTGAACTGTGCTTGCTCTTAATCCTGGTGCTATGGAACTGAGGATGTTTGCTGTCCATGGCATGTGGTGGCTGCCAGTGTGCTGAGGAAGGGCTTTGGATTGGATGCCTTCCTCCTGTAGGCTGCAGGAGATGTCAAACCAAAGAACATGGAACATAACACAGCCCTCAGAACTGTGTGGCTTTTGTCTCCCCACAGAAAACTATCCCTGGAAAAGCACTTCATGGTTTAAGGCAGCAGAAGGATTGCTGTGGCCTTGCTGGTTATTTTGTTGCTGCAGTGGAAGGAAAAGAGTGGAGTGTGTAGGGCAGGATCTGCCTCTGCTTTTTAAACTATTCCTGGCAGCAGGATCTGCAGTCTGTGTCTAAGTATTTCCTTTTGGTTTTCCATACCACCTCCCTCTTCCCCTCTTATGGTGGAAACAGAGCCATTCCTTAGCCATTGAATACCAAAGTCCAGTTTCCTATTAAGCTTCTGTGGTGGAAAAAAAGGCTTCCAGCAAAGGAAGCAGAAAGAACCCCAGTCAGGAACCAAGGCAAATCTGGCAGTGTGGTTCCAAAGCCTGGAGGGATGGAGACGTGGGCATTGCACAAGAGGTCTGCTCCTGGAGATCAAAAGTCAGCCCTTCAGCTTGGGCTGGATTTGCATGTGCAAATTATTCACTAGCACATTATTTTGCATATTCTCACATAGTGCTTCTAACAAAACACAGAGCAGCTCTTCTGTGGGTGTAGGAGCTTTGTTTGTGTCTCTCTGATCTCTTGGTACCTGCAAATAGAGGTTTAGTTCCAGATTTTGTGTTTCCTTGGCTATTCACAGCATTGTTCCCTAACCCAGTGTTTAACATACTTTCAGGGTGATCCAGCAATAGGCAAATATTTTACCTTAGTCCACTAAACTACTAATTAAAAAATAGAAAAACACCAGCTTCTGGGGTTTAGTCACTGCAATTTTCCATCTGTTGTCAATGGTAGTTGCAGGGCACAAAAACCTTGATTGGCAGGGGCAAAAAAAGCTGCTCATTCCATTCCATTTATCAGAAATTAAAAGCCAGCTTGCCTTTGTGTATGACATTTGTGATGGCACAACTCTGGGGCAGCACCAAGCTCCGAGTCCCCCAGCTGGCACAGAGCCCTCTCAAGGAGCTCTGGTGATGCAGCTGATGGAATCCTCACCTTGCAATAGCTGTGCCCCAAACCAGCTGTACAGCTATTCACATACCCCTGCAGATGGGTCTTTTTTCTTGTTTTAAAATGCAAGTACATCTCCATTTAAACAGGACAGAGCCCAAGTGTCCCCCCAGCAATGTCTGGGAAACCACAGTTACTGAGTTAGAAACGTTGGGTTTTAGGATGAGATGGCTTGTACCTAACTTAGGTATCTAAAGATTGTTAGTTTGCTTAGGGAAGAGAAACAGCTCTTCAAAGAGTGCACCAGGAACAGGCACAGCACCGCAGTTCTGCTCCTTTGGAAGTGAGGGGCATCATTCCTGTTACATCAAATATGGATACGCCCTGCTGTGTTTGTCTCATGGAAAATATTCCTAACGGAGTGAGGGAAAGGGGCATTTCCCTTTGCAAAGTGCACACCCAGGGCTGTGCCTGAGGGAAAGGGGCATTTCCCTCTGCACGGTGCATGCCCAAGGCTGTGCCTGAGGNGTTTGTCTCATGGAAAATATTCCTAACGGAGTGAGGGAAAGGGGCATTTCCCTTTGCAAAGTGCACACCCAGGGCTATACCTGAGGGAAAGGGGCATTTCCCTCTGCACGGTGCATGCCCAAGGCTGTGCCTGAGTGGGGCAGCCAAACAGGCTGGTTTGTCAAGTCTGGCATTGTGAGGGAAATAAACAGGCCTTGGGGGGAAATGACTGATGGAACATTTTCTACCCTTTTCCTTCACAGCTTAGCATATCTGAGGGACTGGTTATCCACCAACATATGTGGCAGTCCTGACAGACTTTCCCACAACTTTGTCCTTTAGGTTTCCACCAATTGTGCTGGCACTGCCTGCTCTATTTGCAGCTGATCTTAAAAAAAAAAAACAACCAAACAAAAAACCTCCAAAACCAACCAACCAATCAATCAATCAATCAATCAAACAAATAAAAACTTCCTCCTAAACCTAGTTATGATTTATTTTCCCAGGCAAATGATTTTTCATCATAATGTCTTGACCTCTTTCATACCAGCACAGTGATAAAATCAGCTGCATTAATTGTGTTAAATACTGTGTTGAAATCAGTACTGAGACTTCCGACTTCAGTGAATGGGCATATTGAGGACATTTGCACCTCTGAATGATTCCAGCATCCTGTGACATCCTTTGTCTTCCAGAATACACTGAAAAATGAAACTAAAACCGGTTTTTGTGTTACATGAAGGAGTAAATTGTTCATTTAAACACAGAATAGGAGTTACATCTACCTATCAGGTTCTCTATCATCTGAAAAACTACTTAAATAATCATGACCACAGAAACATGGTTCAGAGCTGGTTCTCTACCTGGAGGCTAATAAAAAATGGAGTACCACAGATACCTGTTCTGCTTAACATCTTTATCAGAGTCCTGGAGGAAGATATGAAGAAAAGCCTCATCATGTTTGCAAACGGCATTGAACTGAGGGCAAAGCTGCCATGGGAGCCAGTTACACGGCCTGCAGGGGTGGGGTGAGGCTTAGGAAAGTGAGCTCAGGGCAGAGCTCTGCCCCTGGGAAAGGCTGCCTGAGACCCAGCCTGAGCCTGCCTGCCTGGGCACAGCTCCAGGAAGGGGCCAGGCTGGGGCACCAAGCGAGGGAGCCCACAGTGCCCTGGCAGCACCTTGAGCAGCACCAGCAGGGGCAGGGCCAGCACATCGTGGGTACCTGCTCTGCTCAGCACCCAGATCACATCCCAAATCTGTGCCAGGCTTGGGGCTCCTGGTATAGGAAAGGCTAAACTGAAGGGAGTTCAGTGGAGAACACCAAGGTGCTCAGGGCTGGGGCACTTGCTCTGTCAGAGGCTGAGGAGAGGGAGGTTGCTCAGCCTGGAGAAGAGTCTGCTTTGGGGGGAAGGTCACAGCAGCCTCCAGTACCTGTGAGGGGGATATTGAGAAGTTGGAGTTCCCCACTGTAGTGCAGAGTGGGAGGAGCAGAACTTAAACCTGAGAGGATCAGACTGGATACAAGAATGACTTTTCCTGCATGAGGAAAATCAAACCTTGGAGGCTGTGCAATCTCCCCCCTTTGACATTTCCAAGACCTGCCTGCTTTGACCTCAGAGCTGACCCTGAATGGGAGCTTGGACCAGAGACATCCTGAGATCCCTTCCAACCTGAATGATCCTATGGAAATTACAAATTGGAAGGATCTCTGGAGGTCATTAGGAGATATTAGCAAAAGTTCAGCTGAGTATCAGTATCCGCAAGCATGGAGACTCCACAACCTCTCCATGTGACTGGTGCCACTGTTTGACTACTCTTAGGAGTGACAAGACTGCAAGTAATTGGGATTTGACACTTTCTTCATGTCTTTAAACAAAAGCTATGGTAATACAGGTCGAGGTGGGGTCCGTATGGATAGGTGGAGTGGTAGCATCAATATAGATAATGTGGCACAAAACTCCAAGATACTCTTAAGAATTGAAATAAGATTAAAAAATTTGCATATTATAATATTGTCTTTGATCTGATAAATTGTCCATCTCTCACATGTTATCACAGTGCCCTTGTCTTGTTTTCTCTCTGTTCCTTTCCTGCTATCCCATGGTTATACAAAGCAGTCACAGGATGGATTCATGCTGGATCTGCAGCTTGGGGAGCAGCCAGGAGTGAGGAGAGTGCAAGGCTTGAGTGGTGCAGCTGCAGTGCTGGTACTTGAGCTGTGTTGGAGCTGATACACATTTATTGGAGATGGGGGATCTTAGATTGTCTCAGATAGTGCCACACCACTCCAGGACACTGGCTCTGAGTGCCAGCGCTGTTTGGCTGTGCTTCAAAAGCATTTTTACCTTGGAAGTGGTGTGTACATCTGGAATATTGCACTTCCCACTCTGCATTGCACTGAACATTTCTCTCATATGGCTGACACATCGTTTAACAAATCATTATGTGGTATCTGGGGAAAAGCAGGTCAGTGGAATCGCAGAGACTGAGGATCATTTCCATTATCTTCATTAATCCTTTCCTTTGAAGTAAAAATATTCCAAATGGCAGTAAATGTCCTTACAGCATTTTGGCACCAGCAGCCAGCCTGGGGTGTCTTCACATTCATTGCTGCATAGGAATAGATAGGGGTGGATAATCTGGAGCAGTGGATTACAGTTCTACAGGGACTACAAATAAGAAAGCAAAACAATGGCTTTCCATGAGAGCCTGTTAGGACGCTGTTGGGAATTTTTCTATAAATAGTGCCTTATTTCTCTCAATCATCTCTACAAAAATATTAAATCCAGCAGGGCTGGCATATAAAATCCTGACTGGTGAGAACTATAAATGATGATGATAAATATAGATGCTCTGGAGCCAGGCTGGGAGAGCTGGGGATATTCACCTGGAGAAGAGAAGGCCCCAGGGAGACCTCAGAGCCCCTTCCAGTGCCTAAAGGGGCTCCAGGAGAGCTGGAGAGGGACTTGGGACGAGGACCTGGAGGGACAGGACAAGGGGCAATGGCTTCCCATTGCCAGAGGGCAGGGGTAGATGGGATATTGGGAAGGAATTGTTCCCTGTGAGGGAGGTAAGGCCCTGGCATAGTTTCCCAGAGAAGCTGTGGCTGCCCCTGGATCCCTGGAAGTGTCCAAGGCCAGGCTGGATGGGGTTTGGAGCAAACTGGGATAGTGGAAGGTGTCCCTGCCCATGGCAGGGGTGGAACAAGATGGGCTTTCAGGTTCCTTTCAACCCAAGCCAGTCTGTGATTCCATGATAAATGCTGTTTGTTTCTAGCAAGGGGCATAATCAGTAATTAGGGTTATTTAGGGTGGTCACTGTTCTGTGGGACTGAGAGGTGCTGTGTTGTGATGGACACTTCTGCACATTTTGAATAACGGTGAGAGTCCCAGCAGGAGGAAAGGGGAGCACCAGCCCTTTGGCAATTGCTCTCTGTGTTCATGATTTAGCAGCAGTGCTGCCTGCCAGGAAAAGCAAGCAAGGTGCGAAGGGAGAGTCGATATCCTCTAGGAGACCAATTACTGTAACTGGCGAATAATAGCCAAAGGTTTGGTCAGCCACACCCTTCTGGAGGTGTGATGAGGCAGCTCTGCTCATGGCTTTTAGCTCCTTAAAGGCATTATCTGGCAAGAGGTGCTCCAGACTGAGCAATTTTGATTCAGGTTTACACCTGTAAACAATACCTGGGAGATGCAAAAGGCCTGCAAAAGGCCAGGGAATAAGGGGGAATGAGTCGATGGGTTGGTGTGTCTGTGGGTGGTGGTGCAGCAGGGTTAGGAGTTGCTGCTGGAAGCTGGAAGGGAAAACCAGTTTCTCAGACAATGTGGGAATCCCTTGCTAACAGTCAGCCTGGGGGAGACTGGAGTTTGTATCTGTCCAGACTTTTGCCCACTAAAGTTAATACCCAAATCTATGGAAATTGGCTGTTGAGACTCAATGGAAATTCAGGTGCTTTTTCCTTTTATTTAAGAAGCTGGAGACAGTGAATTTTCCTTCACACTGTTATTGCAAATCATAATTAATAATTAATAATTAACGATTAATTGGGGGTTGGAACTAGATGATCCCCAAGGTCCCCTTTTCACCCAGACCATCCTAAGATGCTATAAATTAGTCCCTTTGTGTGTAACCACAACTGAATTCTCAGGCTGCCTGCAGAAATCCTTGACCCAGGTGTGTTTACCAACCAGCTCTGAAAATACCTGTCCTTTTTATTCTCCTGAGTAATGTAATCAAACTAACAGGTTTTTGCCCATTGCAGCCCGGCAGGTTTTATTAATGCACTATGCTGAGCAGATTTCACAGTGAAGATGTTATGAAACAAATGGAGAAAGACCAGTTAAATGCAAGGCCTCCTTTCTTTTGGCTGATTAATATAATTGAGATTTAGGACTCACCTTTGCAGGAACACTCAAGCAATAATCTAAATTAACTAAAAATGTGATTTTAACATGTATTAGTCAAACTGTATTAAGCCTCTGGGTGGTTAAGCGTAATCAGAATTAATCTGGCCTTAATTTGATATAGCTGACTTAATCAAAGTTACTTGACTCCTGAGTTTCTACAAGGAGGTGCTCAAAATGTTTTCTCTGTTGTCTTGAAGATCCTGCTTTTCTAGGATAGTGAATAATTACCACTATTCTTACTCTGAAGATACTTATAGTCTCTCATGCTGGTTTTGGCCAGGGCAGAGTTAATTTTCTTCCCAGTGGCTAGTATGGGGCTGTGTTTCGGACAACTGTGATTTATTTCTCCTGAGCCACTTGGCAATGTCTCCAGCATCCCTTGGTTCACAGCATCCTACCAATGTGATCTAATTAATGCTGCTGCAGTTGGCTTCCGACAAACAGCCTTATCAGGGCTGTCCTCAAGGTGCAGGATGCGCTCAAGGTACTGCTGACGGGTGAACCTCACAACTTCCACATTCCCAAAGAGTTTCGATAATCATCACAAAGTCTGGATGTTTATCTGAACCGTATTCAAGCTATTCCAGCCCCCTTGGGTCTGCAGATTTAGGTTAGAAATCTTTGACGTAAGACTCCTGGTATTTCCTGCTCCTGACAGGGCCAGATATGCTCAAGTGTCCCTTTGAGGTGACATTTGTCTCCTGTTTTCAGTGCTGCTGTGGGGTTATCAGGTCACTCATTCTTGGATTCGGGTGCAGGAAGAGACTTAAACATGTTCTTAGTCTCAAGTATAAAGCAAAACAACAAAGCCTAGAAAATGGGCTTTAAAAGGGATGAGAGGGACAATAGGAAAATTTATCAGAGACAGCAAGAGATTGTGACAGCAGGGGTGCAGGGGCTGCTGTGGGAGGACAGACATCTGCAGATCATGGGCCTTTGACTGCTTTGTGGGACAAAAGTAAAGTTGCTTATGAAAGATAAGATAAATGAAAAGATGAATTAAGAACATAAATGAACAGGAGAAAGTGCCTCCATGTTCAATTTAGGGTTACTTTAAGCTTTGCCAAGACAGAAAGAACACAATGTACACGAAGGAGTGGAAATGATAAAAAAATCCATTCAGCTTTGTTGAAGATCAGGAAGGAAGAAATCCCAACTTACAGTACAAAACACGGGGGCTCTAAGGCTACTTATTACCCTCTTTTTCCTCTCAAAGAGCTTGTCACTTAATCAGGCTTCAGTATTCAGGCTTGGGGTACTGGGAATATGTTTTCTGAAATTTCTGATTTGCAGACCTACAGCTTAGGGCAGGATTTATGTAGGAATCAGCCTAGGATCAAACTCCTGAGGAGCCACAAGGTCAAGCATGTCTAATCATCCCCCAAGGACTTAAAAAATGCCTTGAGTGAGGACACTGGCAGGAATTCCTAGTGCAACCATCCTGCCTGAGGCTTGGGCAAAGAAAGATGCAGTTGCAGGGCAAAATATTAATCTCAGCCCAATTGACAACAACAAGGAAAGACATTTCCTTTGTAAATCTAATAAAAATGTTAAAAACCAAGCTAACTATTGAAGAAGCAGCTGAAATTTGCCTTTGAACTAGAACAGCTTTCATGTAAAGGCAACTTAAGTCTTCTGTGTGATAAAGTAAATAACTTTTAACCAAATAGATATTATTTTAATCTTAGTCCTTGAAGTTAAAAAGTTAACTTTCTCTGTGATTTCCCCATTTGTGACAGCCTCTGGCTGTGTTTTTACTGTCGTAGCAGCTTCTGGCAGACTGCATGTCTCTCACATTCACTACAAAGTAAACAGGAATTTTTTCCAAGGGTAGCTGGCTGGGCTCCAGTGGAAGAATGCAAGTTATTCGTAAGTTCTGGTAGGCTCATTTCTGCTTAATATGGTCTGTTTTTATTGTAGATTTTATGAAGAAAAAAAAGTTGTGATTCATTTAATCTCCTGGGACTGTTTTCTTCAAACGTGTGGGAAATGGCCTCCACCCCAAGCCCCAGCACAGAGTTATGTTGCTGTTTGTCCTGATAATGCACAATTTTTCCCACCTTGAGGCCCGACAGGCTGCCAGAAGGTTCCCAAGATGCAGCCAGCACATGCTGTGCTATTTTGAGGACAGAATTGCTGCTGCAGACAGGGACCCATCAGTGTTCTGGTGAAGGGCTGCAGGAGTGTGGACAGCATCAGCCACTCTGCACACCTGCCTTCCCAGGCACAGGCAGCAGCAGCAGGAAGGGGCTTCCTTCTGCCTGGATAACCCTGGCAGGAAAGGGAGAAAAGGCCTTGAGGGGTTCAGGCAGATTCAGTACTGAGGAGACACAGCAGGGCCAGGTGAATTTTGCTCAGTGCCATGGCACTGGCAGGTCCCAGGTGCCCATCCAGCAAAACTGGGCTTTCCCTGCTCTTTCCTGGGTTGGTCTCTGGGTTTCCCTTGTGGGTCTTTCAGCTGGAGCAACCTGGGACCTGTGGGAGTACATGGGATCACTCCTATCTAAGGAGAGAGCTGTGGGCCTGTGCCAGCAGAGGAAAAGCTGGGAAGCTGGAGGTGAGGTTGTCATAAGGACAAAAGGATATGAATTGTCCAAGCATAAGCTGGAAACTGCATGGAGGCTTCCAAGCTGTAATGAGGTTCTTAGAAGATTTCCTGGGAGGAGGAGGAGGGAACTTAGTGCATTAAGAAAGGGATTATATAATAATGATACAGAAACACTGATTGTGCCAACTGGAGAATGAATTTGATGAACAGGGAGGTCCATTTCCAGCTTAATTTCCTCTTAATTTCCTTCTATAGTTGCAGGAGCACAGCTATAGAACTAGAGTGCAACTGAGGAGGAGCAGCGCTTCACTGACTCTGTGAAATGGGTGGGTTTTTAAGCCAAGTGAAAGTGTTATCATGCCTCTAACCTCCATCCTGGATAAATCAGCTGTTGTAACTGGAAACAGCACCACACTCAATGTGGTTTGCATGTTAATGGGTAGAAATTCAGGACAATATTTCATTTCATTATTATTTAAATAATAAATTGAGTATTTCACTTTAAAATTGATAATGTTTCTGTAATACCTTTTAATTCAACATTTCAGGCTGCTTTACCATCCAAACTGACTTAAATATTGCAAAACTCAGAATGTAAATTGTATTTTATCTGGGTGTGTGTATGGGGAGTGCAAAAAAGGGGTGATTTTTCCCAGGTCACTCCAGGAGAGCTGTATAAGGGTGAGCCACAGAACCTTGTAACACTGGATATTTAGGTGGGAGACACCCTATGGAAACTGCATGCAGGGAATGAAGGGCACTGGACATGGCATGTGGTTGGTGAGGGCCTGCTGGGGAGCCTCTTGGGATGTTTGTGGCTCATGTGACAGCAGCTGGGCAGAAAATGGTTTTCTTTATCTGCCCTCTGGTTAGAGTTGAGCAGACAGGTTAACTCAGCCCAATTTGTTCCAATCCCTCTCTCCCCAGTCTCTGTTTTTCCTTTGACTGCTCCGTGCCCGCCTTTTGTTTCCACTCTGGTCAGAGAGGACGCTTTAATTTCACATGAAAGAGCAGATTGATGTATGACGCCAGGGATTTTGCTGGCGTACTCAGCTCTGCATTTTGGCTGCCTGTATGTATTTGGAAATTAGAGTATTAAAAAGAAAGGGGAGACTATTCCTCATAAAGCTGAGCTTTATGTGGCTCTTCTGCATGTTCAGAGCACTGTCCAGATGTCATCTAAATAATCTCATGATCTTTCCAGGGAATGGGAATGTAAACAGAGTTATCTCCTTCCCTGACGCTGAAGTAAATTGCTCAAGGCCAGCAGTGGGAGAGGCTCCTCTTCCCTTCCCATTGCCTTCCTTCTGAAATCCTGGGTACAAATCCCTCTCTTCAGGTTTGGGATGGATGAGAAAGGAAGGGACGCCCAGGGAGAAGGCAGGGGGCAACAGCTCAGAGATGAGAGTTGCCTGTGGGTCTGTGTACAAGATTCAACATTTTAATGCACAGCAACCACTGCTAATTCATGCCAAGCAATCCTCATTTTGATACCTTTTTAAATCAGGAGGTGAGTTGTAAAGAAATTCCTTTCCCTTTCACCATTCCCTGGAAGAGTTCAGGAAATGAGTAGATGTGGCATTTCATGATATGGTTTAGTGGGCACTGTGGAATTTGAAGGATGTACTTGATGGTCTTGGGGGTCTTTTCCAACCTTTGTGGTTCTGTGAAACTAAGGCATTACTTTTCAGTATTACTGCAACTGCTGTATCCCACAGAACTGATAGGATTCCTCTGACCAGCAAACTGTGAGAAGGCTGTACTTACTGACCTCTCCTGTATGCCCCTCAGTTTAACATCTGTGGGTGGAAATGGGAAATTCTGTACCTGGAGTACAGAATTTGTCCGTGAGGAGGGTCCTGAGCCTGCCTTAGAAGCCACACTCCATCATCTCTGCTCCTAGCGCACTGACTCATCAGCTCCTGCGCCAGGGAACAGTGGAGACCCTGGTTTTGGCACTATGATTTTTGTGCCAGAAAGCTTTATCCAAAGGTGGTCACAGGTCAGGCAATTTTTTTATTCCTCTCCTTCTCTTTACAAAGAACAGCAGGTGGGCAGAACTACTCCTACATGGAAGATGTTCCCTTTACAATATCCTTGAGAACAAAATTATTTTTGAGGCAGGATATACCAAGATGTTTTAATTACGAATGGAATAGATTTCTTTCCTTCTTGTTAAAATGCAGATTTCTAATACTTTATCTTGACAAAAACCATTTCTAATAAATTCAGTAATGGTATACAATGTGGTAAGTGTGTGCCACCTGGTGAGAGCACATCTCAAGCAGCTTGGCTAGTAGAAATGAATTTTTTCAACCTATGCATTTGATGTAGAATCAACCTCTTGAATTCGGATGTTCAATTAGGCATGAATTTTCAGGTGAATTTGGACTGGAGGTCCTGAAGCAGCTGGCTGGGAAGCTCACCAAGCATTGCAGACAGCTCCACTGTCACAGGCTGCTTTTGGCCCTCTCCCTTTTGTGTGCCCCAGACAGGACTCTTTGCTGATCCCAGCTTGTCTATAAGCCTTGGGAGGTGTTGGTGTTGGTTCAGTGCTATGGTTTCTCTATGATGTTCTCTGAAAGGTTTGTACACGTTTTTTTCATTCTCTCTTGGTTTATTTGCCTTTTCCTCTCTCAGAGATGTTCACACTTTATCCCTCTGACTAAAGCTGAACTACTAGTCCAATACAGGGTATATTTAAGCCTTCCTGCTTGCTTGGAGAGAGCCCATCTCATTTTTCTTTGAGAAAGATTAAAAATTAATTTTAATTATTCAAAAAATCACTGCATTGCCTCTCTTTAAAGCCACATCACTCTCCCTTTCTCTCTGCTTCTCTTCCTCTCTCCATGACTTTCTTTTCAAAGCACAATAAATTCCTTTCCATGTTCTGGGTGTTTTCATCCTCCTATAAAATTCACTAATGAATCCTTTGTGTAAGTATTAGCCTGATCTTTCAAGCAATAAATGGGAACAGAAAAAACTGACAAAGCCAGAGTTCAGGTTTCATATGAAATAACATCATCTTTAAAGCAAGGTTTTCCTGCAGCTGCTTTGTCATTCCTTTAGGTGTTGCCTGTGAGACCTTCGAAACCCCAGCCTTGCATTATGCTGCTGGCAGAGGTGGGTCTCTCCAGGGGGAGGTGTAATGTAATAAAAAATGAAGTATTGGCTCATTTTCAACCATTTAAACCACCTCAAAACCTTAGTGGATGCTGATGGTCTGGTCATTTGGGCAGGGAAATTTCCAGTTCTTCTGCTGCCTTGTGTCCCTCCCTTCACAACACTTTACACCCAGGGTAAATATGTTGCCCACTCAAGAGGATTTTAAACTGTAAGATTTGATGAAGTAATCCTTTCCTTACCAGATGGATACTCTAACAGGGTCCTGTTATACAGATGGCACACTGCTGTCATAGCTACAGGATTTCTAATCACAGCAAGAATTAAAGTAAGATTTTTAAAAGGTGGCTCCTTCCAGAAACCTCCAAAAGGGCCTCACAGTCAGCACATCGGCCATTCTCTCAAATCAGTGCCTGGCACTTGATCAGTTTTATAATAAAACAATAACCATGGAACCCACTTTCCCTTTAGGAAGCTTTTTTAAAAGAAATGACTTATTTTCATCCCTAGAAAGCACATTTTCCCTGTCTGAAGTAGGAGAAATGGAGTTTCTCTTAAATAAAAACATAATCTATGTGTTTGATGTTCTGGTGTAAATGTTTGAGAAGGGAGACCTTCCAGTGCCTGAGGGGAACCTACAGGAATGATGGAGAGGGACTTTGGACAAGGGCCTGGAGGGACAGGACAATGGGGAACGGGTTTAGGCTGCCAGAGGCAGGGTTAGATGGGATATTGGAAAGAAATTGTTCCCTGTGAGGCCTGGCACAGGTTGCCCAGAGAAGCTATGGCTGCCCACAGCACATAGAATCCAGTCACTTGGGCCTCCAACAATTATCCAAAGCAAATTAGAAAACATTTCATGTGGCCTTCAATCACATTAAGAGTTTGCAATGACACAAAATAACACAACACAAAACCCCACTTGGGAGGAGCATAAACACAGTTGCAGAGTTTCTCAGAGTGAGCTTCCCCAAAAGATAGACACAATAGAAGACAGTGGTGTTTGTTTTACAGCAGTTTTTACACAGTTGCTGAATGTTTCATTCCCTGCTTCCCTGGGTATGCCATGGAAGAGCAGTTCCCAGAGAGAGTTCAGTTCCTGCTTGGCCTCTGTTTCATTAATATTTGTGTACACAAACACACTGACATGCCAGACAATGCTCTCCCTGCAGAGCACTCACACACATGCCTGCTGCCAGGGCATTGTTTTCTACATGGCAGGAAACTATTCCAGAAGTTACTTTGCAGTTATCCGGCAAGAAGTGAAAAGCTATAGATTCCTCTGCTTCCAACCTCATCCCTAGGTGGAGTCAGGGAGATATTTCTGACCTGTTTAATTGGACAAATTCATCACTGGGCATGGGGATGGGGGGGATTGGACTCTGGTGCAAATATTCTCTGTTAGGACTGAGGGCTGACCTGTTCCCGTGTTTTGACAGCCTGCATTCCCTCCTCTTACCACCTCTTCACCTGGGGAAGAGCTGGAGGCACAGCAGCCAGGTTCCCCTCTGGCTTCCTCCCAGTGGTGGAAGTACAGCTTTTCATGGGCCAGTAAAGGGAGAGGTCCTACCTTTTAGCAGGAGCTCTGGAGCTATTAAAGCAGGGGAAAGAAATGTCACTAAATTTTGAGTCCATCTCCCTCAAATATTATCGAACCTCAGGCAAAATAACTCCAACAGCCGAGTGAGCCTGAAAAGACGGAGAAGCACAAACAGAAACTGGAGAGAGGAAATATCTCTGTTAATCCCCCAACCATTTTGTGCTTAGTGTTTCTTGTCTTGCATTTTAATGACTTGGCACGAGTGGGGAGAAAATATATGTGAGGCATGTTGATGCTCATGGAAAGCAGAGCTGTGTCCTCTCTGTATACAGAACTCATGATGGAGATACGAATGAGAAATTTATCTCTTTCTGGAATGCAAAGGATTTAGTGAACTTTGGGAACATTCCCAGTTCTTTCTCTCCCTTAATACTTGTAATGCAATTTGAATATAGAAGTGCAGATAATCTGTATTAGCTGCTGGTGATGGGTTCTTTGTTTTCAAAATAATTTGAATGTCATTGAGCTTCTCTTTGTTTTAGCAAGAACTATTTGCTACTTCACAACATTTCCCGATGTGCAGCATTTTTCAGTGGTCAGAAAATGCTTTACTTCTGGAAAGAGATACCAACCAAATTCTGACCTTAGCAGCTTGAGTGATGTAGGCAAGCTGGGAAGGGAACATCCCCAGGGACGGTTTGGGGAAAAATTCTGCCTGCAGATGAGCAGAGATGGAAGGAACTCTTCTAAGGAAGCAAAGCAGGAGCAAAGCTGCTCCTGGAATAACATTAACATTTCCTGGAGAGCTGCAGGACTCTGTGCACCCTGGGAGGGTTTGTTCCTATCCCCCTTCTTGGCCTCCACATCAGCAGCCATCCCAAAGTTTTCCTAACTCCTGAGGCAGGTGCCTGTAAAAGAGGAGGAGTGGGCTGAGGAGCAGGGAATTGGATGTACAGGTTCTGTTTTAACAATGAACTGCAAATTGTGACTCCTGCAAGCCCTCTGGCTGCATTTTTTGTTTAGTATCTTCATGGAAAAAATTAGATCCCTAAATGAAAAAATTCCATCATAGATAAAAGTTCTGGAAAGAGAGAGACAATGGAGACTATTTTAATGTAAAAGTATGATCTGAAAGCAATGAAACAATAAATTAAATGACCAGTGCACCTTAATCCAAGCCAATTAACAAGCCTATTTAATGAAGTGCCTATTGTTCATTATTATTTTTATTATTATTTAATCACATTTGAAAGGTAATTGAAAACCTGGTAAAATAACACCTGAACCCATACACTAAAAATGGACTTCTTGCGAGAAAACAGCCTAATTCCAATGTAAGAACCCAAACCCACACAGCTCAGAGAGCTTAGTGCTGTGTCTGGGGACCAGCAGAGTACGAAGATCCTTGGGCCTGGATTTTTGGGCTGTTTGCAAAAAAGTCTGGATTTCCACAACATAATATCCACCTGGCAATATGAAGTGGGAAAACAAACTATGCTACCAACAGGGGATAAATTGATCACAGCTGAAGTAGGAAAGCTGAAGGTGTTCCCAGAGAAAGTTGAGTTTGTCATTGGGCAAAATATATATAGGAAAAAGGCCTGGGAGCAGGAGAGAGGTGGGATTTTGCACAAATTACCTTTTCCTGTTCTGAGTACTGGAATAATCTAAGAATAAAGGAATAATTGTCATTGAATCCCAGAATAATTTAGACTGGAAGGGACCTCTGGAGACCATCGAGGTCCAGCCTCCTGCTCAAGGAAGATTTAGTTCGGTCTGGTTCTTCCAGGCCTTGTCCAATCTCAGTCTGATTATCTCAAGTGTCCACACTCTGGCCACTTTTGACAACGTTCATGGTGAAATATCAGTACAGAACTGGTACGAAACTGGCATTTTCCATGTCCCACTTGTGTCTGTGCCTCTTGCCTATCACTGTGGAATTCCAAGAAAGTCTGGCTTGATCCTCTCTACACTTCCCCATGAGGTGGTTGTAGATCTCCCCTTTGTCATCTCCAAACAAATCCAATAGGTTCCACCTCTCCCCAGTGTCCCGAGTTCTGGGCAGGGGAAGGTGCTGCTTGGAGACTCAGTGCTGAGTCACTTCATTGCCATTTGCTCAGAGATACAGGACTGTAGACTTTGGTTTTGAGGTACCTTGAAAATGTTAATTACATTTGAAGTGGTTTTGGCCATCTCCAGCAAAGCAACCTGGGTCACAAAGGAGTTAAACATCTTGCCCAAGGACCAGGGCTGAGGCCAGGATGCAGAAATCCTGAATTTCAGCCTCTGCTCTGTAGTCTGTCCTAGGAAAATCAAAGTGGTGACTGGTTTTTGCAGTGTGGACCAGTGTTTAGGTCTGTCCTTACTTTACCAAAAAGATAACTCTGTAAATTGGTAAAGTTAACAATAAATCACATGCTAATGCTTTGCAAAGAAAATAATCTTCCTTAAGCAAAGTTGCAAAATTACCTTGGTAACTCCAACATGTCCTTTGGCTGGAGCGGCTGGATGCTCCCGCCTTGGCACAGCAGCGATTTGTCCGTCCTTGACCAGTGGGCAGACCTGCCAGGGTGTGTGATGAGCTTTTGTCACAAGATGAAAGACACAAAACCCAGAAGCTTTATAGGTTTAACAGCCTCTCTTGGTATTGAAATGGGAGGAGTGATAGAGCAGAGGAACAAAAGGCAACTCTGACAGAATTATTGACGTTGGATCTATGGGGTTACTCAGCACTGGCGTTAGAGCACAGCACATGGGTATGAGCAGCTGCTTTCAGATTTGTGAGATCTGGGTTGCATTGGGGAGATATCTGGTACTAAAGAAGGAACTCCTATGGTTGTCATTATCCACACTGAATAGCTGGTCCCAGTGGTGTTTGTGGCAGGCCTCTCACCAGGTTATTTAACTCCTGCAGTGGGAATCTTCAAGGTAGTTCCTGAAAAAATTGTTTTCTATTGAAATGGAGAATAAAAGCGTTTCTTTGGCAAAGGAAAAGCTGTTTTACTCTGTGCCCCTTGTATTTAACCTGAAAAATTCATAATGAGAGATCCAAGTGTTCCTGCTTCTTGCATGAAGCTGAAAATGCCTACAATGTTCTAACTGGCAGAACCTAGAAAGGGAGAACAGTGACCAAAAATTCAGTTCTTTTTTGCTGTTTTTTTGTGGTTTAGTGTCTGTGCCAGGAAAACTCCTCCCTGGATGTGGTCTCCGGGCCTTGCTTCTGAGGGGGTGGGGGCTATCTCATCCTGGCCTCTCATGCACACTGGGAAAACCTCTGCTGTAGGAATTCTCCTCTTGCTGGAATGCCTGAAGTTCACAGGCTTCAGCTGTGTGTTTGTGCCTTGCCTTCCAGTCCAGCTGTCCAGGATATGGTACACTTGTCCTAGCAGGTTATGTGGATTTGTTTCGAAAGGCATTTCACAAAGGATGGAACAAATCTGAAGCTTGGGTACTGTGCTAATATTCATAATCCATGAGTCAGAAAGAATTCAAATATCCCTGTTTTAGTCATAAACATATCCATATCCACATCCACACCCATATCCATGCCAGCTCACTTTTAAGTGGATACTTTTTTGACTCCCTTCATTACCTGTCAGTATTCTTATTATCCTGTACCCTAAAGAAGGATTTCTCTCCTTCAGTCCAGTACTTCTGCACTTGGCAGTATGTGAGAGCAAATGGTGGATTTTCTGCTGTTCAGATTCATCTGTTTGTTACAACTTAGGCACAAACTTCCCAAAATTATTCCAGAAATGACCTGCAGAGCTAAAAAGTCCATCTGCCCACTGAGTGACCAGCTCAGCCAAGTTCAGTAGCTGTTGCGGCGGGTGGAGATGGTGAGGGGTACCACAACCTTCTGAAAGCGTCTCCACCACGGAGCCGCTCGGTGGCCCCCTCCCACGCACACACTCAGTCACACTCACGCCTGATGGTACTGGCAACAGGTGGATGGCAAAGAGTTGGGAAGGGNGGAAGCCATTGCATTCTCTAACTTTCTAAGGGGGTGTCACAGGCTACCACAAGTACCTGCTTGTACTTAACTGGGACCAGCTGGTTGGCTTCCTGCATATTTAGGTTGGATTGTTCAATTTTTTCAATGTAAACAAGCTGACTCCTTTTACAGTCTTTCATGAGGCCTTTTCTGGTCTTCCTTTCATCTGGAAAATTTTAGAAGTTTATGATCAAAATTATATACAAATAAAATCTCACATTGTCAGTTACTAGTATTAATACTTCCATGGTCTTAATGGAAAGCTGCTACCAACATGCCAATGTTTAGATTTGCATGTGTATTTTTTTCAGAGCACCACATTAGCAACTTACAGACATTTTTTTTTTCCAAATTAATAGAAATACTTTTTTTTAGTTTTATTTTTTAATTTATTTCTTATTTCCAGCTAGAAATTTTTTAACTGCACCCCAAGAGTGTGTGCATGACTTTGTATAGTGAAATCTCATTTGATTTCTACTATAATATCCTCACCAGTCCAGTTCTTTCTGGAGATACTGTGATCCTCCCCAATCCTAGAAAATTACTGCACCTTTGCTCTGCCTATGTTGTCACTCTACTGCTAACTAAGGCAAAATCTGCATTTCTTCTCGGGGGCTATATCTATGTAACTGTGTTCTGTATATCTGCATATCTATTAATCTATGTGTTTGTCACATTTAACCTCAGTTCTATCCCTCTTGCACGATAGAGATTCTCAATCTTTTAGAAGGAACTACTTAACTTCTTTGGGGAAACTCCAAACCTATGAATGCACTTTATGCTGCATTTTTTCATTTACAACCAGCTAAAAATTAGCCTGAATGGTTCTGTTTTCTTTTCCTCTGCATTGCTTGTTAGTTGGCTTACATGTGTGGGAGTGTACCTGTGAGTTTGTGTTCCTGTGTAGTCATTTGGAGATTACTTGCAGGCATCCTGGGGACCACTAATGGACAGTGATAGAACAGGTCTGTGTTTCCTTTAGCCAATATTTTCACTGGTTGATTTTTATGCCTTTTAATTTAAAATCCTTCCTTTTCACTTCACTTGCAAAGTGTGACTCAACCTCACGTAAGCAATTTGTATTTTGCCATGCCTCTGGCCTCCGAGGTGCTTATTATTCCCATTCCTTTTCTTTTCTGCTTCCAGCCAATATCATGCATTTTGCTCCTTTGATTAAATAAACCCTGAGTCTTGTACATATCAAAGCTCCTCACCTTATCAGTTCCTGATTTCAATATATGCTGTGAGCATGAACAAGATACTGAGCAAGATCTCTGTGTGCTTAGAATACCAAAGCATCTTGTACACAAAGCTGATGGTAAAGGGAGAGGAACTGGCTGTGTGCAAACCTCTGCCCTGCTGCTGGTGCAAGACAGGCTCTTCTGGAGCAAGGTCGGTCTTTGGTTTATTAAACAGGTACACCCAGCACGCAGGAAAACAATACCTTGCTTAGCACAGACACCCACCAGCCTGCTGGCACAAGCAGCTTGTGGCCACTTGTTATTCCCTTATGAACACTTTACCTGTTCATTTCTGTTCATAAATGGATTTCATGGATTTCTTTTCTGCTTGCTTATGAAGGAGTCATGGAACAGTCCTTGCTCTCTATAGCAAGTAGGTGAGGATTTGTGCATTTAGGAATATGGGTCTAATGGAACTTCTGGGAAGAGCCTGATTCTTTGCAATGGTTATACTGATCACACAGCAATGTAGAACAGTTAATTAGAAAAATTAATGTAACAAATCTGTCTGTGGCTTGCTTTTCCTACTGACATCATGTTTTTGCATTGAATTTAAAGTGAAAATACTATTTTCATATCCCTGTTTAGGCCTGCACTTCATTGAAGGTCAGTGAATACAAAGCTGACTTATAAGGATGAATATGTTGTGTTGGAAAACACTTAAACTAGGTAAACACAAGGCATAAATCCAAACTAGTTTCTGTAAGGAGCTGAGTAACTGTTTCATGCATATCTTCTTATCAGAATACTCAGCATTACAGAAAGGTTTGTGCCTCTAAACGACACACGAGATTTTTCTCTCAATTATATGTGTTTTGCTGTAATAGTAGGGCAAGACTTTAAATATTAAACTAGTCTCAAAACTACTCTTCATCAGCATATTTGTATTGATTAAAAAACGGACATTCCAGGCTTTGACTTACCTGCTCAGGAAATCAAAGGCACTGAAGAGAAATGAACTTTCTCTATTGCCCTCTGCTGCAGGTGCCTTCAGGAAGAGCTGGAAGGACTGTCTCAGAGAGGGAGTGGCTGCATTTGCATCCCAGGATTTATCAGTTGGAAGTACACAGGGAACAAGTAAGAGATGGATATGTTAAAACTGTTTTAAAATTGCTTTTTTCATTTTTTTCTTTTCTGTTGGCCTGGCTTTTTTGGACGCATATGAATGCTCCCAAGGTGGGAGGTCTTCACAGTTTGGACTCTTTTTTATTTATGAAAGTTTTTATTGTTATGTGATCAGCTAAACTTGAGATGTGGAACTAGTTATAAAACATAAAGAGACTTGGGAAGTCTGTAAGTGTTTGCTCAGCCATTGCCAGGGGGGTTAAATAGCAGCAGAGGGTGGTGGGGGTTAGTCAGGAGGAATGGCAGGTTGTTCCCAAAAGAATAGGGCATGGAGATTGACTTTATGGATGTGATGGCTCTGAAGAAGTCACAGCAGGATTTCTGTGGGTTGTAGCATAAATAATAATCTCTTGTGCATTACACATACCATATATTTAATAGCCTTTGGAGGAGTTGCCTATTTTGTTTGCCAATTTGTCAACCATTTATATTGAAAGAGATTGTTCCTCCTGAAGGAGACTTTCTGTGTTTAATCAGATTATGGCACAAAGATCCTTAGTCCTTTCCAGCATTTGGGAAAAAATATTATCTCCCACTACATTTATATACTTAATTTTTGAGTCTGCATTAGATCCATGGCCTGTTATTTCCTATATATAGACTATTTATAATCCCAGTTAGGGATATTACAGCTGCTTCAATGCCAAAGCAAAAAAATCAAACACAAGAGTATTAAGTCTTATTTTCTGCCCTTCACATAAAACTCTTCTGCTAAGACAAAAATGCATCGTAATTCAAACTACAGGCAAAAATGTGGGGGAAGTTGAAACAATTCGGGCTGGCTCAGCTGTTTCTAATTTAACCAATAACCTTCTGAAATTCCTCAGAACTGTAGGTTTTACGTTTTAAAATGGGGAAAGCACTAACGGTTTGGAGGCTTGCCATATACTTGAAATGTTTAAATGGGTAAAAAGGTGACCCAGAACTTTTGTGGACTGTTTGCTTGCTGTCAGTTCTGGTAAGAGTCCCAGGGCAGGCAGCTTCAGACCAAGGGAGCGCAGAGCATCAGCAAAGAGTTACAGGCTAAAGATGGAGTTGATGCAGTCGGGTTTTTGTGGAACCTAGGCTTTGTTAATGGCCTGAAGCTGAAGCAGGGCAGGTTTAAAGTAGCTATTAGGAAAAAATTCTTGGCTGGTGAGGATAATGGGATACTGGCACAGAGTGCCCAGAAAAGCTGTGGCTGCCCCATCCCTGGAAGTGTCCAAGGCCAGGTTGGATGGGGCTTGGAGCAACCTGGGACAGTGGAAGGTGTCCCTGCCCATGGCAGGGGGTGGGACTGGATGGGCTTTAAGATCCCTTCCAACCCAAACCATTTTATCATTCTATGCCTTCAAAAGTAAAGCTTTCAGCCCCAAGACAGCAATCTCCGACTAAAAATCTGTCACAAAAGTGCAAATGTGTCCAGCCACAGAGCTGTGTTTGTGAGCACAAATGCACGGTTCTGCCCTGCCGGTGCGATGGCTGTGGCGCTGACCCTGACCGGGGGTCACTGCCCGGCCCTGCGGGTCACGGTGCCCCCGCTGTGCCGCCCCCCGTGTGCTGTGAGGGGCTGGGGCTGCAGAGCGCAGCCCCCCCTGACACCGCCGGCCCGTGTCCCCTCACACCGCCGGCCCGTGTCCCCCTCACACCGCCGGCCCGTGTCCCCTCACACCGCCGGCCCGTGTCCCCCTCACACCGCCGGCCCGTGTCCCCTCACACCGCCGGGCCAGCCCCGGGCTCTGCGGGCAGGGGAAACGGCCTTTTGGGGCTAATTGTTGTAATTGGACTAAGCGTTGTAAAGGCCTCCACCTCGCGGCTGTGCTCTGCAATGAGCCGGCAGCACCAGGCATGGCTGGAATTTAACTAAAGAGTCAGGCTGGGCGCTTTGCACGTTTTGCTTACTTCCCTAAAGAGCCTTTTGGGAATCTTAAAACCGTGTGAGAGGAACGTGAGGGATGGTTTTAAAGCAGCGGTGTCCTGGGCTGTCCTTTGACCAGGTCACAGAGTCACAGAATATCCTGAGTGGGAAGGGACCCACAGGGACCATCCAGTCCAACCCCTGGCCCTGCCCAGACACCCCAACAATCCCACCCTGGGCATCCCTGGCAGCGCTGTCCAAACACTCCTGGAGCTCTGGCAGCCTCAGGGCCGTGCCCATTCCCTGGGGAGCCTGGGCAGTGCCCAGCACCCTCTGGGGGAAGAACCTTTCCCTGATCTCCAGCCTGAGCCTGCCCTGGCACAGCTCCAGCCATTCCCTGGGTCCTGTCACAGGGAGCAGAGATTGGAGCTGTCCCTGCGCTGTCGCTCGGGAAGAGCTGCAGCCGGCCCCTGGTGAGCTCTGCCCTCAGTCTCCTCCAGTTGAACAAGCCAAGTGCCCTCAGTCACTCCTTGTATGGCCCCTCCAGACCCTTCACCATCTTCATGTCCCTCCTCTGGATGTCTCTCAAGGAAGTTGAAAAGAGAAAGAGGAGGATGCTGCTTGCATTCCTTTGCATGTTGCACACACTTTGTTTAATCTCTAGCAGACCTTAAGCAGACTCTAGAGACACCAGTCTGGGCAGGCCATGCCCATGTGCTGTGTGATCCTGTGTCTGTACCCCATGAGGCACCTCCTAAGTGCAGATCAGGACTGGATCAGGCTGTGGAACAGGTGGCTTTCTGGTTGGGCAAGGGGAAAAGCAGCTGAAATTCCTCAGATGGCAGCAAAGAGCTCAGATATAGGCTGGTTTTGTAAATGGCTGTTGGCTGAGAGGAGACACTGGAAAGTGCTTGTAGAAACCTTTTCACTAGATATGGCTGACCAAGTTTAGACGTTTTAGAATATAATAGAGTATTTCAGATGGAAGGGACCACAAGAATCATTAGCCCAACTGCCTGAGCACTTCAGGGCTGACCAGAAATTACAGCGTGGTGTTAAGGGCATTGTCCAAATGTCTCCTGAACACTGACAGGCCTGGGACATCCACCAGCTGTCTGGGAAGCCTGTTCCAGTGTTTGACTACCTGCTCAGTACAGAAATGCTTCCTCATACCCAGTCTGAACTGCCCCTGGCACAGCTTTGAACCATTCCCACCCATCCTGACCCTGGATCCCAGGGAGAAGAGCTCAGCACCTCTCTTTCCACATTCCCTCCTCAGATTGCTCCTCAACCTCCTTCTCTCCAAACTAGACAAGCCCAGAGCCCTCAGCTGCCCCTCCCAGGACCTGCCTTCAGCCCTGTCACCCTCCTCTGGACACATCCAAGGGCCTTCACATCCTTCTGCAGCGTTAGGGCCAGCTCTGCACATGGGGCTCCAGGTGAGTCCACGCTGAGCCCAGCAGGACCATCCCCTCTCTGGATCAGGGCACCGTGCTGTGTGCGATGCCCCCAGGACGGGATTTGCCCTCTGCTCTTCTCTCCAGTATTTTAGTGAGGTTCTGGCCACCTCGTGTGGCCAGAGAGCAGCCTGAGGCAGAGGATGATTGAATTCCTGCTTCCTTTCCCAACCCTGCTCAGCCCGACCTTCTGAGGCAGTGATGGTGGGTCCCAAATGTGCTGTTCCCAAGAGGGACAAACACAATGGTGCTGCACTAGGCTACCCCTTGTAAGCAGAACTTGTTCTTTCCTTCTCACGTCATCCATCTCTGGCCTCTGCCTCCAAGGAAATATGAGCTGCTTCTCCAGGACCGTACACAGCTGTGGTTTAAACAGTGCTGTTTGATCCTGAAGGCTGGTATTCTGCAGAGATTAGAGATCTCTGTTTGATCATGAGAGCTGAGGTTCTGCTGAGGTTTGTACTAATCCTCATTCCCCACTTAATAAGGTCTTTGAATATATTCTGAAAAGAGAGTTTTGTTTAAAAAGTAAAATAAAATTGATCTTTGGAAGTCCCAAGCTGCTCATGTCACATGAATATTCTCTGCTTATATGCTTTTTCCTGCTCTCTAAAAGAAAAACCACAAGCTTCATCAAGACTCTTAAGTGGATTTAACTAGATCAAACCCAAACAGATCCTCTTTCTTTTCCAGGTCAATTTTAAAAGAATGTGACAAATCTAAATTCTATAATTACTAATGTTAATTGAAAATGAACAGTGGACCACTTCTTGATTTTATCCATCCATCAGCAGGTCAAAGTATTTGTTTCAATATTACCTTTCTGCCAAATCCAGTGAGAATGTAAACAACTTAAATATTGAACTGATTTTCATTTTTTGTACAGATAACTAATTTTTCTTCTCAAATTCTTTCTCAATTCTCTGGCAAAATTGCCCTGGTCTGAAGACAGTCAAAGCCCATTCTTAACCCACAATTCCCATTTCAAAGCTCAGCAGAAGAATTCCCAGCAGTTTAATAACTGAGTTTTGCCTTTGGGTTTATGCACACACTGCTTTATTCTGGCCCACGAGCTCCAGGAAATGTCTCTGCCCGAGACAGCAAATCTAATCTCTGCCTTTGTTACCATGGCCTGCCATGGGGAGATAAGCTTTCGTCGAAAGCAGAGCTGTGACTGTGCCATGGGAGCAATAGTTGGTGCAGCAGCTTCTGCTTGATTAATAAACATGAATAATTTAGACAGCCAGTAATCATTACAGCTGGGTCACTTTGAAACCAGAATAGTGGGTAACAGGTGATTCTGAGCCTAAAAGGGGAACCAAGGGAGGTGGGATGGGGCTCTGAGCAAACTGATCCAGTAAGTGGCATCCCTGCCCATGGCAGGGAGTGGAAACAGATGATCCTTAAGGTCCCTTCCAATCCAAACCATTCTGGGATACTATGAAATAACACAAATGCTTGTGAAGAGGGCAGTTGTTTTACCTGAGAGGTCTGTACATCCAAACTCCATTTGATATACAGAGAAACCAGCTCTAAGCACTAAACCAAAAGTTTTAGTGGTACCACTGCAATTTCTATCTGATGTCTTGTCCTGAAAGCAAAATCTTACTGCCTGCCTTTTTCTGAAGGCTGTTTTATTAGTTAAATAGTTAAAAATCATACAGTCCCAGAATAGTTTGGGTTGGAAGGGACCTTAAAGCCCAGCCAGTCCCATCCCCTGCTGTGGGCAGGGACACCTTCCACTGTCCCAGGGTGCTCCAAGCCCCGTCCAACCTGGCCCTGGACACTTCCAGGGATGGGGAAGCCACAGTTTCTCTGGAGACCCTGTGCCAGGGCCTCACTACCCTCCCAGGGAAGAGTTTCTTCCAAATATCCCATCTAAACCTACTCTCTTTCAGCTTAAAGCCATTTCCCCTTGTCCTGTCACTCCGTGCCCTTGTACAAAGTCTTTCCCCAGCTTTCTTGTAGGCCCCTTCTGCAGAACAACTGTGGCATCAGTGAAATAAAACTCCTATGTTTAAAACCAATTACTGGAACCTTAGAATATTTTATTTTACAAGAAGTTGTAAACCTTCTGCTTCCAGATGTTGTTTTTTTTTTTCAGTTGAAGACCCTCAAGAACAGTCCCTTGATGAGGCCATCTATAGTAGAGCTTCTAAGATATATTTGGGACATTGTCTACTAGTACGTACTGATCTGCAAAGAAGGTCCATGCCCTGCTCCTTGGGTTCCTGAGCCTGTGCTGGGAAAGTCACACTGAGCATCATAGAGTGGCACTACCAGAAAAGGTTAGTTGGATCCTGAATATTGCAGTTCAGCTGTGTGTTCTCTCTGTTTATCCTGGTTTTGAGGAGTGGATTTAGAAATACTTTAACTAGAACAAAAAATACAGCAATAAAAACTCTGTAACTGCAAGCAACACCAACTAAATGACTGTAACAGGCATCCCAAGAAGTCTGCAGAGATGCTTTGATCACAAGAACATTCCCAAACCCTGCAATACTGCCACCAGTATTATTAAGCAAGAATAAATTTTATCTTGGCATTCAAGAAGTGTAACAGAAAAAATCTGATGCATTACCTTCTTGTAAATGATTCTATTATACACACAGAAGTTTATATTTTAAGTTAATAAAGTGTGAGGATCTTTAAAATCTTTACAGAAGCTGAGGAAGGCTGGGCGAAGACAATATATGTTTTTGCAGACACTTGAGATGTTCTCTGGCTGACAGACATGGAAAGGGCACTTCCCCTCACCTTCTGCACATCTACAAGCCATGGAAAGGAGAGGTCTCTCTGTATCTTACTGACTGTTCTAAAACTCATGAAAATTAGTTTACTACTGTTGTTACATGTTAATTAGTGAGCACAGACAGGGGTAGAAAGGAGTCAATGCAGAGCCTTGCCAGCAGCAGTCCTGCTAGTCTGGGCCCTGCATTTTTGGAATTATTATACATGCCAATATACATGACACCCTAATCAGTGGATTCAGAAAATCTCCCAATGGAAATGAAGTACACAGACAGGAGAAATGGGAAGGTTGATCAGGCTGCCTGTGTCTGGCGTGTGGCCTCTCATACTGAAGGAGCAGCTTATTCTGGGTCTGAACACATTGCCTGAATAAACAGGAATGGTCTGATCCAGAGATGGCTGAAAGTGAAGTGAAGGAGCCCGTTCACCTCAGTGAGCTGCAGTTCAGGCCAATAATGTGTTATTGTTTGTATTTAACTGGAATCAACATTATTTCTGACACCTTTCTGCATAACAGACAACCTTTTGCTTTTAGACTCTTAGACCCAGGAGCCTGAAGGCAGGAGGTAAATCTACCCAAGACTGGAGCGTTGAAATAGGAATTTGTCTTTTTAAGCATAGCTGTGATGATTCCTTACAGGAACTGTCCCTGTGCATAGGCCAGCCGCTGCAGTTGCAGGAACAATTAGTTTTCCAAGCTCAGCTTATGTCAGTTACTTGGGATGTGAATTTACCAATATTCACTGTGGCTCTTCAGAAAGGGCTTGGCATTAAGTTACATGAAGTGAGGGAAATCTGCTGCTCACTCTTTTAGAGCAGAGACAAACCACAGGCAGCGACCAGAGGGTCGCTCGATGCTCCACTGCGCTGGAGCAGAATGGGCTTGCTTGTCTCACATGCCGCTGTGGCTTGGCTCCAAACCAAGTTTCTCTCTTGCAAGTCAAGCTTTATGAGAGAAGTTCAGCTTGTCACCAGGGCACTGGCAAAACTCACTTTAGACTGAGGTCTTAAAATAGTGACAGGAACCACTGCTGTTCTTGGACTGTGACCAAGGGATTTGGTGACCACAGGGGAATGACCTCTGCTGCTTACAGCTGGCTTTAGCCCCACACTGCTGTTGCATCAATCTCCTGAGGTCCATTCAGGACCTCATTTGACACCCACTAGAGCTGCAGACAAGTGGGTTGGCTTTGGTACGTGTGCTATAACGTAAAGCTGAACAGCCTGCTAGGGCTGTGCAGACCATCTGCAGCCATAGCTGGGGGTTCAATTAGATGTTCTCAAGTCTCAGAAAATGAGCTTGAAATCCTGGCAGCATAGACCTGTGGCTCCTGGTCTCCAGTCTTCATAGCCTGGCTGTTGCCACCAGCACCAGGCTCAGAGCATCAGCATCTCACCCAGCCCCATCTCAGAGCCCTGCTCAGTGTTGGGTTCTCTATCTGTGACCAAAGAGCCGCCACGATCGGAGCGGTGTCGATTCACCTGTGCTGACTCAGGAGCCTGGTCCCAAGTAGTGCTAGGAGACGTTCAGATTGGATATTAGGAAAAATTCCTTCATGTAAAGGGTGGTGAAGCACTGGCACGGGCTGCCCAGGGCAGTGCTGGAGTCACCATTCCTGCAGGTGTTCAAAAACTGAGCAGACATAGCACTTTGTGATACGGTTTACTGGGCATGGTGGGATTTAGTCGAAGGCTGGACTCAATGAGCTTGGAGGTCTTTTCCAATCTTCATGATTCTGTGATTCCTTCCATCTTTGATGCAGAGCTTCTGGTACTGCTGGTTCCTGCTTTGGGCACCATTTGGCTCCTTGCACTGTGCTTTGCAAAACCAGTGCAGAGAAGGGTACGGATGGTCTTATCTGGGGCAGTGAGTGCTCTTGGAAACATCTGAGTTCCTTCAGTGGAAAACCAACAAAATCACCCCAGAGCAGACGTTTTATCTGGAAAATTTCAAACCAGACCATGAGTCTAACAAAACAATAAAGCCCTGAAAGTAGGTTTGGAATGGAAACTGCCAGGTAACCTGATGCCAAATGATGAATTAGCCATTTCTGTGTGTCGTGCGTGTGTGCATTAACAACTATGTTTTGTAAGGGGAAACCTTTTTTATCACCCTTCCCTATGAAAGGCTTTTTATTCTTATTATGAATAAAGGCTCAAGTCCACTCTTATTTAACTCATCCCTTTAATCCGAGAAAATGCTATGCCTGACAGAAGGCTTGCATTTCACAGTAGAAAGAGAAACAGACAATAATGAAAAAAATTATATGCAAAACATTCCAAGTTTTAAGAGCATCTCTGTTATGCCAAGAAGAGTGTGACTGTGGGGGATACAGTCCATGCTGGTAGTAAAACTAGCTCTCCACTACCTAGAGGTCTTGGAAAGTTCTCCTTGGTAACTACTGGGGAGATGCTAACTTACTGTCTGGCAGGATTTTAAAGGATGCTTTGGTCTTTATGGGCTTGAATGTAAAAACTGAAACTGCAGACTAAAAAAAATAACTCAAAAATTATGAATTCATAAATTGGGTGAACTTGGTTTCTTCAAATGCCGGGAAAACACACCTCACATGCCTGAAGATATTTAGTGCTCTGTGGCTGAAAGCAGGATTTTTAATAATGTGAGAAATATTTAAATTAGCCAAGTTGACACACACACAAAAATATAATATTGAGATTGGAACTGTGAGCTAACACTTTCATGGGGATGAGGATGGGTGGGGAGAGAAGTGCCAAGCAATTTTCATCAGAGTCTCAGCCTGTACAGACAGGTGTCTGGAATCTGGGCTTATGTTTGGTTTAAAACAAAATACTTTTCTGACAGGCTTAAAAGGAGCAAAGCTACAACTCTGGAGAACTAAACATTTATTTTCTTCTTTGCTATGCAAACAGCACAAATACCAAACTCATTCCCATTCCTGGAAGGGTTCAAGGCCAGGTTGGACAGGGCTTGGAGCAAGCTGGGATAGTGGAAGGTGTCCCTGCCCGTGGCAGGGGGTGGAATGGGATGGGCTTTAAGATCCCTTCCAACCTAAACTTTTCTAGGATTCTATGGTTTGTTGTTCCATGAAGTAGTTTTATTTCATGATTTATGATCAAGGATGCCTAGATCTTTTTCACTTCAGCTTTGTCAGAACACACCCACAGGACAGCTCTAATTTCTGTCATGGAGTGTTGATTTGATGTTGAACCCTAACTCACTTCTCCTGAGAAATTAAAACTAGAAGAGTTCATTTCAAGGCATGAAGTGCAGTAATTAAGCTCATCTGTCAACTGCATTCCAGAGGATAGCTCCTGGTATGAGAGGAATGGGATGCTTTGTGATGTTATCTATGGTTTGAGTGTCTGTCATTGACTCCAAAACAAGCTTTAGTCTGTAGAGCCAAGTGGCAAAACAGCTGCTCTTTGTAACAGGATTATGATACTTGAAGTAATTTCCTCTTCTTTCAGAACCTGTTCTGGGTGTCAGCCAGGAAATACTGCTGCTTACCTGACAGATCAGGGATTGCAGAGCTATGTTCTGGACTAATTCTGTTAGCACAGCATCAAAGATCTAACCTCAGGTCCTTCTGCAGTGTCTAGGACTTGCTTTAATAATAAAATAATTGAGAATAGTTCTGCATATCCAAAATTGCTGTTACATGTTATAGACTGTAATGTGATGGAAGTTTTGTAGATTTTTCTGAATGTCAAAGTTCATTTTAAGTAATTCAGAACTCTTAAGGAGACAACATAAAGGTATTAAATGCTAGATTTTCTCTGGTCAAATTATTAAACAAATCTATCATTGGACCAGTTTTGAAAAAATATACTCTAAGTAAACACATTTCCCCCCCAAATATAAAAACTGCTCTTGCTTTTTGAATTCTCCTATCACTAGAATCCCTCTCTCCAGCTTAATTTACTCTCCAGAAAACCTTCCTTGTAGAAAAGACTTTTGTAAATATTATGTACAAAACATTTGGACATAGGGATGGGTCTTTGTGTATCTGTGGTGTTCTGCTGGTATTTTAAGGTTGTTTTCAACCTCACGTGTGAAAAGTAATTTCATCTTATATTCCCTACTTTATTAAAAATAAGGGTAAAAATCCATCCTATCTGTAATCCCTTCTCACATTTCATTGTGATGTACCAGCAGAGGGAGATCATGTTCTTGTTCTTCCTCTTGCTTTCCTAACAGAGCCTGGTTGCCTAATTGTAAATGTATTGATAACCCTGACATGGCCATTAGAATATGTTGAAATTCTCCAGAATACAATCCTTGTCAGGGACAAAATTTTAATACTCCTTTTTTTTAAAAATCTTTTTTTTTTTTTTAAATTTTTATTTTGCAAACGGTTGCTATATGTAACAGGAAATTACTCCAGTGGTGAAAGCAGTTAACTATGTGGCAATTTTCATAGAATCATGGAATTGAATCATAGTTTTCATAGAATCATGGAATTGTTTAGGTTGGAAAAGCCCATTGAGTCCAGCCATTCCCCACCACTGACCCATGTCCACAAGTGCTACATCCTCACATTATTTGAATACCTCCAGGGATGGGGACTCCACCACTGCCCTGAGCAATCTGTTCCAATGCCTGAAAACTCTTTCCATGAAGAAATTTTTCAAAAAATCTCCAACCTAAATCTCCCCTGGTGCATCCTGAGGCCATTTCCTCTCATCCTTGTTTGGTTACATCCATACATCTAGTTGTCTATAAATATAATTTGATGTAAAGTTCATGCTGCAATTTAATACATATACATGGGGATTTCTTGGAGAAATCAAATGGGAGATCTCCATGGGCTGGAAAAGGAGCTTCAGGTGTTTAGACTGGGTGTGGACACCTATGGTCAGTGGAGATACCGACATTTTAGGGGCAATGAACCCCACACTGCCTCATGCACTGTATTTAATACACAACCACAAGTAAGGTTAGCATGATGACATAGCTTTGTGTAAAAATAGCTTGGAATCATGGATAATTAGCATGAATTCCCCATGTGCAGAATTAAAAAAATTAAATACAGGATTTATTGATCTTCATGGAGCTGATCTTGAAAAATGACCTTTATGGTGTGGTTCTTTTGCTTTCAGTGTGTGATAATGTTCCCAGTGTTTTCATAAAGAAATACATTACCTTTCTCATTAGATATTTAATATCTTGAAATCTCCATCCATCAGTTTATCTTCTCTTTTGTTTTTCCAAGTAAGCAGCAGAGGAGGTCCTAACTTGGTCCTGGTCTTGCTCCATAATTGTGTTAATGAAGGCAGCAAGGCTGCTTCTGAGCCAGAAACAAAACTTTTGACCCCTACTTCTATGTCATGATCACAGGATGGCCTGTTTTATAAAACAAATGTTTTATAACCAAAAGCAAAGTGATTTCATCTTGCAGATGAGAGATGATTCAGTGCTGCAGCAGGGTGAAATGGTCTCTTGGCTCAGGCACAGGGTTTGTTAAACAAACTACTCCAGTTGCTACAGCTACTTACGCCTGTGTCTCACTCTTTTTCACTGGGATGTGAGAGTTTGAATTGTGTTGAACTGTGAATCAAACTGACATTTATATTTAAGCAAACTTCTGTGGAACAGAAAGAAGATTCAAAATGGCAGAAGTATCTCTGTAGGACTTCTAGATTCTTCGCAATGTAGAACACACAGCATGTTAAAATGTCTCATTTTTACAACCTTTACATGAAAAGCTGCCTATCATCAGCAAGGTTTATAGAACACAGGGAATTGCTACCATTCACCTGTCTCCTCTGATTCTGGTGTAAAGCATTAATTGGCAAAGCCATGAAATATTAGAACAGACTTGAGTTTAAAAAGGAAGCAGGAACCATAAAATACAGGATGGCCAGAATTCAGCCAGGCACAATAGGTGTGAACATTTCAAAACAGATTTCAGTTCCCAGCTTATCTCTTTATAGGTGTAGGGTAGAAGCAGGGAACATAGCCTGTAGCTTGGTTTCAGATTCAAACCTTTTGGGAAAGTGGAGATCAGAAACTTGCAGTTCTTCAGCATCTGGATTATGTAATGAAAACATTCATTCCTACATAGATAGTCATGCTAGAATCCAAGGGTTTGTTTCCTTAACTAGAGCAGGTTGTTTCTAGTCATGTGGATTCTGGAGAAAACTCACCATGTATGACCCTTCTGAAGAGCCAGAACGCAGAAGTTGAACAAAAGTTACGTACATCCCATTTTTATATTAAATCACAGTTTTTATATTATTGGCAAAGGTAAGGTACCTCACAGGAAGCTGTGAATCCTCTGTGACTGAAAGGCCTTGAGATTGTTCAGTATAGAGGCTCTCTGGTTCTGTCTGCAGGACAGCTTTTAACCATCGCCAGTGAAATGCCTTGGTCACAGAACGGAGAGATGAGTACCGAAAACACACTGTCCATGTGTGAGAGCAGCTGCACAGCTGAAAACCACAGGGCACAGGCTGGAAAAGGGTCAGGGGTTATTTGATCCCTTCAGAGTCTGAATCCTCATCGTATCATGGCATTCACATTACAAAATCTCCCCCAGAAGTTGTGCAGGTCTTTTCATGGTCTCTGTAGATGAATATGAAGATTATAACAATATAACCACAGATTAATCTATCAGTCCTTTCTCTTTTCTGCACCTTGCTTATCTTTCCTTGCAGATCTGTTAGCAGCAGCTCCAGTGAGCTGCATTACCTGCTTCCAGGCTCCTCGGCATACCTGCTAATTCCTGTTCTAGCATTCCTGTCCTGGGATGGCACTTTAAGCCCGTCCTTCCCAAAAGCAGCGTAGGTTCTGCCTGCATGAAAGAATTTGAGACAAAAATGGTTATTTTTAATTTAAGAGCAGTGAATTTGCACCTCTCAAATGCAGGACCAGAGTTTCTGCATACATAAAATACAAAGACAGGACTAAAGGCTGGCTAAGAAAACACTGTCAGTGAACTGGAGAGATCTCACTCTGCAATGCACACACTTCTCCCAGGGAGAGCCAAAGCCACCTACCCAAAACAAACAGCAACCATTCCCTCCTTTTCCTCAATTAATCAAGTTCAAACAAAGAAAAGAAGGAAAGGAGGGATGGGACTTTTAGGAGGAGTGAGAATAAAAGCTTTAAATGCATACAGAGTTCCAGAGGAAACAAAATATTGTCAAATGTCTGTGACAAGGCAGCCCAGAGTATCTGGGATACGTGCAGAACTTGCTGGCCGGGAGAGAGGTGTCGTGAGAAAGAGCTCTAGTGGATGCAGCCTGCTGCGAGTGGTCCATGGGATCCCAGGAGGAGCATCTGTTTTGGGACCAGCAGTTGCTCTGTAATTAGAGAGTAGCATCAGCTTTAAAAACAATCATTTTGATATTCTCCTTCAAATGGAAACTTGGGTTTTTGAAGTGGAGTCTTGTTTATTATAAACGAGGATGAAACAGGCAGCTCTTCCCTCATTAGCAGCCACTGGACAGTAACAATTTTTAGCTGCAAATTACAAAATGGGGCAGATTCAGACAGAAGCACAAAGGGTGAAAAGTATTTCCTTCCCAATCTTCTAAACTAGTATACGAATTTTATTTGTTTTAACTGAGATGAGCTAGAAAAAAGGAATTAAACAACTCTTTACTCCACCTCAGCTAATAACTTTACAACTGTCCAGGATAAATACATAGGGAAAGACTCATGGACTATTTGGGTTGGAAGGGACCTCTAAAGGTCAGCTGGCCCACACTTTGCCCACACTTGGTGTGACAGTACAGGAGTGTGGTGGGAAGGGTTTACACTATTAAGACCACATCTGTTGGATTCTTCCATGCTACCAAATGGCATAAAGAAAATGTGAAATTCCAGCCCCAAAACAGGCACGAAAAGATGATCAAGGTGAAATTAGAAATGCTCAGAATTAGGAAGTGAGAATACAACTAAAATATCTGTGCATACAAAGGAGTCTCCAGTGGACCTCGCAAGGGTGGTAGCCGCTGTGGCAGAGCCAGGGCTGCTCCCTCTGGGGTACACCGACCCTGCTCCCCTCCATGCCCTGCCCACAGCCCCCCACCCTGGTAATTCCCAGGTGTTCCTGCCATGGAGCACTCCCACAGTGCCACAGCTGACCTTGGAGGGCCTTTGCTTAGCTCTCGTTCTGGCATCATGTCAAAACCTTACTGTAGTGCATGTCAGAAGGAACACAGGGATTTTTTTTTCAATAGATGAATCTTTGGCAAACTATGAAAATAATTTCATTGGAGAAGAAAAAGAAGTCGTTCCTCTTGCTACAGGGCTTTCTTCCTGCAAATTTCAAAGGCCTGCTGTGAATAATAGTGTCAGAGCTTCCAAGCTGCAAGGCTATTTTATAGTGGAAAGTGTGAGGCAACCAAAATAAATATCAGTTTCCACTGTTACAAAATAAAGATTTTGCTTTATGAAAGCCATGTTCAAGGACATGTTTTTTGGGACACAGATGTAGGTACCCCAGAGGATTATTTTTTCATACAAGCACTGGGTTTGTTCTTTCTTGTTCACAGCAAATTGGGAAATAATTTGAGACAGAAAGAACATGATGGCTTTCTTTATGATGCAAAACATAACAGGAATTTGTCTTCCTAAAGGACTGAAGGCAATCCTTAAATCCAAATGCTGCCAGTCCTTAGGATGTTCGAAATACATATTCCTATTTAATGGCATGAGTGCATTTCTCCTTACATGATTTGAGAGTATTTTTGACAAGCCTGGTCCTAGTTTTCTGCTAGCACAGTTACAGATGAGGCAAGTTTTCCATGGTTTGGGGTTTTATTGCAAATGCTTTGCACAGCTCTGGTTATGTGCTTCCTTCTCATGACATCAGTGCTGAAGGGGAGAAAGAATGTAAACATCTGTTTTTTATAATTCAGTTCCAGGCTTATAACTTGATTAGGATTAGCAATGTTTCTACATGATTTATTTTCCAGTCACAACAATGCACAGCTTTAGCAGCAATTTGAAGATTAGTAAAATAAGGATGGAAACTAATGAGGTAAATCCTGCTCCACAGTCTACCTTTCCAAGCTGCACTGAACACAGTGCAAAGGCTGAGGATTTCCCTCCCACTTGGTGTTTAAAATGATGTCCCATTGCTCCCCGCAGTGCAGGATGCAGCCCATGGAGGGGAGGCTTACATAGCAGCACTGAGGTGAGCTGGAGCAAAAGGAATTTGGCTCCTGGCTCTGTACGGAGCCCTTCTGTGTGGCATTGGGTCAGGACTGAGTTTTCCAAAGATGCCTGCTGGGAGATTGCTGCATCTCTAAACAACTAAGAAGGAGTTTAATCTCTTCCATCGCCCGAGCAGGATTTAAAATCCACTCTATTAGCTTCCTTTCCTTTGTTTTCCAGGCTTTTTCTTGCACCAGGAACTGCCAGTGCCTGGAGCCATGGTCCTGGTCACAGTCTGGAGTCTTTCCTACTCCCTTTAAACTATTAAATTTAAGGATATTCTTATGGGCACTGAGGAGGGCTTCAGTAGTAGTTGTGGACGTGTAACTGAAGCCGAGAGACAGCCAGGGCAGCAGCGCGTGTCAGAGTGATTTCAGTCTTGTATCACATTTCCAATCATAAAACACTAAAAATCACAGAACCCCAGAATGGTTTGGGTTGGAAAAGACCATAAAGCTCATCCAGTCCCACGCCCTGCCATGGGCAGGGACACGTCCGACTATCCCAGGTTGCTCCAAGCCCCGTCCAGCCTGGCCTTGGACACTTTCAGGTATCCAGGGGCAGCCACAGCTTCTCTGGGCACCCTGTGCCAGGGCCTCACTCCCATCACAGGGAACAATTCCTTCCCAATCTCCCACTCTAACCCTGCTCTTTTGGGATGAGCTCGAGCCGGCACTGCCACCCTCACCTGCGGCAGGTGCGGGCACAGAGCCTGGGCCGTGAGGGACAGGTCCTGCTGGGGGGTGGCCGGGGTGGGAGGCGGGAGGACCCCAGGTTAGGGAGGGACCCCCGAGTGAGGGCAGAGACCCCGAGGTGAGGGAGGGACCCTGAAGTGAGGGAGGGACCCTCAGGTGAAGGCATGGATGCTGAGGGGAGGGTGGGACCCACGGGTGAGGGCGGGATCCCCGGGTGAGGGAGGGACGGACCCCACCGGAGGGCGGGATCCCGGGGTAAGGACGGCGACCCCGAGATGAGGGAGTGACCCCCAGGTGAGGGCGGGACCCCGAGGAGGGGGCGGTACCCCGGCGTAAGGTCGGCGACCCCGAAGTGAGGGCAGGACGCCGGTGTGACGGAGGGAGAGGTGAGGGCGGAGACCCTGAGGTAAGGACGGCGACCCCGAAGTGCGGGAGGGACCCCGGGGCGAGGGCAGGGGCCACAGCGGGCCACGGGAGGCGGTACCGCGGCGAGCGCCGCCTCAGTCCGCAGCTGGTGCTCCCGGGGCGGCAGCTGCAGCTCCATCCCCAGCCCCGGCCGGCAGCAGCAGCCCCGCGGCACGGCCGGGGCTCAGCCCTGTCCCTCGGGGCGGCGCTGCCCCAGCCCTGCCCGGTAGGGAAGGCGGAGCGGGGCCGCAGCCGCGCGCAGACAAAAGCGGCGGCGCTTCCTGCGCCGCGCCTGAGGGGAGCGGGCGGTGGGCGACGGGCTTAGTTCTCCCCGCTCGCTCTTTGCTCCCCTCGGTCTGTCCCCGCTCTTCCCAGTTCATCCCCGCGTTTTCCCCCGTCCGTCCCGGGTCTGTCCCCGCGCTCTCCCCGGTCCGTCCCGGGTCTGTCCCCGCGCTCTCCCCGGTCCGTCCCGGGTCTGTCCCCGCGCTCTCCCCGGTCCGTCCCGGATCTATCCCCGCGCTTTCCGCCGTCTGTCCCTGTTCCCCCGCCCCGACTGTTCCCGGCGCCTTTCCCGGCCGCCGCGGGTGCCGGCGCGATGGCTGTCGGTGGGAGCCGCGGCGTGCTGGGCACGGCGCTGCTGCTGCTGCTCGCCCTGAGCGCCCGCGCCGTGCCCGAGCCCGAGGCGGTGCCCGAGGGAGCCTCCACCCTGGCCTTCGTCTTCGATGTGACCGGCTCCATGTACGACGACCTGGTGCAAGTTATCGAGGGTGCATCCAAGATCCTGGAGACATCGCTGAAGAGACCCAAGCGGCCGCTGTACAACTTCGCGCTGGTGCCGTTCCACGACCCAGGTAGGGCATTCCCCCCGGGGGCCGAGCGGGACCCGGGCCGGGGCGGGCAGGAGCCGGGGAGGGCAGCAGGGAGCTCCCGAGCGCTGGCAAAAGGTTGGGTTTCCTGCGCTTGCAGAGGCTGGAGCCTAAGTATTCCTGTCCCATCCGAGTCTTTCTTGCCAAGGGCGAGTAGCACTTTGTGACCACCACCTCTCCATCTCTACCGAGTTTCCCAAAGCCTTCAGGATAGACTGGAGTGGACACGAAGTGCGCTGTGTGCACCAAAGAGTAGCTTAGGGGATCAAATACTCCCCATAATTGTTCTGATACGAGCTGAAGTAGCTTCAGTGAACTGCACGTGTAGTAGTAACGGAGCTGCTGAGTTTTTTTTCAATGCCCTTCTATGGGAGCGCACTTAAGAACGTGCATAATGCAGTTGCACTTTTTCCTCCTTTTCCTCCTCACTTACTGTCCTGTGTTTACATTCAGAAACTTGCAGTGAAATGATCCAGAAGCTTTACATGGTGTGTTTTTTTGGTTTGGAGTCTTACTTCTTTCCCTCATTTTACCCTTTTTCTCCCCTTCCACTGTACATCGTGCGTTCCTCTCTTTCAGCATCTGTTTTTTGTTCCCTTCCTATCAATTTTCTCTGGCTTTCTTCCTCTTTCCTTGTCAAATTCTTCTGTTGACGTGAAGAGGAAATAGGAACAGAATGCCCCAGGCTGGTGATGTGTGCTGTACTGTGCAGTAAAAACTCTCTTTAAAAAAAAAAGAATTACAAAGTGGGAAAAAGCCCTTGAAAATTATCTTTTGGCTCTAGTTCCCATGGGATACCTCAGAATATGATA